>CAWUFQ010000071.1:12500-209974 GCA_963921405.1 Cepaea hortensis | reverse complement strand
ACACAAAGATGGAGAGAGAGACAGGTAAAGAGAGACAGAGGTTCAGAGAGATCGAGACAGAAAGAGACACAGAGAAAGTCAGATATGGGGACAGAGCGGAATACAGGGAGAGAAAGAGAGAGAGAGTGAAGGAAAGAGACGGAGAGAGTCAGAAAAAGCAGGAGAGACCCAGAGAGACATCGAAAATATGAGAGACAGAGAGATAGACAGAGAGAAAAAGAGTGAGAGAGATAGAGTGTGGGAAAGAGAGTGAGAGACTGTGTGTGAGATAAAGAGAGAGTGGGAGAGAGGGCGGATAGAGAGATATAGAGAGAAATAACACACACAGAGACAGTGTACATTTCCTACAACGAACTCAAACCCGGTGAATGGAAATCACAGATTGGGGGGGGGGGGGTGGGGGGGGGGGGAGGAGATCTGAAGCAACAGTAATAATAAACACACTATACTAAAATAACGTTAACCTGAAAATAAGCTGAACCTCAAAACAACATATCCGACGTTTCCACCATAATGATCATCTTCAGGAGCAGCACGGCATGATAATGAAATCAGTAAATGGAAACTCAAACATAACTGGTGATTGTTCATGTCAAACTGGTGATTGTTCATGTCAAACTGGTGATTGTTCATGTCAAACTGGTGATTGTTCATGTCAAACTGATGATTGTTCATGTCAAACTGGTGATTGTTCATGTCAAACTGGTGATTGTTCATGTCAAACTGGTGATTGTTCATGTCAAACTGGTGATTGTTCATGTCAAACTGGTGATTGTTCATGTCAAACTGGTGATTGTTCATGTCTAACTGGTGATTGTTCATGTCAAACTGGTGATTGTTCATGTCAAACTGGTGATTGTTCATGTCAAACTGGTGATTGTTCATGTCAAACTGATGATTGTTCATGTCAAACTGGTGATTGTTCATGTCAAACTGGTGATTGTTCATGTCTAACTGGTGATTGTTCATGTCAAACTGGTGATTGTTCATGTCAAACTGGTGATTGTTCATGTCAAACTGATGATTGTTCATGTCAAACTAGAGATTTTTCATGTTAAACTGGTGATACCTTAAGTCAAACTGATGCATAATCATGTCAAACTGGTGATTGTTCATGTCAAAAGGGTGATTGTTTATGTGAAACTGGTGACGTTTCATGCCATACTGGTGATTCCTAATGTCAAACTGGTGATCGCTAATGTCAAACTGGTGATTGCTGATGTCAAACTGGTGATTCTTAATCTCAAACTAATAATTCATTATGTAGAATTGGTGATTGCTCATGTCAAACTGGTGATTGTTCATGTCAAACTGGTGATTGTTAATATCAAACTGGTGATCGCTGATGTCAAACTGGTGATTTTTAATCTCAAACTGAAGATTCCTCCTGTCAAACTGGTTATTACTCATGTCAAACTGTTTATTGCTGATGTCAACTGGTGATTGTTCATGTCAAAGTGGTTATTGTTCATGCCAAACTCGTAATTGTTCATGTCAGCTGGTGATTGCTGATGTCAAAGTGCTGATTGTTCAAGTCAAACTGAAGATTTATCATGTCAAACTGGTGAATGCTCCTGTGAAACTGTAGACTGCTGATGTTAAAGATGATTTTTCATGTCAAACTGAAGATTCCTCATGCCAAACTGGTGATTGTTCATGTCAAACTGTTGATTGTTCATGTCAAACTGGTGATTGTTCATGCCAAGCTCGTGATTGATAAAGTGAAACTGGTGAATGTTCATGTCAAACTGTTGAATTTTTTATTTCAAACTGGTGATTGTTAATTTCAGACTGATGTTTGCTCCTGTCATACTCATGATTGTTCATGTCAAAATTGTCATTGCTCATGTCAAACTGGTGATTTCTCAAGTCAAACCAGTGCCTAATCAGGTCAAAATGGTGACTGTTTAAATCAAACTGGTGATTATTCATTTCAAACTGATTTTTGCTCATCACAAACTGGTGATTGTTCATGTTTAACTGGTGCTTAGTCATGTCAAATTAAAGTCTGTTCATGTTAAACTGTCATGTGTTTCAGCACCCCCTCAACAACCGCCACAGCTGTACCATGCCGGACAGATGCTTCAATCCTTGTTGGTGGACGTCGTAGAGAACCAGACACTCACTCTAACTTGCCAGGTTCCTGGGGGAGATCCACCAGTCTACAGGACAACCATCACATGTGATAATATACCACAGCCATTTGAGTCTGACGGCAGTTCGGTCACTATGGATATTCGTGCAACACGAGAATTTAATGGACAGAACTGTACCTGTAGCGCTCTTCATGCAGCAAGATACACACAAACATCGAGTGTGGAAATAAGGGTCGCATGTAAGTCTGATATATTTGATGCTTGGTTCACATGCTGCATGTTGTTTTCATTTCTTCATTAATGTTGTCATTGTTGTGACATTTGGCATGAGAAAAATATGTATATTATTTTCCGATATGTGTCAACAGAAATAAAGATAGCTATTGTATTGTCTCTCTGGTCCTAATGTAATTCTCTGCTGCACTGTATCTCTCAATGGAACATCATAGGACCTCAACCAACTCAATCACCTCAACCATCTCAGACATCTCAACCACCTCAACCAACCCAATTACCTCAACCATCTCAGACATCTCAACCACCTGAACCAACCCAATCACCTCAACCATCTCAGACATCTCAACCACCTCAACCAACTCAACCACCTCAACCATCTCAGACAACTCAAACAACTCAACCTCCTCAATCATGTCAGCCAACTCAACCAACTCAACCACCTTAACCAACTCAACCACCTCAACTAACTCAACCACCTCAACCAACTCAACCACCTCAACCAACTCAACCACCTCAACTAACTCAACCACCTCAACTAACTCAACCACCTCAACTAACTCAACCACCTCAACCAACTCAACCACCTCAACTAACTCAACCACCTTAACCAACTCAACCACCTCAACTAACTCAAGCACCTTAACCAACTCAACCACCTAAACTAACTCAACCACCTCAACCCACTCAACCACCTCAACCACCTTAACCAACTCAACCACCTCAACTAACTCAACCACCTCAATCAACTCAAGCACTTCAACCATCTCAGACAACACAACCACCTCAACCATCTCAACCACCTCAACCATCTCAACCACCTCTGCCATGATCCATTATGGGGACAGGGAGTGCTGAGAGTGTAGAGTACTGACGTACACTACATTTAGCGTGATGATCGGCCAAGTTCATAGGTTCACACTATGCATGAAGACAGCCAGCGAGCCACTGAGCAGTGGACAGCGTCTCCTACAAAGCGTCATTGAAGTGTGAACCCAGCTCGGGGTCGGACCGCTTGAAGACGAATAATGGCTATGGCAGAATTTCCCTTTGCAGCCATTTAGAGTTTGAATGCAGATGTTGTTCGCAAGTATTCTATGTCGACAGAGTGTGAATGTAGATGTCGTTTGCAAGTATCCCATATACTGACATTGTTTTAAAATGATCACGAAGTTATCACGAACAAATGTTAGCTTCTCCTGCAGCTGATTTCGTGTGTGGGACATGGGTGCAATGTCATCAGCTAAGTCCAAAACATGAAGCCATAATGTCAGAGCCCACTGTGTTTCATTTATGGTGGCAATTATTGTCTTCATAATCCAGACTTCTGTCAGTGAGAATTATAACAAAGAGACAAGACACCATTGTCACATTCCAGTGTTTATTTCAAATGGTTCTGCTAGTGTTTTCTTCTGATAAAGAGCTGTTCACGTTGCCCTCTGGCCGAGTGGTTAGAATGATGGTGTCCCGTTAGGAAGACCAGGGTTCGAATCTTTGCAAGAATCAAGAAACCCTTGTCCACACATCCAACATAAAATGGCCAGTTGACCTGAATGCTTTGATCTATCAGTATACATATCTTGGCTCTCCGGTTAATGCAGGGCCTGTTTGGTCTGAAGCCTGCCTGTCCATCCCTAAATTGTTTGTCGGTGGCACCTCTTAATCTCTCCAGAATGTTCATGTTTACTATTATTATTAGGAATAGACAGTAACATTATTTCTCTATAATGTTCAAATTAACGCAAGTTCCCTGTCTTAGGCATCTTCACCAGTTATCATTCTCTCCAGTCTGCTGACATGATTTTGGCATCCAATTTTGTGCTAAATAATATGTGCGATATTTCAGTTGAGGCTGTTATATCTTAAGGGATACCATCTGGACCAGTAGCGTTCTCATTTTTCAGGAGTTTGATATATTTTCTATTTCTCACAACTAATACCCAACTCCACTTCTGCAGGCTAGATATCAGGATGTTCATATGGGGCCGGCCACTTTAGAAGTTCTTTAAAGCATTCAGCCCGTGTGTTCATTTGATGTTGAATGCTGTTGAGAACTTCCCCATTACGATCTTTGACAAGTCCACTTGGTTGATTATATATGCCTTCTACTTCCCTTGTCCTCCTTCTGTACAGGTCTCTGATGATTTCTTTTACTCCCCCTACTTCTGACTCATCTGCTAGGCCAACTGAATATTGTCCTATTCACGCCATTATCCAGTTTCTATCGTCTTTATGGCTGCTATGTGTCTCTGGGCTTTGGATTTGGTAGCTCTAGTTTTGCTATCAATTCAATATGCATTTTAAAAATACAGTTTCTTGTTTCCTGCGATATCTAAGATGATTCC
The DNA here is from genome assembly GCA_963921405.1 of Cepaea hortensis. Taxonomy (NCBI): domain Eukaryota; kingdom Metazoa; phylum Mollusca; class Gastropoda; order Stylommatophora; family Helicidae; genus Cepaea; species Cepaea hortensis. The sequence continues at coordinate 205,299 of CAWUFQ010000071.1, read as the reverse complement.
TTCCCCTTATGTCTGTTTTGATACAGGCAGTCTCAGTGGTTATGCTTCAGACTCTGAGGGTTGAAGGTTCCATTCTGGAGTACACCTTTCGGTTCAAGAGTGCAGTTTCCTTTAGACTACTGGGGGTCGTAGCTGGAATTACGGAATTCTCACATTAAGTGTGTGTGGGTGGAAGATGTGTGTGGGTAGGGATGTGTGTGGGTGGTGGGTGTGTGTGTGTGTGTGGGAGATGTGTGTTTGGGGATGAGGGTGGGTTGGTGGGTGTGGGATGTGTGTATTGGTGGGGAGATATGTGTGTTAGTGTGTGAGTGGGGGATGTGTGGGTGGGTGATGTGCAGGTGGGCGATTGTTTGATTAGGGATGGGTGTGTGACGGGTGTGGGGGACGGGTGTGGGGATGTGTGTGGGTGGGGAATATATCTGTGTTGGTGGGGGTGTGTGTGTTTGGTGATTGTGGGTGGGTGGAGGATGTATGTGTGGGTGTTGAGTGTGCTTGTAGGTGGGGAATGTGTGGGTGGGTGGGGAGATAGGTGCGTGTGGGTGAGGGATGATGTGGGTGGGGATGTGTGTGGGGATATGTGTGTGTGTGTGTGGGGGTGGGGGATGTGTATATGCGTGGGATATTATGTGGGAGGGGATATGTGTGTAGGTTAGGGATGTATGTGTGGGTAGGTGGGGTAGGTGTGATTGGATGTGGAATGTGCTGGTGGGTAAAGGATGTATGTGAGAGTGGGGTGTATGTTTGGCTAGGTGGATGGGGTGTGTGAGTGTGGGTGGGTAGATGGGAGATGTATGTGTTGATAGGTGGGTGGGGAATATGTGGATGTGAGTTGAGGGAAGAGTACCTGAGTGTGTGGATATATGTGAGAGATGAGTGTATGGTTGGGGGTGTTGTGTGGGTCGAAGATGTGTGTGAGTGGGGATGTGTGTGGGTGGGTGTGGTGTGTGTGTAGGGGGGGGGAGGTGTGTGTTTGTGGATGGGGGGAGGTGTGTTTGTGGATGGGGGGAGGTGTGTGTTTGTGGATGGGGATGTGTTGGTGGGTGTTGGGAATGTGTGTAGGGCTCCGGAGATGTGTGTGTGTGTGAGTTTATGTGTGAGTGTGTGTAGGTTGGGGGTGGAGATGTGTGTGTGTTGGCGTGGGATGTGTCTGTAGGTGGGGGGGGGGGAGATTGGGTGTGTGGGGGATGTGTGAAAATGGGGATGTGTGGGTGGATGCTAGTTTTGCGTGTGGGTAGGTGCGTGATGTGGGGGTTGGCGGCGATATATATATATATATATATATATATATATATATATATATATATATATATATATATATATATATATGTGTGTGTGTGTGTGTGTGGGTGTGTGTGTGTGTAGGTGGTGATTTGTGGTTGGGGGATGTGTGTTTGACTGGTTGGTTGGGAGTCTGTGCGTGTGAGTTGGAGGATATGTGGGTGGGTGAGTGTTGACGGGTTATGCGATGAGTGGAGGATGTGTGTGTGGGTGGCGAGATGTGTGTAGGTGGGGGATGTGTGTATTGGTGATGGGTGGACGGGTACATGTATGTGTGCCTGGGGGTGTGCGTGTGGGTGGGTGGGGGATGTGTGGCGGGTGGGAGATGTGAGTGTGTGTGTGTGTGTGTTTGGGGAGATGTGTGTAAGCGGGGGATGTGTGTAGATGTGTGGGTGGAGGATTGGTGGATGGGTGGGGAAATGTATGTGTGCCTGGAGGTGTGTGTGTGATTGAGTGGGGTGTGTGGGTGGATGGGGGATGGGTGGATGGTTGGGGCATGTGTCTAATAACAAGGTAATATGCATTGCTTATGTTTGCAACATTCATTTGCCAGTGTTTTTCCCTATGTGAATGCATTATGCATTATTGATGAATGAAAGAAGAGTGATTGGAAGGGCCGAATGTAAGACGAGCCTGGGTGCCCAATTTGTTACCCTTTGAAAGTAAAGACCGTTCGTTCGTTCGTTCCGTTCGTTCGTTCGAATTCGTGCTTGGAGCGACGCTTTAGGCGGATCGCCCTGTAGAAAGGGGCCGTGCCATAGTGGATAAAACTCGATGCATTCAAGTCTATCTTCTCATCTTTTAAATCCATTTGAAACATTGATGATCTGGACTTCGCTGATGGCGCTGTCTTTACGTCCCACTTATCAGAGAGGCGGGCAGCTAGCACAGGTAAAAGGCAGCAGCGAATCATCAGTGACGTCAGACAGCAACTAGACTATAATCTACATGACGCCACAGTCATGGGTAGCACTGAGTGATAGGTCATGGGTGGCACACGTAAAGAGATACTATCCCATAGATGATATCAGTCAAACAGATACACAGGGGACATGGATGAGACAAGTAAGGAGATATTATACCACAGGTGGTCTCAATCAAACATACACATGGGACATGGATGAGACAAGTAAGGAGATATTATACCACATGTGATCTCGGTCAAAGATACACAGGGGACCATGATGATACAAGTAAGTAGATACCATCCCATGGGTGACCTCAGTCAAACAGATACACAGAGAGAATGAATGGACAGACAGCGGCAGAATCATAAATTTTCACCAGGTCACCGGAGGTCCGTATGACCGAGATATTTACCATGCCCACGCTTAAACCTGCCCTGGTGATCGCGCGTGTTGTGATTTCATTCCACACGTCTGTCAGTTGCACTTAAATGTTGACTTCTCGTCCTTTACGTAAATCACAATCACATCCGAAGTCGGAGTGGGTTCGCCTCATGGCGAAGGACAATGGTGTTAGGGAAGACTGACCTTAATGCTCTCACTAGTAATAGAAGTAGCTGTGATTGTACCACTAGCAGTAGTAGTAGTAGTAGTAGTAGTAGTAGTAGTAGTAGTAGTAGTAGTAGTAGTAGTAGTAGTAGTAGTAGTAGTAGTTGTAGTAGTAGTTGTAGTAGTAGTAGTAGTAGTAGTAGTAGTAGTAGTAGTAGTAATAGTAGTAGTAGTAGTAGTAGTAATAGTTGTAATAGTTGTAGTAGCAGCAGTAGTAGTAGTAGTATTAGTAGTAGCAGGGACAGCGGAAGAGGAAGACGATAGGAAGATTAAGCGAAGAAGGAGGAACAAGCATTGGAAGAAGACACAGAAGAAGCGGGATAAGCGGGTAAAGAAGAGAGCTAAGAAGAAGTTTAAGGTTGCTAATAATGTGATAACAGTAATGGTATGATGATAAAGGCTGTAATGCTTGTGTTGATACTGTCATGATTTTGATACCCTCAGATCCAGCAACTGTAACCTCGTTTCGGATAGCTAGAAGTTATATCGATATCAGCATAAAAAGAAGAGACAAGATTACAATTTTTTGTGCAGCAACTGGGATACCTATTCCTCAACTAATTGTACAACGACAGAATGGCTCCACTTTGGCTAATGTAAGTTACATTATCAGTGATATAATTAGTGATGATATAATTAACATGTCTATCTACATTCTGCACTATGCATCAGGCCAAAAAAGAATGATGACGAAGAGGAGGATGTGAAGAAGACGAAAAAGAAGAGATGGACGAGGTGTGAATTAGGTATATGGTGCTAGCCCCATATTGTTAGATCAATCGACAATCCATTTGTGATGTGTGACTTGTCAGAAAATGTGTCACACCCATATGAGCTGGATCTAACTAGGTGCAAAGGTCAATGGGGAATAAACATCCCTGCCTCTAGAGTGATTTGAACTATGGGCCCCTCGGACGGTAGGCAAGCTTGCCAGCCACTGGCCGGTCGTGACTCCAGTTTACTCAGCAAATAAGACACTGTAAATAGCTTCTTTTACGAGCGATTCCATCCCTCAGCCACACAATCATACAATCTGCTAAACAAGGGATGCCAAACTCAATCGCTCAACGGGCCCAAACTCAAATCACACGTAAGGTTGCGGGACAAACAGGATAGACATTCAATAAGCCGAAAATTAAACATATTTTTAACATTATTATAAATTGAAACCGAAAAAAAAAAAGTTTTAATAATGTAAAATGCACATTTTCACTCTTATATCAATTTGTCAGAGCACAATGTTTGGCATCTTTTCTTGGCTACAAGTTCGTTTACGTTGGGAGTAATGTTTTGTGTCATTGAGATTCTCTTGATGGACTGCAAGTGTTCATCAGTGAGACGACTCCTGTGTGATATTTTGTTAATCTTCATCATAGAAAACAGCTGCTTACACAGATATGTGCTACAAAACATGCTCAAGGTTCAAGCCGCATGTAGACGAAGCCGGGGCATCTCTTCGGGAATAAAACGAGTGAACTGTGCAGGCCCCACGTATTCCAAATATGTCGTACTTTGCCTTTAGTGTTCTGATAACTCCATCTGCAAATTTACAGGTGCAGTTTCCCCATCTATGGCAAATGGAGTACAAAATAGCTTGAAACTACTTTTCTGTCCTTCAAAGTCACTAAAGCGCTGTGCGAACTAGGTTCGAAGTAAGCTAAGTTTTTCAGCAAAGTGTGCGTTAGGAAACATCATAGCGTTGACTTGGTTTAACATTGCCTGACAACAAGAAATGTGAGACAGGTTGCATTGGTGCATTCGTGTCTCCCATACGCGCAGTTTCACTTGAAATACCTTCATTGCATCATGCATATCAATTGTAATGTGATCCCGTCCCTGGAGCTGCAGGTTCAAGTCTTTGAGATGAGTGGTTATATCAGACAGAAACGCCAACTCACATTTCCCCCTGTTTTTTTCCTCGAAAAACTGTGGAATCTTTTCCTGTACTGTCCATGAATTGACAGATTTTCTCGATCAGCTGGACAAATATACTGAGAACTTTTCCCCGACTTAGCCACCGCACCTCCGTATGATAAGGCATGTCACTGAACGCAGTCTGTATTTCCTGCAAAAAAGACTGAAATTTGCAGTGATTTAAACCTTTGGCTCTGATAAAGTTTATGGTTTGTGTTACAATGCTCATTACATCTTCCATGTTGAGGACTTTACCACACAGCGATCCTTGGTGTATGATGCAGTGATATGATATCAATTCACCAGTACAGTTCTCCTGCATCTTTAACCGCATCCTTCCAACCTGTCCACTTTTTTCGCCACACATCGCCGGTGCTCCATCTATTGTCAGTCCAACGAGTTTGTCCCAAACCTGGTTCATATTGGTTAAACTTTGACATACTTTGCCAAAAATGTCTTTTCCTGTCGTTGCCCCATGCATGGATTTCACGTCCAATATTTCTTCTGTAACATTCAAACTGGAGTCCACGAGCTGTGCAGTGTCAGTCGTGTCATTACTTTCATCGACAGCAAGGCAGAATGCAACAGTCTTTGTCTTTTTTGATCAGCTGTGTTTTCACATCAGTGGCCATCTCACAAACCCGATCAACAACTGTATTTCTACTAAGGCTTACCTTTGCAAACGTCAACTTTTTTCCTGAACAAAAGACGTCACACACTTTCATCGTGCTGAAACTCACCTTATGTAAATGGTCGACCTGATTTTGCGATCTCCTCTGACACAATAAAAGTTGCTTTGACAGCAGCATCAGTTTGTGATTTTGCTTTGGTGAAAAACATCTGCTGTGATGTTAGATGCCTCCTCAATCCTTCTACATTCTGAAGCTTCTGCTCTGCTTTCATGTTGTTTAACTTGTCTTGATGTTTATTCTCGTAGTGCCGTCTCAGATTATATTCTTTGATCACAGCCACATTATCTCCACAAATTAGACACACAGGTTTACCGCCAATATTAGTAAACATATATTCAGCCTCCCAGTGGCTTTGAAAGGCTCTGTTTTCAGAATTAAATTTTCTCTTGGCCATTTTAAAGGCTAGCTTCAGTTGTAAAAGATTGTGCGTCTACCGACACACGCTTGATTGATATCAGGTTAGCCGTAGCGAGAAAAGGTGACGTAGTCTCCGGGCATTACACTACTTTCATTTTTATGCCCCATCTTTCCCATTGCAACATATGCCTGTGAGACATGGACACTTACTAAACAATCTGAACAGCGCATACATGCCTTTGAATATAAATGTTATAAACGAGTTCTAAGAATAAATTGGGTAAAGAAAAGAAAAAATGCATCCAAACTTCAAGAGCTGAATATTAAAGAAGGTTGGTTATTAAAGACGATAAAACAAAGAAAATGGAAATGTTTGGTCAAATGAAACGTCACGAAAGTTTGGAGAGAACAATAATGGAGCGGTATATGCTTGGGAAGATAGGAAAAGGAAGGCCAAAGAGAAGATGGGTGCAAAATTTGGCGGATGATCTCCAGATGGGTGTATCTGATGTGGGACATCTTGCTTATGATCGAGAGGTTTTCCGGAAGATTGTTATGGGAGCGAGATTCTGCAAAGGACATGCTACTGAATGATTGAATAATTGAATTAATCGTGAAGATAAAAAAATATATTTGCCTAAAATTCTTTCTTGGGACGAATGTATTTGTACGTCTGTTGAGACCTATCGGGCCTGATATGATTGTACGACGGGCCGGATGTGGCCCTCGGGCCTCGAGATTGACACATGTGTGCTACTCAGTCTTCAGATAAGGTGACTGACGTGGTGCACTTTGTTGAAGGATACACAGGAAGAAGAAAAAGAAGAAGAAGAAGAAGAAGAAGAAGAAGAAGAAGAAGAAGAAGAAGAAGAAGAAGAAGAAGAAGAAGAAGAAGAAGAAGAAGAAGAAGAAGAAGAAGAACAATAACACCAACAGCAACAACAACAACAACAACAACAACCACAACAACATCATCAACAACAACAACAACGTGAAAAAAATATGAGATGCAGGTGAGTATATGGTGATAGCCCCATATGTTTAGATCAACCGACCCTCCATTGGTGACGTGCTCAGTATCACTACCCAGGCAACCTCCACGTACCCACGTAAACTGGATCGACCTGAGAGCAAAGGTCAAGAAACAAACATCCTCGCCTAGACGCTGACTCGAACCTGTGGCCACCAGGCCAGAACTACCACGGCTTCAATTTGTGAAGTTAAGAAGACACATACCAGATGACTATACCAGAAAATGACTATACCAGAAAAAGACTGACTATACTAGAAAGTACCTATACTAGAAAATGTCTATACTAAATATGTATGTACAAGGTAATGACTGACGATATCAGAAAATGACTAAACTAGGAAATGTCTACATTAAAAAAAGAACTGTCTGTACTTGATAATGACAGACTAGACAAGACAATGTATCAACTAGAAAAAGATTACAATAGAAACATTCCTATACTAGAAAATAGCTATACTAGAAAATGTCCATGCTAGAAAATGCCTATAGTAGAAAATATCATTACTAGAACATGCTTATACTACATAATATCAACTCTACCGAGTGTTTGTGAAGTCTCACTACATTTTGTATATAGAACAAATTTGAAAAATGAAGTGCACGGTGTCATAAAAAAATGTGCTAAAATATTCATTACATTAGTTAAATATTTACTGCTATGGTCTAACTGTAATCGGTAACTAACGATAATCATGTCTGTCCACAGCCTTGTGTCTCGTGCACTGGCAATATTCATATAGGCCGTGCCGTGTGGCGTTAGTGATGATGTCTGAATATGTTTTAGGCATTCACATATGAGGTGGGAGTAGACATTTCCCCTCCTCGTCCCATTCCCTTCAGACAATTCCCAGAATGTTATGAAAATCGTCCGGTACCCACCTTTCACAGGCTGGATCGACCTTAGAGCCGTACTCGTCGGTATGCAGTAATCTTCTCCTGGGGATTGAACCCTGACGACTGTCTTGGCAGGCAAGCGCACTAACTATATGCCACGGCAACTCTTTCATGTCATTCAATGTCACACACACTAACTATATGCCACGGCAACTCTTTCATGTCATTCAATGTCACACAAACTAACTATATGCCACGGCATCATGTCATTCAATGTCACACAAACTAACTATATGCCACGGCATCATGTCATTCAATGTCGAACACAATTAAACAAACAGACACACATAGTATTATTTGGCGCTCACAGAAGAAGAAGAAAGAAATAGAGATTAGAAGACGCACTAGACAACATAAAATTTGAAAGCTATAATAGTTACCAACCGGGATCGAACCTGTCGCCTCCAACGGTTCTCCCCATTTATTTCTTGTATTTAAATGTCGAACACAATCCTACAGTCATCCACAGGTTACATTACATACCGGAAGAAGGCAACCTGCAGTGACACAGGCAACTATGTCTGCCTGGCCAGCAACATGGTACAGGGTCAACATCACCAGGACAGTCGAGTCGTCCAGCTTGAAGTCAGATGTGAGTACGTCTTAAGTTGAGTTGAGTTGAGTGAAGAACCAACATCGCAGCACTCGTGACATTACCTTACGTGTTGCGTCCTCATCTTCAACAGCTAGCACAGAGTCCCAATACTAATGGTACTATTAGCAGTCTGATTATGCGTCGAATTAGCCTTTCCATGGAGTTTTGATTGGCGGCCAGATCCTTTGGCCTTTCCCTGTAGCACCATTCTCTCCAGCAGTGATTGATTTATCTGTTCTTCTGCACTATACACACGATCCTAGAGAATCCCGACCACATTTGCCTTATCAAGCACCAGTAGCCTACCAAGGGTTTCAGATCAAGCCAATTGTCTGCCCCCTCGTTTCCCAGCGCACTAGCATGTCATGGGGAGGGGGGGGGGGATCTAAAAGCTCTCTATTTTTGATTGTTGAATGGAAGCATTCCACACTGCCCGAAACATGCCTGTCTTCACCTTCCTCTGCATACTTTGTACGTCCGTTACAATCACAACATGCGTGTGCTGTTTGTCCCCCAGTCAGCAGAACGCCTCCTTGAATGCCTCCACCTCCATTCTGAGACGAGATGCTGCGGTATCATATGCCAGGCTCTCCTGCACCAAACACCGTACACCAACCTTCGCCACGAACACCCAGGCACTTCTTGCACCACTTGGCACACAGCCCCTAGTGTAGATGATGATGTCTGATGGCCACTTTATATGTCTCCTATATTGTCCCGACGTGATATTTCTCCTATATTGTCCCGACGTGATATGGCTCTTATATTGTCCTGACCTGATATGTCTCCTATATTGTCCTGACGTGGTATGTCTCCTATATTGTCACAACGTGGTATGTCTCATATATTGTACCGATGTGACATGACTCCTATATTGTCGCGACCTGATATGTCTCCTATATTGTACCTACGTGTTATGTCTCCTATATTCTCCCGACGTGATATGTCTCCTATATTGTACCTACGTGTTATGTCTCCTATATTCTCCCGACGTGATATGTCTCATATATTATCCCGAAGTAAAATGTCTAATATATTGTCCCGATGCGATATGTCGCCTATTTTGTCCCGACGTGATATGTCTCGAATATTCTCCCGACGTGACATATCAACTATATTATCACAGCCTGATATGTTTCCTATATTGTCACGACGTGATATATCTCTTAAATTGTCCCGACGTTATATGTCTCCCATATTGTCCCGACGTGATATGTCTCCTATGTTGTCCCGACGTGATATGTCTCCTATATTGTCCCGACGTTATATGTCACTTTTATTATCCCGACTTAATACTTTCCTATATTGACCTGGCGTGATATGTCTCCTATATTGTCCCAACGTGATATGTCTCCTATATTGTGCCGACGTGATATGTCACTTATATTATCCCGACTTAATTCTTTCCTATATTGGCCTGGCGTGATATGTCTCCTATATTGGCCTGGCGTGATATGTCTCCTATATTGTCCCGACGTGATATGTCTCCTATATTGTCCCGACGTGATATTCTCCTATATTGTCCCGACGTGATATGTCTCCTATATTGTCCCGACGTGATATGCCTCCTATATTATCCCGACTTAATACGTCTCCTATATTGTTCCGGCGTGATGTGTCTACATATTGTCCCGACGTGACATATCTCTTATATTGTCCTGACGTGATAAGACTCCTTTATTGTCCCAAAGTGATACGTCTCCTATATTGTCCTGACGTGATATGTCTCCTATATAGTTCCGATCTGATATGTCTCCTATACTGTCCCGACGTGATATGTCTCCTATATTGTCCAGACCTGATATGCCTCCTATATTGTGCCGGCGTGATATGTCTCTTATATAGTCCCGACCTGATATGTCTCTATATTGTGCCGACCTGATATGCCTCCTATATGTGCCGTCCTGATATGCCTCGTATACTGTCCCGACGTGATATGTCTCCTATATTGTCCCGACGTGATATGTCTCATATATTGTCCCGACGTGATATTTCTCACATATTGTCCCGACGTGATATGTCTCCTATATTGTCCCCAAGCAGTGTCGAGCTATGTGTCTGTGGTGTGATAGTGCCATCATATTGTATAGGCCGTGAGCAAGGAGGGATAGTTGGCAAATCTTTCCCTCATTTGGCAAGCGATGAGCCCTGACGTCGAACCCGCATCGGATCATGTTCAAAACATTTCCGCACAGATCACTATCAACTCCGCCAGCCAATAATTCTGGTGTTACCAGTTCTGTTTCATAGAAATACCTCCCTTGTGTTTTGAAACTTACTTCTTCCACCAATTGTTTTCTTTATAAAGACCGTGCACATGCTTGCGCGAGGGCACACACACATACAGAGACACATACACCGCGACCGCCGGTTTTTATGCATTGTTTAAATAGTATACAAACACCTAACACACAGTTGTTCCCCTTAAGGGTAGTTCCCTTTAAAATTTACTTATTTATCACCCGTTGAAGCATAGATTCGTGACGTATGACCTATGACGTCATATTAAACAAAGATAAATTTACTCTGTGCCGGCTCCCTGGCCGAGAGGTTAGCAGCTTTCTACGTAACCCCGAATACTCTCGTGGTTGACGTGAGTGCACAAGAATTGGAAGCGGTTCGAGTCGCACCAGTGACTTATGAGAGTATTGAGCCGGTCGCTCAGAAAGTCGTGGCGTGCTGATGAGCGTAATCTAGCCTAGGAATCAACATACAGCTGAAAGATGCTGATGTTGACCTTAATATCCTGAAACAGGATGGAAACGCGGGAAAACAAATTACTCTGTGGCGGCCACCACATTTAGGGATCCATTAAGACATTACTCACTAATACCGAGATAAACTTCTTGTTTGCATTTATTGATAACACTTTAGTCTCTAACATGCATTCTTTGATCAAAACTGGTCATTTCTTTCACAGGTACTTATCAGTTCACAGATCCTGACAGTGTGAGACGGAGTTACAAAGGACAAGTAAATGGTGCAGTGTCCATTAATCTCAACGTCTTTGGATACCCAGAACCAAATGTGACCTTGAATAGTACTAAACACATCCTCCCTTCTGATGCCTACACACTGAACTACACACAACTGGAATCCCCCTATGGCATTGTGTCATTGATGATCAACATACAAAATGCCAACTTTTTCCAAAATTATTCTCTTAACATTATAAACACTGAGGGCGCACTGACCTACTCATTTGAAATTGTGGAGGGAGGTAAGTACATTTTGTGTACATGGTGTCAGCTGAGAGGTTTAACACGTTTAAAGTTTCTCTTCTGGAGGCGACATAGTGACTTCCTCCCACACGTCGGCCAGTTGGACTTAGATGTTGACCTGCCGTTCAGAAAGCAACTGAACGCTATACCTGCCTAGTAAATGGACAAACAGTCAGTCGGAGCTGGGAGTGATTGCAACGTCCTGCAGAGGACATGCAATTTAATGATTTTTGGTTACAATCACTGTCTGAAGTGGATGTCATACCAGTTACCAGTTAACGCTTGAACAGTGAAATTTGAAACTCTGAAGAATGTCTTGAGGAGCTGCTGGCCGAGTGGCTATAACGCCGGACTCTCATTCGGGAGACCCGGGTTCGATCCCTCGGTAAGGTGTGGGATTTTTTCTGTCGGGGAAAAAAGAAAATCCTAACCTGCACAGTTCGCGGCGACTGCACTAGTCAGGCGGCCTTAATTCCTCAGGCTCAAAGACCCCTCTGCCATACACCGCAAGGTACTATATTGGCAGTAAATGGCAGAAGCATGTCTTAACCCAGAGTTGGTACTCCACAGGATTTATAAAGCGCCACTGCCAGCAGCCCAAACCAAAACCAGATGAAACTACAGTCCCTAAACTTACGGTATTAATTCAGCTAACCTTTCGAGGGGATGACGTAATGCATTGTCTACAGGACCGGTTCATGTCAGTAGTCGGTCGAAAATTCTGTGCTGCAACTCCAGTTATTAGGTACAGAACCACACCTATTCCCAAGCTAGCAGTTAAAGAACCAGTCGCTGTGTACGACAAATTTAATTGTATTTAACAATTTACATGTAGGTGTCAGGCCACTTACATCGGCAGAACAGAGCGACAGTTACACACGAGGGTGGATGAAAACATACCTTAATGGGTCCACAAGATACTACACACAGGCGATGGGAGCACATTGAGGCCGACACACCTGAAGATTCCCGCGTCATCAATTGGTAGGCACGTGTTGGAAACCGGTCATGTGATTGACAGAGACAGTGAATTCCGTGTGGTGTTCAACACACAAAATAGTCGCTTGTTAAAGTTGCAGAAGCCATAATGATCAATCTACACCGGCCAATTTTGTGCAAACAGAAAGACATGTTAGTCAGTTTAAAATTGCCGTGGTAGATATTTGACGTTACTGTGCGAACATGTGTATATTTCAGCTTGAAGGATGTATCTGGTTATTTAACTTTTTGTTGTGTGAATTCTGCAGCATGTACTTCACGAAATTTAGCGAAATATGTCAGGCAATAAATCGTGCAATCTATTGTTTGTGTCTTCGTTATTTAAACAATACTTTAAGTTTCCCCAGAGATATGTAACTATTTGTAAGAGAATTGTTGAATGTCTATGCACAATTATACATTGCCTTTGTAACAGTTACATGTTTTGATCACTAACATCACATTTTGTGGTTCCACCTGTGGAGCACATTCGTTCAGTACCACAATAGCATGCACTATGTGCTTAAAAAACGCATGCACACACGAATTCACACTGGGTTGTGCTCACACCCATATATACAAACACATGCGCATGCACGCACACAAATGCCCATGCACACACACACATGTATGGAGTGAACTTATGACATATTACATTGGACTAACATACTGAAATTGCAACGAAAAATAGAGTGCTGACGTGCTACAAAGAACCTGTACTTTTGTATGGATGGGAAACATGGACAATGGGTAGACAGGTTGAAAACCATCTGATTGCAGTGGAAATGTGGTTTTTCTCAGGAAAATGCAAAGAATACCATGGACAGATAAAATCACAAATGAACAATAGTCACAAGATTTGGGCACGTTATGAAAAGAAATAAATTATAGAACTTGTGGATAATTGGCAAGATTCGGGGAGGAGGGTTGGTGGTGGTGGTGGTGGGGGGGGGGGGAATAAAAAAATCGGAAACATAGAAGTAAATACCAGGATAGCTTGGCCACGCGGTATGGTCGAGACAAGAACACTGAGGTGATCTACGACTCTGACGATCTTGTAAGATGGCAAAACATGACCGTTCCCGCTTATCGGCATGATACAGGATGATAATGAACGTACTGAAATATTGAAAACAAAAGGCTTTGGCTAACATATTGACTTTGCTTAATGGAAATAAAATAGATTTGTTGTAACAGAAAATGTTTTATCTTTTTATGATTGCAGTTCTGAATATTTTCAATCCTGTTTCATATTAGAATGGAACGAGTCATTCAATTATTCAGTAGCATGTCTTTTGCATAACCTCGCTCCCATAACAACCTTCAGGAAAACCCCTCGTTCATAAGCAAGATGTCCCACGTCCGGTACACCCATCTGGAGATCATCCGCCACATCCTGCATCCATCTTCTCATTGGCCTGCCTCTTTCTCTTTTCCCAGACATATACCCCTCCATTATTGTTCTCTACAAACTTACGTGACGTTTCAGATGACCATAATATTCCAATATTCTTTGTTTGATCGTCTTTAATAGCCAACCTTCTTCAATATACAGGCCTTTGAGTATGGATGCATTTGTTCTTTTCTTTATCCAAGACAGTCTTAGAACTCGTCTATAACATTTATATTCAATGGCATTTATGCGCTGTTCAGCTTGTTTAGTAAGTGTCCAGGTCTCAAATGCTCAAGTTGCAATTGAAAAGATGCATGCGCTTAAAAATCAAATGTTTGTAGTTCTATCTGTTGCACTCCACAATTTATTCTGCTGTTTTAGTCTTTCAAGAGCAATAGATATTTGTCTTTTAATTTCTTTTATTGTATCACCATTGTTGGTAATCAATGACCCCAGATATTCGAAATTTCCATCACCTCCAATTTTCCTCATTAAAATATATTTCTTTCTCCGTAGTAGTTTTATGTGTATGCATTATCTTTGTATTTGCTATGTTAAGATGTAAAGTTGCGATATTCACTATTCTATTTGGTTGAGGTTATTAGGTTTTCTGTACCATTGTGCGCTGTGGATAGCAATACTGTATCATCAGCATATCGAATCTCTGGTATGTCATGACCAACGATATTTAGGTCATCAAATTGCTCCCTGTTTATATCATATCTGACATTTCTCATTATATTTTCGGCGTACGGGTTAAACAAATGGGGACGGGCAAATAGCCCTGACGGGCTCCTTGCTTGATGTCAAACCAATATAATGTCTCGCCATCTATTCTAACCGCTGCTTGTTGACCAGATATCATCTTTATGAGCTATATTACATGCGATGGAAAACCCATATTCCACATGATTTCCCAAGGTTTCTGATGTTGTACACTGTCAAAAGTCTTAGAATAGTCCACAAAACATGAGAATAGGTTTACATTAAATTCTCAGCAATTCTCTGTTATTAAACGCATGTTCAGTATGTGATCTCTTGTTCATCTTTCTTGTCTAAATCCAACTTGAACCATGTTAAATTCTTCTTCCATTTTCTTACGAAGTCTTTCCATTATGATTTTTAATAGAATTTTACTTGCATGACTGATCAGGGCAAAAGTTCTAAAGTTGGTGCATAATTTCAGGTTGCTCATTTTTTGTATTGGAATGAAAATAGTTTTTCAATCATTTGGCCATATACCATCTCTTCATATCGTTTCACATAATGCGTGATATATTTGAATGCTTTCTTCTCCTCCACCGTTAGTTAGTTCAGGTGGTATCTCATCACATCCTGGTGATTTACCATTCTTCAGTTTCTTTATTGCCCATGCAATTTCATCTAATGAGGGTTCAGATTCTGTCTCTGCTGTCATTGGTTCATGTATATCATTAATATCCTGACTATCTTTCATACCAAACATTCCAATGCAATATTCCTGTCATCTCTCTAGAATTTCTATAGAAAGATTGCAATACTAATGTTATTGCTCTAATTTAATATATGCGTGAAAATGTGTATTATGATAATCTTGTCATTATTTTCCTAGATCCGGTAAAACCTGTCTCTGAGAATGACGGTTTTCCTGCGCTAGGTGTGGGAACTATAGTTGTTGGCATTGTTGCTGCAGTAATCGTCATTATTTTAATTCGTGAGGTCTTATCTATGTTGAAAAAGAAAGGTGCGTATTCAAGCATATCTTTATTTTCCTTCTCACGTACATGTAGTGCGTTAATTGTTACAAGTAATTGTATGAACTGTTCAGTATTTATTTGTTGTTATTGTTGCTGATGTTGTTTTTATTGCAATTGTTATTGTTGTTTAATTCCGCGGCGAAAGAGTTACGCTGTGGGCGATTTGGCAGCAGACTCCTTGCGTTGGTTTTTTTATGAAATGGATTAAATGGATGTCAACACCACTTGTCCAGGAATCACGAACAGCTAAAACATGTTGAGGTTGACTGCTACGTCCTGTAAAGGGTATGTAACTAACATATTTCTTCAGTTTACACATATCTCTAATCTCACCATCTCATCTTGTTCCTCTTATACTTTGCGATGTCGATGTAAAGAATATACAGCCGGAGAGTGCCCGTTTATGGGCTTCATATATCGAAATTCCCGTGGCCTCTATTATTCCCTCTGCCCATCGTTCACATGGTTGGCCTCTTCGTCTGGTTCCAATGACATATTGCACTATCAATACGTGCTATGCCAGCTTGGTTTCGATCTGGCAGATACCATTAAGTATTGCAAGTGGATGAGCCAGTTTTTTAGGTCAATATTGTGACGCCTGTAATCGTCGATAATAACTTTCATACACGCATTGCTTTATGCCCCCCCCCCCCCACCCCACCCGCCCTTTAAGATGCATATCCTTTACAGGACGTTGCAGTCAACAACACTATGTTACTGCTGTTGTTAATGTCTAGGCAAGTTTTAAGTTCAGTAATTTGCCATTGCTTTCTGAACAACTGGCTTCCATACCAACACGTTAAAACCAGCGAGACACGGTATACTGCCAGTTTGGTCACCGCTGTGTTTGGAACGCGGGTAAGCGGCATTACAAATCGCGTCCGAATTTCATCGCCACGGAGAGGGGTTTCTGTCACGTTCATGCAATAATAGGTAAATACAAAGCTCAGACCGGCAATATTTTCAAACACTGCACAGTCATTGGTAGTCCGGTAGGAGATACTGCTCTTGGAGTGTAAAATGCTATCATTCGAGTATTCTAGTCCACCACAATCGAGATGTGCTGGCCAGTTCCCATTCTCAACACCATTTGTTTACAGAAGATACTGACAGTTGCCTGGTACCCATGTTAATAGCCGTTAGGTCACAACACGTAATCTTTAATCTGTATGGGAATTGAACTCTGACCACTGTATTGGCAGGCTAGCACACTAACCAATATGCCATTGTGCTCCACGCCATGCATATATAGGTTTAGGTTTGGCGACGAACCATATATATAGTATAATTTAGATTGTAATGGATAGAATTTAATGAGTACTAGATAGAAGCATGCATATCTCCTGTGGCAACATACAGGTGGTAACATACAGGTGGTAACATAGAGGTGACAACATAGAGGTGGCAACATACAGGTGGTAACATACAGGTGGTAACATACAGGTGGTGATATACAGGTGGTATCATACAGGTGGCAACATACAGGTGGCAACATAAGGTGGTAACATACAGGTGGTAACATACAGGTGGTAACATACAGGTGACAACATACAGGTGACAACATACAAGTGGTAACATACTGGTGGTAACATACAGGTGGCAACATACAGGTGGCAACATAAGGTGGTAACATACAGGTGGCAACATACAGGTGGTAACATATAGATGGCAAATTACAGGTGATAACATTCAGGTGGCAACATAGAGGTCGCAACATACAGGTGGCAACATAAAGATGGCAACATACAGGTGGCATCACACAGGTGACGACATACCGGTGGCAACACACAGATTGCAACACACAGGTGGCCACACACAGGTGGCAACATACAGGTGTGGAACCTGGTCATTTAAAAAGTCAGTTCACAAGAACATACCTGCCACTCAGTATAATTGTAACTAAAGAATTTGCAGATCTTCAACATGATAAAGATGCTTGCACTTCTACAAATTGAAGGCAACAACCTTAGACGTGTTAAAAAAACATATATTGAAAACAAAAAGCCGCCATAAGGATTGGTAATGAAGCAGGTCAATATCAGCCTATTAAGAGTGGTGTGACGCAGGGATGTGTAATGTCTCCAGATCTTGTTTTCCTTTTACAGTGAAAATATGTTCAGAAATGTAGTTTCTATGAAAGGTATCACCATTGGGGCACGTAACATCAATAACAATAAATATGCAGATGATACAGAATTGACTACAGACAATGGGCTTGATCTGCAACATTTAGTAGATGCGGTTATTGTACACATTAAACAACTAGGGTTAGAATTAAATTGTAAGAAGACACAGATTATAGTCGTCACTATGAAGAAGGAAATATCACAATGTAATATACAAGTAAATGGACATATTCTTAAACAAATGAATCGGTACAGTTATCTCGGAACAGTCATAACATCTTATGGGAGATGTCTTGAAGAGATTAGAAGAAGAATCGCCATGGCGAGGGTAGCTTTTTGCAAGATGTAAAACATACTGACCAATAAAATTATGTCATTTGCAACGAGAAAAAGAGTGTTGGGAACATGTACTTTTGTATGGATGTGAAGCGTGGACAATGAGCAGACGAGGCTGAAAATCATCTAATGGCTGTAGAAATGTGGTTTCTGAGGAAACTGCAAAGAATACCATGGACAGACAGTAAAGCCAATGACCAAGTACTACAAGAAACAAATGTAGGTCGTAAACTTATGAGAGAAATTAGACGTAGAAAGTCAAAATGTGGACAACTAGGTGACGACTGGCAAGATTGAAGGGAAAAGTACAAAGGGAAGCAAAGAAGTAAATACCTGGATGGCTTGGTCACACCGACATGAGTGAGGGAATGTGTGCGTGCGTGCATTCATGCGTATGTGTATGTGTGAGAGAGTGTGATTGAGAGAGTGAGTGTGTGTGTGAACGTTTGTGTGTGTGTGAGAGAGAGAGAGAGAGAGAGAGAGAGTAAGTGAGTGAATGAGTGAGGAGTGAATGAGTGAGAGAGTGACTGTGTGAGTGAGTGAATGAGTGTTAGAGTGAGTGTGTGTGTGAGTGAGTGAGAAAGAGAGAGAGAGAGAGAGAGTAAAAGAATGAGTGAGTGCGCTAGGGTAAGTGAAACAATGAGTGATAGCGTGAGGGTGTGTGTCTGTCTGTGTATGAGTGAGAGAGAGAGAGAGAGAGAGAGAGAGAGAGAGAGAGAGAGAGAGAGAGAGAGAGAGAGAGAGAGAGAGAGAGAGTTATAGATAAAGTGAATGAAGATGGACAGAGTGAATGAATGGGGGAATTAGTGAGTGAGTGAGAGAGAGAGAGAGAGAGAGAGAGAGAGAGAGAGAGAGAGAGAGAGAGAGAGAGAGAGAGAGAGAGTGAGACAGTGGGAGAGTTGTTATGTTATTGTGTGTGTGTGTGTGAGCGCGCGCATGCGTGTGAGTGTGTGTATATGAAAGAATACAGAGAGAGAGCGAGAGAGAGAGAGAGAGAGAGAGAGAGAGAGAGAGAGAGAGAGAGCTGAGCAGATGCATGTCATGTAACACGCATGTTATGTAGCACGCGAATCCATATGTTTAAGTATTCTCATCTGTCATATTATCAGTTAAATAACATTTGATTTTATCATGTATAATATAAACTTATGTACAGTACTGTAGTTTGAGTGAGAGTCAGTGAGTGTGAATGAGAGACAGAATGAGTGAGCGTGAGAGTGAATATGTGTGTGTATGTGTGTGTGTGTGTGTGTGTGTGTGTGTGTGCCTTCTCTGTGTGTATCTCTGTGTGTGGGAGCATCACTATTTTTTACGTCACATACTGTTTATGTATACATTTTTCTCAATGTTTAAAATTTTTATGAGACTGCCCACGACAATTGTCAGTGTATGTGCGTGAGTAAAGTGTGGGAGTTTGTTCATACTAGTTTCAATGCTCACGTGAGACATTTTGTATGTGTCTAGATGTGAGGATGTGTGTGTGTGTGTGTGTGTGAGTGTGTGGGGATATGTGTGGGTGGGGGATGTGTGGGTGGAGGATGTCAATGGGTGAGGGTATGCGTTTGGATGGGTTGGGGTGTGTGGGTGTTGGTGGGTAGTGATATTTGTGGGTGTTGGTGGGTTGTGTGGATGGATGTGTGGGGGGAAAGTAGGGGTGTGGGAATGGGTGTGGGGGATGTGTGTATGGGTGGAGGATATGGGTATGGGACGGGTGCGGGGGATGTGTGTTTGGGTGGGGTATATGTGTGGGTGTGTGAAGATGTGTGAATGGTTTGGGGAAGTATGTGTGGGTGGCGGGGTTGTGTGCGTAGGGGATTGTGTGGGTGGATTGGGGATGCAAGGGCGGGTGGGGAGAAGTGTATGATGTGTGGATTTGTGATATGTGTGCGGTGTGTTGGTGGGGGATGTGTGCATAGTGTGTGGGTGGGGGGTATGTTTGTGGTGGTATGGGTGAGGATATGTGTGTGGGTGAAGGATAGTGTGTGGTGTGGGGGATGTGTGTGATGGTGCGGGGCATGTGTATGGGTGGTGATATGTGTGGGTGAGTAGGTGATGTGTGGTGTTTGGGGGAAGTATGTGTGGGTGGTGGGGTGTGTGGGTGGGCAATGTGTGCGTGGATGGGAGATGTGTGCATGGATGGGGAATATGTGGGTGGGGGTGTATGAGTGGCTTAGGGATGTGTAGGTGGGTGAGGGATGTGCATGTGTCGGGGTGGGATGCGTGAGTGGATGGAGGATGTGTGTGGGTAGGGGTATTGTGATCGAGAGATGTTTGGTTAGGGGCGGGTGGGTGGGGGTGTGTGGGTGCGTAGTGGAGGATGTGTGGGTGAGTGAGTGTGTGTTGGTGGATTGGTGGGGAATGCGTGTGTGGGTGGGGAGAGGTGTGTGGTGTGTGGGTGGGGTATGTGTGTGTGGGTGGGGGATTTTTGTGGTGTGTAGGTGGGGGTATGTGGGGTGGATGGGTAAGGGTATCTGTGTGGGTGTGGGTGCGAATATTGTGTGGTATGTGGGTGGGGGATATGTGTGTGATGTGTAGATGGGGATGTGTGATGGTATGTGGGTGTGGGATGTGTTGGTGAGGGATATGTGTGTGTGCGGTGAGTGGGTTGGAAATATTGCGTGGTAGGGGATGTATGTGATATGCGGGTGGAGGACGTGTGTGGTGAGGGATTGAGTTAGGGCATGTGTGGGTGGGTGGAGGATGTATGCGTGGGCGGTGGGGTGTATGTGAGTGGATTGGGGATGTATAGGTGGTTAGGGAGATGTGTGTGTGTGTGGGGTTAGAAGGATGTCAGTTGGTAGGGATGTGTGTGTATGCTTTGGGGATGTGTGAGTGGATGTGCGATGTGTGGGTTTGTGGGGGATGTGTGTGCGTGGGTGGAGAATATGTGGTCGATGGAGGTGTGGCTGGGGGGATGAGTGGTTGGAGTTGTGGGTGGGGAGAGGATGTGTGGGTTAGGATGTGTATGTGGGTGGGATGTGTGGGTTGGTGGAGGATGTTTGTGGGTGGCGAGTGTGTTTTGGTTGGGGTAACAGGTGAGGGCAATGTGTGTGGGTGGGGGATGTGTGGGAGGGGGATGGGTCGGTTGATGGGGTATGTATGTGTCCTTGGGTGTGTTTGTGTGTGTTTGTGTGTGTGTGTGTGTGGATAGGTGGGTGTGTGTGTGTGGGTGGGGTGATGTTTGGGTAGGCGGGAGACGGGCCTCATGACATGGCAATTTGCCTTGTTTATGTCTACAACATTCATTTCACAATGTTTATTTTTCTTCCTATGTAAATGTATAATGCTCTTGATGAATGAAAGGCGAGTGATTGGAAGGGCCGAATGTAAGACGGGCCTGCGTGCCCAATTTGTGACCCTTTTAAAATAAAGTTGATTTGATTTGATTTGATTTGACATGGTCAAGAAGAGCACGGAGCTGATCCACGACTCTAGTAACATGACGAAACATGACAGCCCTCGCATACCGGCATGGCAAACATCGATGATGACATAAAATAAATGAATGTCTGGAAAAGATATTTCTGGAAGGGGCGGAGACGAACTAGGTTAGTGGAGAAGAGGAAGACGTATTTTATATTAATGCAAGATGATATATAATTTACATATGCCAGCAAAAGAGGTGGGTGGTCGGGTTTATTATAATGATACACTTTGAAAGACTCCTGGGGTAAACAGTTCTTCACATGTCATGCCACTCGATGATGCTGATGGTTTTAAACATAAAATTTATGAAAATAAATAACTGTGATTTCAAATATGCATGACAACTCAGTTAGGCAGAATATTTTAGCGCCACACATGTTGAAATCTCATCTCATTTGAGAGTTATAGATTCCGTATCCTAGAGATTCAAATGAAAGTGAATTCAACATTTAGAATACCATAATGTTGATGCTTCTGATCTGAGAAAGAAAATAGACGAAAAGGAAGAGTTATAATCCCAAATGAGAAACATCACTTTGCACATCTGAGAAACTTTACCGTCGATGGAGCGAAATGTATTTTCGGCTGTTACATCGAGGCTAGTCTAGACAGAAATAGAACTTAGGAACAAAAACTGTTGGAATGATAAACATCTCAGTTATGTAGCCCACTCTATATCAGTTGGAGGCATTAATAGTCACTCCCACAGTTGGAACTATAGCCAAATTGATCAAAGAGATGAGGAGGTTGAAATTTGTCAAGATGACCAGTCAATAATCCTGATCAAAACAGCAAGAGTTTCTTCTACCGTATACTCCTGAATGTGACACACATCTTTAACTACAGATGTTGCTTTCACCACCTCAGATATATCAAGACTCATTACGTAGGGAAGTAGAAGATCATCGCTCGATCTTACTCATTTTCTAGATAGCAACTCTTACAACAGACCCAGGCATCACACACTGGACGTATGGAAACTCCATTTGATGTATATCTAGGCATCAAGTGAATATAGTACTGTCTAACCTCATGAGGCAGAATAAATACATTTGATTTCAACACATGTTAACTTCAAGCTGCAAAAGAGACCATTCCCAAAAGATGTAGTATACCTGCACATCATATTGATTTAACACAATCAATAAGTACCAGGGAACTGTGAATAATGGATGCTTCACGGGGTTTCCGTACGAGAGTCACAACAAATAGAACAACAATGTGAATGAGTTTGAGAGACCAAAACTAAAAGAAACACGTAAATGGTTGGAGAAATACAATGGCAGCCTTCAACACTGAAGTTTAGGGCCTGGTCAAATATGTACATGTGGGACTATTACACAAATGTATGAAGTTAGGATGCCAGTTCCTTTATGTTCAGCCACTTCCTTCTATGACCTAGTTGTCAACGTCTAGAGGTAATTGAAAGTGAAAGGTTCAAGACAGGTAGATAGTGCGAGTATAGATGAGACATAAACGCATAAGTCAATAAGATATAATTTATTACGTTAGGATATAATCACAATAGCAATAATGTCTCATCAGCGTTCGTTCTCGCACACATTCATAACATATCACAATGTGGCGATAATTCAGCAATACGTTACAATAATGCCACTCCGCTCTCGTATGGCAGCCACACAAGCACAAGTCACACGGCTCAGCTATTCAAATCCTGAATTCCCAGGTCTAGTCTATCCTGCCACGCTCTCAAACACGCATCCTGTCTCAGTCAAGTCCAAAGCCCGTCTGGCTTCCCCTCGACTGCCCGGTGGTCACGTGGTATCTACCCCTCGTGTAGTTCGTGGGAAGTCACGTGTCTCGCATACGCCTGGTTGAGGCTAGGCGTATTGCGTACTTCTGTTCAAGGTGACACTGTCTTTCACGGGTACAGTCCGTCTTCAGCATCTAGGCTATTCTCTTTCCTCCGTACTCACCCAATATCCTTATCTCTATCGTCTATCCTCTTATTTCTCCCCTATAGGACCTTGACAGCCAGGCATCTTATCTGTCAGAGGGTGGGTTCGTGTTTGTATGTGCGTCTTCGTTCTGAAGTTGTTGAAGTAGTCTGGATTACATCTGATCATGTTTATACAGTTCTTTCCCAAAGGGAGTGAGTAATCCATGTACAGCATCTATGTGCGTGTGTGTGTATGTGTGTGTGTTGTGTGTGCGTGCTCGCACATGCATGTATTCATGTGTGCATCATTATCACCAAGCATAAATTATCGTTTATGTGTGTGCTATATTATCAAACTAGGATCACGCCATCTTTTAGAAGAGGTACCGGAATCACAAGCCCCAGAGGACACAAACTACTTGGACATAATCGACTTCGTGTATGCCATGCCAGACAATCCTGTTCAAGATCCACATCAAGCCCCAAGGGACCCAAAATACTCGGAAATTATCGAATTCGACAAGGACATGCGAGACAATCCTCTTCATTTCCCAAATCAAATGTTATTAAATGCACGTGGTGGAGACGTGGAGTATGAAATTGATGTCAGTGTTCTATGAAATGTACATGCACTTAAATACAGCTTAGATGTTTCAAGATTGTCCATTATAAATATATAATGTATGTGTAATGTAAGAGTTGATATAAACAGAGAGCTATATGATGCCCTAAATATCGGTGGTCATGACATACTAGAGATTCGGTATGCTGATGATACAGTATTGCTATCCACAACACAGACTGGTATAGAAAACCTAATAGCCTTAACCCAATTAAATAGTGGAAATCACAACGTATATCTTAGCATTGCAAAAAACAAAGATATTGCATACAGATAAAACCACTATGGAGAAAGAACTATAGGTTAATGAGGAAAAATTGGAGGCGGTGGAAAATTGTGATTATCTTGGGTCATTGATTACCAACAATGGTGACACAATGAAAGAAATTACACGACGACTATCAATTGCTCTTCAAAGACTAATAAAACTGAATAAATTATGGAATGGGACAGACATAACTACAAAAATTAGATTTTTAAGAGCATGCAGTTTTCTCATTGCAACATACGCCTGTGAGACCTGGACACTTACTAAACAAGCTGAACAGCGCATAAATGCCTTTGAATATAAATGTTATAGACGAGTTCTAAGAATATCTTGGGTAAAGAAAAGAACAAATGCATCCATACTTGAAGAGCTGAATATTGAAGAAGGTTGGCTATTAAAGACGATAAAACAAAGAAAATTGAAATATTTTGGTCACTTGAAACGTCATGAAAGTTTGGAGAGAACAACAATGGAGGGGTATATGCCTGGGAAAAGAGAAAGAAGCAGGCCAAAGAGAAGATGGGTGCAGGATGTGGCGGATAATCTCCAGATGGGTGTATCGGACGCGGAACATCTTGCTTATGATCGAGAGGTTTTCCGGAAGGTTGTTATGGGAGCGAGGTTCTGCAAAGGACATGCTACTGAATAAATGAATGAATGAATGAATGAATATATGTGTCTGAATGTTTGGATTATCCATTATAATTATATAATAATTCTGTCAGAATGTGTGGGTAATCCATTATAAATATATAATGTATGTGTCTAAATGTGTGGGTTATCCATTATAAGCATACACTATATGTCTCTAAATATGTTGGTTATCCCTTATATATGGATGGATGGATATATATATATATATATATATATATATGTTTGTTTGTGGGTGTGTGTGTGTGTGTGTGTGTGTGTGTGTGTGTGTGTGAAAATGTGGGTTATGCATTATACATATATAATATGTGTGTCTGAATGTGTGTTTGTGTTTTTAAAGCACGTTGTCAGCGTCATACGAATAGGGATAGAAAGACTCGGGTTCAGACAGGCAGATTAGTGCCAGTACAAATGCGACAGAACTCAAAGTTCAAACATTGTCGTCATGGTTTATTACGATATCTGTCACCAGGCGAATAAACGTCTCGCGCAATATTATATTACAGATACATCATATCAAGTATTCATAGTATCTCTACACACAACATCATTCAATCATCGCTAAACTAATACACAGCCTAAAGCTTATATGTCTATATCTAAGTGTCTCCCTGTCAGAGCTACACTCGCATCCAGTCCAGTCAGTGTCCGGTGGCCGTCTGCCCTCTCGACTTTCGTATTGTGGACACGGAGTGCTTGCCCCTGCGGGTATCTCGTGGATTTCACTTTTCCACGCTTCCCGCGGGTTGTACCTGGATGTTGGTCGTGTGACTCATCGCTCTCGTATGTTCGAGAACATGTTCGAGCGTTTACTATTACCTCCCTTGTTTCTGGGTCTCTTGTTACATCCCTTATTTATTATAAGTGGGACCTTGACACACATATTATTATGTACTGTTTACTATTTATAAAAGAATAATTTACACAGTAACAAGTTTACACACATCTATATGTAATGCAAATGTGTTTGTTGATGTGTTTAAGTGACTCCAGGAGAATAGACAGTCTGTTTGATCAACCAGATTGTTTGTCACATTTGACTTCTTGTAGAGCACTGATTAGTCTATGAGAACAAGACATGCATTCTGACCAGTGAGGAAGACCTAGACGCAAATACCGGGATGGCTTGGCCTTGTGGCATGGTCGAGACAGAAACACTGAGCTGATCCATGACTCTGGTGATCGAGTGAGATGGCAAAACATGACCGCCCACGCTTACCGGCATGGCACATGATGGATGGATGGATTCTGACATGTAATCACGAGAGATGTATTAGAAAGAATAGCCTTTTTTGGGAACATGCTTGATAAGAGATGCAAAGGAAGACAGAGCAATGTGTATGGCAACAGCTGGACAACACATAATCATGGAAAGAACATCAATGTTATTCAAGTATCAGATGTCAGAGGAGTGAAGAGTGATCATCTTCACCGCTTGCTATAAACAAGGCATCCGAAGAATAAGAAGAGAAATGTATTTAATGTTCATGTCTTCTTGCATTTGTTTTATATTAATTATACTGTTTCCTTCTTCTTCTTCTTTCGTTCGCTTGAAATTTGTCTCTTACTGTAATCTTGTCTCTTGTATGAATTTAACTGTCCTTTTTAGTTCACTCACTGTTTTATAGAGTTTATCTTCCACTGTTGTGTCTCCAGGTCGGATGGTTTGCCTATATCCTATATATGTTGTATTTTTGCCAGTCTTGGAGTATGTGCTCTGCTATCGGCGGTGCCAATCCACATGTGCACATGGCTGATTCACCAATCTTGAATTTTGTATACATATGGTTGCGTAATATATTGTGTCCTGTTCTGAGGCGAAGAATAACGATTTGTTCTGGTCTGCTCATAAAGTGGTAATCGCCTTGAGGAGGTATTGGTGGCTTTCTGACGGATTTGATAAATCTGTTCTTTTGGTGAGATGTAATGGATTCGTAGCGAATGGGTTACAGACGCAGTTCGTAATCTCGCATACCCGCGTTAGAAACACAGCTGTGGGCGATTTGGCAGCAGACCACCTACATTGGTTTTTTATGACATGGTATGGGTGTCAGTCGTTCAGAAAGCAATGGCAAACTACTGAACGTAAACTATCCCAGGAATCACGAGCAGCCAAAAAAATTGCTGCCAAGTTCAGAAAGTAGTATCCGTAGTACTGGCAATTTCCAAGTCAAGAGCGCCTCAAGTACTGATTTTGCATCTGCCAATAGCACAAATTAGATAGTTAAATGTTAACATTGGAATCTCTCATTAACTTTATTTCTGTACTCAAAAGTGTAATTCTCATTAGGCATATAATGTAAGGACACGCAACTATCAGTCTCATCAAGTCAGGAAGCCCGTGATATAATGTAATGACATGGAACAATCAGTTTCATCAAGTCACGAAGCCTCGTGATATAATGTAATGACATGGAACAATCAGTTTTTCTATTACTGGCGAAGGCGTTATGGGCGCAGTTCGTAATCCCGCATACCCGCGATCGACACAAAGCTGTAGGTGATTTAGCAGAAGATCGCCTTACGTTGGTTTTTTATCAAATGGTATAGGTGCCGGTCGTTCAGAAAGCAATGGCAAACTACTGAACGTAAACTTGCCCAGGAATCACGAGCAGCCAAATAATGCTGGCATTGACTGCTACGTCTTGTATGGAACGAACGAAAGAAATTTATTTTCGATATGCAATTAGCTAACTCTACCATAAGCCAGATGTCATGCTTCTATTTCTGTCATGCATAAACCATTATTATTATCTATATTATATGTTTCATCAGTTGCGATTATAATTGTTTTCTTGCATTGGGATATAAATGTGTATGTTTTATACCAGCTGTGTGTGCTGGCTCGTGGGAAGTTATACACTCCCGCTGTGTTCAATATTGGCTGTTGCCGTCTTCTGTGAGTGAACAAGTTCAGGGTATAAAGGTCATGCTAACGTGTCACGTGTGCTTTTTAACACATTGATGAGATTAGTAGCCTACCTCCCTTCATCGCGACTTTCTCCTTGCCATTAGCAAGTACTGTTACTGGACAGGATATATATATTCGTTTGAGCTCAAGCCAACGAACACAAGCAAGCAAGCAAGCATATATATATATATATATATATATATATATATATATATATATATATATATATATATATATATATATTAGTTAGTTAGTTAGTCACGGTTCCAACTTCACAGCAACAAGTATACAAGCAGATTTTATATATATATATATATATATATATATATATATATATATATATATATATATATTAGTTAGTTAGTTAGTTAGTCACGGTTCCAACTTCACAGCAACAAGTATACAAGCAGATTTTATATATATATATATATTAGTTAGTTAGTTAGTTAGTCACGGTTCCAACTTCACAGCAACAAGTATACAAGCAGATTTTATATATATATATATATATATATATTAGTTAGTTAGTTAGTTAGTCACGGTTCCAACTTCACAGCAACAAGTATACAAGCAGATTTTATATATATATATATATTAGTTAGTTAGTTAGTTAGTCACGGTTCCAACTTCACAGCAACAAGTATACAAGCAGATTTTATATATATATATATATATATTAGTTAGTTAGTTAGTTAGTCACGGTTCCAACTTCACAGCAACAAGTATACAAGCAGATTATATATATATATATATATATTAGTTAGTTAGTTAGTTAGTCACGGTTCCAACTTCACAGCAACAAGTATACAAGCAGATTTTATATATATATATATATATATATATATATATATATATATATATATATATATATATATATATATATATTAGTTAGTTAGTTAGTCACGGTTCCAACTTCACAGCAACAAGTATACAAGCAGATTTTATATATATATATATATATATATATATATATATTAGTTAGTTAGTTAGTTAGTCACGGTTCCAACTTCACAGCAAAAAGTATACAAGCAGATTTTATATATATATATATATATTAGTTAGTTAGTTAGTTAGTCACGGTTCCAACTTCACAGCAACAAGTATACAAGCACATTTTATATATATATATATATTAGTTAGTTAGTTAGTCACGGTTCCAACTTCACAGCAACAAGTATACAAGCAGATTTTATATATATATATATTAGTTAGTTAGTTAGTTAGTCACGGTTCCAACTTCACAGCAACAAGTATACAAGCAGATTTTATATATATATATATTAGTTAGTTAGTTAGTTAGTCACGGTTCCAACTTCACAGCAACAAGTATACAAGCAGAATTTATATATATATATATTAGTTAGTTAGTTAGTTAGTCACGGTTCCAACTTCACAGCAACAAGTATACAAGCAGATTTTATATATATATATATATATATATATATATATATATATATATATATATATATATATATATTAGTTAGTTAGTTAGTTAGTCACGGTTCCAACTTCACAGCAACAAGTATACAAGCAGATTTTATATATATATATATATATTAGTTAGTTAGTTAGTTAGTCACGGTTCCAACTTCACAGCAACAAGTATACAAGCAGATTTTATATATATATATATATATTAGTTAGTTAGTTAGTTAGTCACGGTTCCAACTTCACAGCAACAAGTATACAAGCAGATTATATATATATATATATTAGTTAGTTAGTTAGTTAGTCACGGTTCCAACTTCACAGCAACAAGTATACAAGCAGATTATATATATATATATATATTAGTTAGTTAGTTAGTTAGTCACGGTTCCAACTTCACAGCAACAAGTATACAAGCAGATTTTATATATATATATATATATATATATATATATATATTAGTTAGTTAGTTAGTTAGTCACGGTTCCAACTTCACAGCAACAAGTATACAAGCAGATTTTATATATATACATATTAGTTAGTTAGTTAGTTAGTTAGTCACGGTTCCAACTTCACAGCAACAAGTATACAAGCAGATGTTATATATATATATATATATATAATCTGCTTGTATACTTGTATATCTGTATCCATTAAAATGCTGTTATACAAGTACATGGGAATATTCTTAAACAAGTGAATCGGTGCACTCATCTCAGAACAGTTATAATTTCTGATGGGAGATGCCTTGAAGAGATTAGAACAAGAATAGAAATTGCGAAGGTAGTCTTTTGCAAGATGGAAAGCATGCTGCCAATAAAAAATGTCGATTGCATCGAGAAAAAGAGTGTTCATGTGCGACATAAAACCTATACTTTTGTATGGGTGTGAAGCGTTAACAATTAACAGACAAGCTGAAAAAATTCTGATGGCTGTGAAAATGTGGTTTCTGAGGAAAATACAATAAATACCATGGATAGACAGAAAAACCCATGACCATGTCCTATAAGAAACAAATGAAAACCATAAATTGATTAGAGATATTTTACGTAGACAGTCACATTTCGTTTGGTGTCACGTTATGAGAAGAAATAAATTGAAAAACTTTGTGACAACTGGCAAGATCGAGGGGAAGAGACCAGGGAAGGCAGAGAAGTAAATACCTGGATTGCTTGGCAATGTGGTATGGTCGAGACAAAAACAATGAGCTAATCCACGACTCTGGTGATAGAGTGAGATTGTGAAACATAGGCGCCTACGCTTATCAGCATGGCACATGATGATGATGACATAAAAAGAGACTTACTATGGCAAAGAAAAAGAGATTTCTAACCAGACAGTATAACCATGGAATTTCACCAAGCCACCGCCCCCTTAAAGTCTTGGCTTTCCACCAATCGGGCTACAGGGATGGGTGGTCGGTGGTTGCACGAGGTTCCATCTCCTAATACTTGTCAATAATAATAATATCTTACTTTAACTACGTGCATTACGTTGCATTTGCTGACAGATACAATTTCTAACATTGACACATAATTCCAGATGTTGGTGTACGTTTCAAATATAAGCATATTATTGAATAACAGAAACAGATATACACATGAGTTATAACAATTATGGACATGGATGAGGAGAGCAATCGGGAGGATACAAGCCTTATCCTGGTGCGAGGAAGTGCAGCCTGAAGGCAACATGTCATGGCAGGGTAGACCAGGCCCTAAGCTTTGGTTGGTAACTCGTCTAGGATCGAAGCTCCAACATAGAGCAATGCTTTGCTGATAGGGCAGTTGCTGCAGTTTGTCTTGTTCCAGATGTCTTGGTTTTACCCTTCATCTGGAGTAAACTAGTCAGGCCGTGAGTGTTATCATGCTGCTTGGGCAACACATGGTCTCTACAAATCAGCCCCGGCGTTGTGCTATGGAGAGGTTATTATGCCTTTTTAAAGCGCAATACAACACATTGTTGACTGTCTAACATCCAGGTGAGTGATGGGAAACGCCACTAGTGAATGCAGTTTATCCACTCGGAGCGGAAACTGAGGGTTATAATTTTCTGTTGCATGTTCATAGAATCTGATATAATTATCGCGTGTCTAACTTCCTGTTAGCCATTTGTTAGGAACTGCAAAATTAAGTAGATGCGATTGTTACACACAGTGAACAACTAGGGTTAGAATTAAATTGTAAAAAGACACAGATTATGGTCGTCACTAGGAAGAACAAAATACCACAATGTAATATACAAGTAATTGGGAATATTCTTCAACAAGTGAATAGGTACAATTGTCTCGGAACAGTAATAACATCTGATGGGAGATGCCTTGAAGAGATTAGAACAAGAATCGCCATGGCAAAAGTAGCCTTTAGCAAGATGAAAATCATACTGACCAATAAAAAGATGTCAATTGAAACGAGAAAAAGAGTGTTGAGATGCTACATAGAACCTGTACTTTTATATGGATGTGAAGCGTGGACAATGAGCAGTCAGGCTGAAAAACATCTGATGGCTGTAGAGATGTGGTTTCTGAGGAAAATGCAAAGAATACCATGGACAGCCAGACAAACCAATGACCAAGTACTATATAAAACAAATGAAAAGGCTTTCGCCATGGCGATTCTTGTTCTAATCTCTTCAAGGCATCTCCCATTATATGTTATGGCTGTTCCGAGATAATTGTACTGATTCACTTGTTGAAGAATATTTCCATTTAATTGTATATTAAATTGTGGTATTTCTTTCCAGGTGTTCACTGTGTGCAACAACCGCATCTACTAATTGTTGCAAATCCTGCTCATTGTCTGCAATCATTACTGTAAATCCATTTGACAATGTTTTTTTTCCCCCTATGTTAATGTAACATGCACATTTGATGAATGAAAGATGAGTGATTGAAAGGGCCGAATTTAAGACGGGCCTACGTGCCCAGTTCGTTACCCTTTTAAAATAAAGTTTGTTCGTTCGTTCTATCTGTCTGTCTGTCTGTCTGTCTGTCTGTCTGTCTGTCTGTCTGTTTGTCTGCCTGCCTGCCTGTCTGTCTGTCTGTCTGTCTGTCTGTCTGTCTGTCTGTCTGTCTGTCTGTCTGTCTGTCTGTCTCTGTCTCTGTCTGTCTGTCTGTCTGTCTGTCTGTCTGTCTGTCTGTCTGTCAACCAGTCCGCGCTATTAAATATTGATAAAAGTTACTGGTAAAATGTGAGGACCATGTGTTGAAAGAGGAAGTGGACTATTGGAGAAAGGATGGACTGAATTTTATGCAACCGAGAGCAGACCTTAATCCGCGTGCACGCTTATTGGGATATTTGGCTCCAACCATTCAGACGAATTGCAGGCCCTAAACATTACAGCATCAGCACAATGTCAATGGCAACAGT
Source organism: Cepaea hortensis (assembly GCA_963921405.1). Classification (NCBI taxonomy): domain Eukaryota; kingdom Metazoa; phylum Mollusca; class Gastropoda; order Stylommatophora; family Helicidae; genus Cepaea; species Cepaea hortensis. Next base: position 172,658 of record CAWUFQ010000071.1, on the reverse strand, counting down.
TTGTATTCCATAGTGATGAATTTTCAATTCCGCAAGCCCTCAGCGGTGACAAACAACTGTATTGGGGAAAAAAAACACACACACACACACTAAACGCATTGAATATCAACAAAAGAATAATATTGCGGTGGAAACTGACATATTGTGGCATAACAAGAAACGTGAGAGCAAACACGTTGTCAAATTAGGGGCAACACTCGTGCATACGATTCAATCTATAAACTTCAATGAAAAGAGGACCAACATTTTGGTCGTTAAGAAGAAAGCCCACTACAGAGACACTGACAACTATTTTCATAGTGCAAAACAGGTAATCATGTTACGTCTCTGAACGGTTAACAGCAGAGTAGACACTCTTTCACGAAGACTCGAAAGCGGGTCTGTCACTCATGCGTACGTGTGAACAAACTACACAGACAGCTGAACAGATCCTTAAAAATCGAAACATGATGACTAAATTGCGGTATCATTTTTGGTCACTTCATACGCACATTAACGCACAGCTATTTGGAAGCTTTCACGAACTCAATATTAAAAGCTAACATGAATACTTGCGTACAGATTATTAACCAGCAGCTGAAGAAACAAGAAGGAAATGAAAAATAAGGTAAGAATTATATTCCTACTACTTTCCTGTCAATTTACAAATTATTTACCCCATGTCTCAGTAAATTCTCTGTCTTTACTAATATTACACATTGCACCCCTCTCGGGATTCTCCGTGGTGAAGTGGTCAAGCCGTCTGACTCGGGCTCCGAAGGTTGTATGTTCGATTCCGGGCCGCGTCCTTCATTTCACGAGTGCATTTTTTCAGAGACTCCCGAGGGTCGTCACTGGAGGTACGGAGTTCGTGCTTTGTGCGACGCTTTCCGCTCTGCGGAAAGAAACTGGGCCATATGGGATAAAAACCCGGTGCAATGCAGCAGACCCTGTCGACTTTTAAGCTAGTTCTTTCATTGCACCCACTCCCATACGAATCAGGATACGCCTTGGGTGTCATCTGAATTGGCGAGGCATTCATTACTGTAAACACAAATTTGTTAGCGAGAAATCACTAGTTTTTCAGCAAAACATCAAAGAAATGTCGCCGCTTTCGATGATTTAAGTTGCTTTTGGACCTATCAAAGACATATTCCTTGAGTGGCGGTAAATATAAGACGGCAGGAAACATTTCTTAACGATGCAACAGACAGTTTTCAAAATAATTGATCGTGAATGACGGCATTCATTCCTGGACATACTATAGTTGCATATCATTTACAGGACGTCGCAGTCAACATCAGAATTTTTTTTTGTGTGTGGCTAATTCAGGTTTCTTCGCAATTAATACCTTCAGTAGTTTGCCGTTGCTTTGTTAACGACCAGCACTCATACTAGTGAATTAGAAGTCGCGCAAGGCGGTCTGCATCCAATTCGTCTGCAGCTGTGTTTCCAACGTGGTTTGTGGGATTACAAATTACGTTCTTAACGTATTCTCCACAGAGCCGGTGGATCAAGGGTCAACGAGAAAAAACAAGGCTGGGAGATGACATGGAGCTATAGCATCATCAGAGCTCGCACAGAACAACAAGAATCGAGATATGTGCTATGGCATGCTCGTTTAAGCTATTTTGCAAGGCACATGATAATGATGATTGCATGTGTATCGCGTGAGAACCCTATAACAGGACACAAATTGCCGCCAATACAGACAACGGAACACGAGGATACTTCAGTGGTAAATATGTGAGCTAGCGATAATGCTGTTTCAGTTCTGCTACCGGAACTGGGTCAACACAGTTCCCATCCCGGACCACTCTGCCTTCCCGCTCATTGCAACAGCGCTCAAGGATGAGACAAGTGGAAACTGTCTGTTAAGAGACGCACTGACAATCTGTTTCTGAACAGTAGCAGCAGGAGTAGGACGAGAAGGAGGATGAGGAGGGGAGGAGGAGAAGGAAGACGAGGAAGTGGACGAGAATCAGCAGCAACAGAAGAAGAATATGTAGTGGCTGTGGCAGCAGAACTCAAGCACACGTGTGGAAAATACAAGATACGTTCGAATAAACAAATCACACACACTGATACATGGTAAATATACAGAAAAATAACTAGAATAAACAAATTATACACACACTGATACATGGTAAATATACAGAAAAATAACTAGAATAAACAAATTATACACACACTGATACATGGTAAATATACAGAGAAATAACTAGAATAAACAAATTATACACACACTGATACATGGTAAATATACAGAGACATAACTAGAATAAACAAATTATACACACACTGATACATGGTAAATATACAGAGAAATAACTAGAATAAACAAATCACACACACTGATACATGGTAAATATACAGAAAAATAACTAGAATAAACAAATTATACACACACTGATACATGGTAAATATACAGAGAAATAACTAGAATAAACAAATTATACACACATTGATACATGGTAAATATACAGAGACATAACTAGAATAAACAAATTATACATGGTAAATATACAGAGAAATAACTAGAATAAACAAATTATACACACACTGATACATGGTAAATATACAGAGAAATAACTAGAATGCAAAAATACATATATTAGAAACAACAAGCTGACATCAGAATTGATAACGATGTAGGTCAATATCAGCCTATTAAAAGAGATGTGAGACAGGAATGTGTAATGTCTCCAGATCTTTATTTTCCCTGTACAGTGAAAATATTTTCAGAAATATAGAAGATATGGAAGGAATCAACATTAGGGGACGATACATCAATAACATTAGATGTGCAGATGATACCTTCTTGATTGCAGACAATGAACAGGACCTGCACAATTTAATAGATGCGGTTGTTGCATACAGTGAACAACTAGGGTTAGAATTGAATAGTAAGAAGACAGATTATGGTCGTCACTGGGAAGAAGGAAATCCAGGCTTGGCCATGGGAATCCCATGAGAAAAAAGGGGGATTTTCTGAATAGTGTAGGGATGGGATGGGATGGGACGCGATGGGGCAGCCATAAATTACCATTGGACGGGACAGAAAAACATGTCCCAAGGTCTAGCCTGCCAGGCTTGGCCATGGGAATGTTATTCCCATGGGAAAGTCTCATGGGACGGGGTGGGATGGGACGTGCATAAATTACCAGGCGATGTAAATTATGTCCCATGGACAACCCTGGTGTCAGAGTCCTAACTATTAGCTCCTTCTAGCTCACTGGACTTGGACAGGCAAATTACAACATCTACGACACATATACTAATAACACATGAATGCAATCGGAAACTGGCAGGAGCTATCTTCTGAAAAATCATTTATTACAATATATTACAGGCTGACAACATGGTCGCACTTCACGCTCAAACAATCGTTCACCACCAACAGCCACGCGCTAGCTCACAATGGCGATCTTTACACTGTCGCCCGCATGATCATTCACAATCACAACTTCACATCATCCCGCACATATCACAGTTAGTACATTCCTCGAATATCAATACACAACGTTCATCTCCATCTATCCGTCACAAACACTATCGTTCTATCGTTCTATCGCTCTCTAGATCTCCACACGTCCATCTCTATTCGCTGTCTCACACACACTGCCTCTCTCCTCGTTGACCTTCCCACATCACGTGGCTCTGTTCACGGGCTTCTTGCCTGACCGTCCGCTAGCCAAGCCGTGATGTCCCCTACTGCCCTTGACCTCAGCTATACTTACACTGACTCTCGCTTACATACCGGCACTTACACTATTCCTTACATATAAGTCCCTGACACTCTCCCCCCGCACAAACAATGTGGCACTTTCTCTTGGAAATGTGACACATTCTGTTGTTGTTACTCTTGGTACATCTTTCTAACCTTGTCAGGGGATTATATGATCATAAGTATACGCTCGCGTTCCTTTTTGCTCTGATCTTTTCCGAGATTAACTTCAAATATTGTTCTCTCTTTTTCAGTATTGAGGTTTCTCTCAAGGTTTTGTCGTGGTCTGACAAATGTTCTGGTTGGGTCTACTTGTCATACCTCGTTATATTATTCACTCCCCACTCCGTGACATTACATTCTGTTCCTTTTTTCCAATCGATTGTCTGTGCATTCTCATCTCATAGTTATTGTGGCTATGCTGGTTTAAGGATTCTCCATTGGTTTACGCCTCAAATAAGGCTACAACTTCCTCTTACAGCATTCTTAGGTTTTCTCTCTATTCAGACGTGGTTTCCCTCGTCTATAGTTAATGCACCTTAATCGATTCTTTATGAGCACGCTATGTCAATGTTGTGGTCATGGTTCGAATATACTTCATGTATGTTATAGTCCCCCTTACCTCATCTTATGTCAGACCGTGAGTTGTTTCCCTTTTTGGGTACACCTCGTTTACTGTTATGGAGAGTTCTTATTAATCTCTTTGGTTGGCATCACCCTGTTGGTATGTTCTTTCTTGTTACCATCTTATAATGTTAATTCTGTACCACTATTGCTAAGCGTCATTCGTCGGGCTATCCACCATACGCGAAGGCAAGTTTGGTAACACTCGCGTATTGGGATTGCCAGGCGTTGATTCTCAGCATTACAACTTATTCTATTCGCCATTATACTTACGCTCATATGTACATATCAAATTATAACAATACAAAGTATTACAACAATAAAATTAGACATTGGATGTCACGCAGTTAATACCTATACATTAAAATGTTCATCGTCGCTGCTTTTATGCACATATAGGATACTGTTCTTGTCCTGTGAAAGTTATGCACACGTAATTAAATCACTCGTGTTCAATGTTCATTGCGGTGCTGGAATGTTTGGCATTTCTTGTTTCTGAACCGATTATTGACGTCTTCTGTATATCATGATATTGTCTTTCCTTCTGTATAGTGATTAAGACTTTTCACCAAGTTTGGACAATTTGTAAGTCCGTTCTGTAAAATTGCTGGAATTCACACGTATAAAATACGAATTAATTAAGTTCGGTGGCCTTAATTTTGAGTGTGGCCATGGTGCGTCTGTCTGTGACTGTCTTTGCCATAGTTTGTAGGTTGGCATCTGGTTCATTAAACTGATCACCGGAAATGAATGTCTGTACTTGTGAAGCTGTCGTCGTTGTTAGTCGATTTCAAAAGGTGGATTCTGTAGATACTCGTTTGAAACAAAGTCAATATGGGTATATCTTACTGTTAGATACCTGAAATCACATGTTGAGTCTTACTGTTCTGTCGATGACACTTTTCACGTTGAAGGAACTTTTATGTTGGTCTATACAATGGAGTGTGCTAGTATCATAGCGCTGGAGTCGTACAGCAGACAAGGCAACTCTGGAGTTACTCGATCTACAGATATAAAGTGGGTTACGGTTAAAATTAATTTTCCAAAGGGTGGCGATTTTCAAATTTCATGTTGAGATCATTTTGAGTGCTATCTCCAAACCTGCACTCGTACATGTGTGTATACATCCAATAGTTCAAATAATAATAATACACCATGTATAGTTTTGAAATGTAATCGTGCATGTTTGTATGCTTTTCTGCAATTTTTGAGTATTTTCCAAAATATGTAGGGTAATTTGTTGCTGATTTTTGTCAGTAATTCCACCGACTGATGATTTACATTGTTCAGCATAAGTATGTGTCTGAGTTGATTTGACATAGAGTTTATCAGTGGTAACAACAAACTTTGGTTCAACAGTAATGATATAAGTAACAAAGTTTGCTGGTTTGTCATGAGTAATATCATCTGTGTTGCGTCATGATGATGTGTGACTAACACTGTTAGTGAAGTCAGTTGTTTTGTATTTACCATGAGTAGTGCGAGTATAACCATCCACTGTGTGCACTTGGGCATGTGTGTAGTTAACAGGGAGTACAGGAGGTATAGTCTGTACCATGATGATTTGTGATCTTTCCTCGCCCTTGTGAAATGCTTGTTTTCTGCACCTTCTTTTCTTTGATGATACACACCAGTTTCTGTTTTTTCTTGTTGTGAGATGGTAATCAAGTTGGTATGGTGTGGTACTTTGGTCTGTTCATCATGTTGTTGTATGATGAGTGGTGTAGTTAAGGCAGTGCTTGTTGTGGTGTTAACTTTCTGCCCTGTGTGAGTTTTGGACTCTGTGTAGTCTGTCACATTTAATACATTTCCAATTAATAAATCACAGCATGGATTGTCTAATAAAGCACAAGTTACTCTGCCTGATAGGAAAGGTGATTTTATATTGGCCCATGCCATAGGATATTTCTCTACTGTCCCTGAAACAGTTCTGCAATAGATGTACTCATCTAGGTAGTCTTTAGGATCAGCTAGGGTCTTCCGAAGACCGATAAGACAGGACCCTGTGTCGCGTACACATGTGCATACTGTGTCATTGATGTATCCTTCATGGAACGTTAGTTTTCCTAACGACAGTCTTGAGGTTTTGTTCATTTCCTCACTTTCTTGTTGAGTATTGCTCTCTTTACATAAGGAATGAGGCTGAGTGATGTTAACAACATTATTGAAATATGGTACAAAGTCTGATGGGTAAAACTCAGCTTGTTCTGACTTTGCAATGTTTGGTCTTGTTTTCGTCTCAGTGATGTTTACTTTTTCTAAGCTCTTTGCTGAAATGTCTGTTGTAATGATTATGGCTGCATTTGCTTTTGCTTTCTGTATTCTTTTTACTCCTTCACATTCAAAACGTCTATGGCCATACGCGAGGCAAAAATGACATTTTGTTCTATATTTCCTTTGATTTACCTTCCCCAGTTTTTGTGCTATAATAGTATTTAGGTATTCTTGATAAGTGGGATTCTTATCGCATATTCCATTTTCTGTATGTGGAGTGCTACAATGTTTGCATAGTACTGGTTTTGTTTTCTGTGTTTTGTTTTGATAATCTGTGGCTGCAGATGCCGTTGCTTTCACAGTACTTTTCTGTTGAGTGTTCTTGACCAGGTTCAAACTTTGGTTGTAATATTCGCGGCATTTTTCTAGTAAGTTTTTGATAGGTTCTGTGTTGTGTTCTTCTAAATATTTTCCGCATTCGGCTGGGAGTGTTGCTTTTAGCTTTTCTATTAGCAAGAAATTTATTACTCCTTGATTGTTGTCTGAATGTTTAATTACCAATATTAGTTTTCTGAAAGATTCTTCTAATTCCCTTATATACTGGGTGAATGACTTGTCTGTGGTTGGTTTCAAATTTAGTACCTCTAATTTTAGAGTCTTGAAAGAATTCCTATAGTATTTTAATATTCTTGTTTTATAATAGTCATAGTCTCTACTTGAGAACTCTGGTATGATCTCCGATAATTTTTCACGTTCTATTTGCACATGCGATGTGTACCATATACTCCAATAATATTTTGGGATTTTGCAGTCTTGCATTTTCTTTTCAAATTTCTGTGTCCAATCACGTATTAGGTCATGATTTATATTACATTTTTCTTCGTCTTGCGTCCGTGTACCCATGAAAAAATCTTGTAACCCTCTGTAATGTTTTGTGCCCCAGAAGTCTGATAGATCTTGGAGGTGTTCATCATCTGAACTCATTTTCTGTTAATTAATATTCAAATCTACTAATGATGGTATTTATACAAGCAAATCAAAGAATGCAGATTTGGGTACTTAGCAATCAAAATTAATCAACTTATCTTTCTCTGCTGACTACTCGAACGCTTGATGTACAGGAACGTGATTCTCGTGCTAGTTACCGTCGACCTGTTCTGGTTACGTCGGTCGCTTTGTAGAATTGACACCTGCTGTGGAAAGAAATGATGTTATTTTCGTTCTGACTTTTTTAACAAATCTCCGATTTATACAAAATTTTGAATTGATCTTCTTCTTTTCAAAAGTAGCGTTCTTTTATGCAATTTACACTGGGAATGTGGTTCATGTGTACTTCTGACACCATTATACCTGTCAGAGTCCTAACTATTAGCTCCTTCTAGCTCACTGGACTTGGACAGGCAAATTACAACATCTACGACACATATACTAATAACACATGAATGCAATCGGAAACTGACAGGAGCTATCTTCTGAACAATCATTTATTACAATATATTACAGGCTGACAACATGGTCGCACTTCACGCTCAAACAATCGTTCACCACCAACAGCCACGCGCTAGCTCACAATGGCGATCTTTACACTGTCGCCCGCATGATCATTCACAATCACAACTTCACATCATCCCGCACATATCACAGTTAGTACATTCCTCGAATATCAATACACAACGTTCATCTCCATCTATCCGTCACAAACACTATTGTTCTATCGTTCTATCGCTCTCTAGATCTCCACACGTCCATCTCTATTCGCTGTCTCACACACACTGCCTCTCTCCTCGTTGACCTTCCCACATCACGTGGCTCTGTTCACGGGCTTCTTGCCTGACCGTCCGCTAGCCAAGCCGTGATGTCCCCTACTGCCCTTGACCTCAGCTATACTTACACTGACTCTCGCTTACATACCGGCACTTACACTATTCCTTACATATAAGTCCCTGACACCTGGAAATACCACAATATGATATACGAGTAAATGGGCATATTCTTAAGGAAGTGAATCGATACAGTTATCTCGGAACAGTCATAATATCTTATGGGAGATGTCTTGAAGAGATTAGAACAAGAATTGCCATTGCGAAGGTAGCCTTTTTCATAAAAAGATGTCAATTGCAACGAGAAAATGAGTTTTGAAGTGGTACATTGAACCTATACTTTTGTATGGATGTGAAGCGTGGACAATGAGCAGGCAAGCTGAAAAACATCTGATGGTTGTGGGGATTTGGTTTCTGAGGAAAATGCAAAGAATACTATGAGCAGACAGAAAAAAACAATGAACAAGGCCTTCAAGAAACAAATGAAGATCGTAAACTGATTAAAGACATTAGACGTAGATAGTCAAAATTGTTTGGGCATGTTATGAGAAGAAATGACTTGGAGAACTTGGTGACAACTGGCAAGATCGAAGGGAAGCGACCAAGGGGAAGACCGAGAAGTAAAACCTGGATGGCTTGGCCACGTGGCATGGTAGAGACAGGAACACAGAGCTGATCCACGACTCTGGTGATCGAGTGAGATGGCAGAACATGACTTCCCACGCTTATCGGCACGGCATATGATAGATGGATGGAACTAGAATAAACAAATCACACACACACACTGATACATAATAGATGTACATATATACAAAAACTAGAATAAACAAATCACACACACATTCCCCGGGAAGGTTAACCCAGTCAACAAATTCTCGCGGAAGTCGGATGTGTCGGCCTAACGGCGCAAGAACGCAACTCTGCTGTAAACAGGCACAACGCTGTCACGTCAGAAAAAAAACCTCCGGATGAGCGAAGAAGAAGAAGAAGAAGAAGAAGAAGAAGAAGAAGAAGAAGAAGAAGAAGAAGAAGAAGAAGAAGAAGAAGAAGAAGAAGAAGAAGAAGAGGAAGAAGAAGAAGAAGAAGAAGACACACACACTGATACATGATAGATATATAGAGAAATAACTAGAATAAACAAATCACATACACTGATACACAATAGATATACAGAGTCATAACTAGACTTACTGACAAATTGTGACAGACAGTCTGACGGAAGAATTGGTGGATGGATGGATGGATGTATGGATGAATCGATGGATGAATGGATGGATGGATGGATGGATGGATGGATGGATGGATGGATTAATACATCTACAGATAGACACACATCCAGCCGGCCTGACCGATGAACGTTATACGAACAGACAGATAGACAGACTTGCATACCTACAGACAGACACACAGACACACAGACAGACAGACAGACAGTTTTAATTGACAAGAGTTCTCGTATATCATTCATCATCATCAAGTGCCCGGCCAGCTGGCGTAGGCGTTGATGACTCTCCACAGATCTCGGTCTTTGGTGTTCTGGATCAACTCTGCTGCTCATATTCCTCCATGCCACCGTCTCAATCCGTCCAGCATCACTTCTCTTGGTCTACCTCTGCCTCTCTTCCCCTCGATCTTTCCAGTTGTCACGATGTTTTCCAATGCCTCTCTTCTCATCACATGACCAAAGAAAGATGTGTGTCTCTTTCTTATTGTTGTATATAGTGTTATAGTTTCATTAGCCTGTTTAAGGCAGTCGTCGTTAGTTACTCTGGCAGTCCAATAAATTAGCAACATTCGTCTCAGGAACCACATCTCTGTTACTTCTAATTTCTTCTTAATTTGCTCATTTACATTCCAAGATTCACTGCCATACAGCAAAACTGGTTCTGCGTAGCATTTCAGCACTACCTTTCTTACATTCAGTGATAGTGACTTATTGCATAAAATACTCTTCATTTTCTAAAATGCGTCTTTTGCCTGCCCTAATCTTCTCTTAATCTCTGTTGTACATCTTCCATCTGATGTTATAAATGCCCCTGGGTATCTAAAATTATCGACTTGGTTATGAATGTTTCCTTCTATTTCTATGTCACATTTTCGCGTTACCATTTTCTTTGATATCACCATTGTTACTGTTTTCTTGATACTGAAGGAGAGTCCTTTCCTTGTGCTATCTGTTACTACAATGTCCAACAATTGTTGTAGGTCTGTTGATTTATCCGACACTAATACTGTGTCCTCTACACAGCGCATATTATTTATATTATAACCTCCAACTACTATTCCTGGCATCTCTTTATGTGGGATAACTCAGCCGGCCGCTCAGAAAGAAATGGCAAACTACTGAGCGTAATCTTGTCAAGAAATCAACAGACAGCTGAAAGATGCTGCTGTTGACATCGGTCACGAGATCGCCATGAGTTAACCAGATAATAATACCGACGTTTGCTTGGCGTATATTTTCTAGGCCACAACAGTCGTACTAACAGAGTAAACACAGCTGCACGGGTTATATCGGGGCAGCCCATATACACATTTGGTGGTGAGTGAGAAGGAATGGATACACCGCGTTGGCAGTTCATAAACAGTTGAAATCACATAGCCTTGCCCGCTCAGGATATGGAATAGTTCCATCTGTCATCTATAGTTCCGGACATCAGGCGAAATGGCGGCTGGGAGTGTCACCACTGAACAGAAGATTGACAGTTTATCAACGGGTCGGAAGTGCCCGACTAGGAAGAAAACGGTCAGACTGTCAGTGGGTATTTCCCGACATAAAACGGAAAACTGTGAAGCGATTAGATGGATTACTCAAGCTGAAGTGTAGAATATCGCTACAGGATTGTCGATTGAGATTTCTCGAGGAATGCCTAAGGACGGGGATATTTCCTCACCGGTATTTCAGATCTCTGAGGACGGACAGAATATGTCCGACAAGAAAAAACCTGAGACGACTGACAAAAAACCAGATAGAAGAAACCCAGGCCAAGCTGGCCAACTTGAAGCGCACACACAGTTCTGCCTACTACGTCACCCAAGAATTGAGCTTGTATGGCTTCTTGAAGTTCACTAAATTCTGTACAGAAACAGTGTACAAGGTGAAAATCGCAGAGAATGCTCGCCTCAACAAATCACTGAGCACTGAAAAGGTAACAACGTCAGTACTAGACAACCCATAGAAGTATGTGAGGAACTTATCGTCATACGTACTCAACAACATTGAAACAGAGGCCCTTGCATACGGATTAAAATTCTGCATAAAGCCTAAACACATCAACCGTGTTGAGTCGCAAGCACAGTTTGAAATGTTGTTCGATCAAGTCTCCAAGTTATCACCTACCTCTGCTGAGTCGGTTGGGTGGCTGAAGGCCAAACTGGTAGATTTAGAACACCAGTATCGCACAACACCCTCTAAACAGACGTGTCCGCTGACCAACGAACACCTTACTGCCTTAAAAGCGTTAAAGGCTAACAAAACCCTCGTCATACTAAAACCTGACAAAGGGAGCGGTACAGTACTGATGGACATGTCAGATTACCAGAGAAAAATGGATGTAATATTGTCAGATGAATCCAAATTCAGGATAGATCAAAAAGTAAACAAGTCGGAGGACCTGGATGCTATAATGAGGACAGAGATTCAGTCACTTGTGAATGCGGGACTCATCAGTGAGGCCACTGCAAAAACGCTCACACCACGTGGCTCGCACACTCCTCAGATGTACGGTCTACCCAAACTTCACAAGCCCGGCATCCCGCTAAGACCTATCCTGTCCATGGTTAACTCTGCACAACACCGAATGGCGAGATGGTTAGCCGAAATGTTAAAGCCAGTACGACAGTCCTTCGATCCAAAAATACTCAGAGATACATTCCAACTGGTGGAATTATTGGATACTATGGACATAAATAACAAACACATGGCATCCATGGATATAGCCTCCCTATTCACTAACGTTCCATTAGAGGAGACAGTGAAAATAATAAGGGAACGCATTGAAGACAAACAACTAAAATTAGGCATACCAACACCTATTCTGGAGAGGCTACTACTACTATGTACCGCCAATATCCAATTCAATTTTCTAACTAAGTCATACCGCCAAATTGACGGAGTGGCCATGGGGAGTCCTCTTGGTCCTATTCTAGCGGACATCTTCATGGCACACTTAGAAGAAAAGAGATCCTCAGACATCAACAACTTGGCCTTTTACCGGCGTTATGTGGACGATATACTAATTATCACCACAGACGAGCTACAAGCAACATCGTTTCAGGCCACAATGAACAAGACGCATAAAAACATCTCTCTATCTATGGAACACGAACACAACGAAGCGTTACCGTTCCTAGATATTCTAATGAGACGTAGAGCAGACGGCACAATTCAAAGATCGGTGTACCGCAAAGAAACATGGACTGGCCAACACCTAAATTTTCAGAGCTTCACACCTGTCCAGTACAAACGGGGTTTAGTACGGACCTTGTTTGACCGTGCTAGAAAGATATGCACCTAGGACACACTGACAGAGGAATTTGAAACTCTGAAGAATGTCTTAAACCTGAATGGGTACTCCACAGGATTTATAAAGCGCCATTGCCAACAGCCCAAACCCAAAGCAGACGTAACTACAGTCCCTAAACTCAAGGTATTCACCCAGCTAACCTTTCGAGGGGATGACGTAATGCAACGTCTACAAGACCGGCTTACTACAGCAGTAGGTCGAACATTCTGTGCAGCAACTCCAGTCATTAGATGTAAAACCGTACCCATTCCTACACCAACAGTCAAAGAGCCTGTTCCTCTGTACGCCACAAACAATTGTATTTACCAATTCACATGTAGATGCCAGGCCGTTTACATTGGTCGAACGGAGAGACAGCTTAACAAACGGGTGTCAGAACACATACCTCAATGGGTCAACAAGATACAACACACAAGAGTGGCTAGCCGCGAGGAGCCGACACACCGAAAGCTCCCGGCGTCTTCAATCGGCAGACACATTGTCGCCAGTGGTCACGTTGTGTCCAGATACTCGCTTGTTAAAATTTGCAGAAGCAATTATGATCTATCAACGCAAGCCAGAATTGTGTAAACAGAAAGACATGTTAGTCAGCTTAAAATTACCGTGGTATATAAGTGACATTACTGTGCGAATATGTGTATATTTCAGCTTGAAGGATTTATCTAGTTAATTTCACGTAAGTTGTGTGATTTCTGCAGTATGTACATGACGAGATGCAGCGAAATATGCCAGGCAATAAATCGTGCAATCTATTGTTTGTGTCTTCGTTATTCAAATTCACTACGGGAAAACATTGTTTTGAATAAAACGGAATGGCAGTTTGACTGTCACCACATGACAGAGAGTTGAGGGCTGGTTATTGGAAACAGGGAACACCTGCAGTATATCAACAACGTCACGTGCACAATGTAGGTTGTTTGGAAAACCATGATTGGCAGCTTGGTATCGAAACTCTTTGTTGGAACTCGACAGTAACTCTCTAGATTGTTTTGGATGTCTAAACCAGTGATGACAAAACTAGCATTGAGGGAGCCAGGAGGGGGATGGATCCCTGACAGGGGATGATCTGCCAATGTGCCACCTGTGTGGGGGCATAAAGGATAACGTCACGTGGCCAACTTTAGGAGTTGCCATAAAAACCCGAGTTGGGGCCAACGAGGAAAACTTGAAAATGTGGATCTAGGCAGACATGCTTGTCACTGCAGCAGTTAGAACATCTAACGTGTGAAGGAGATATTTGATTTAGTTTACACGAGCCTGTATGGCTACCATTAGATGTAATTTAGTGTAAACTGCAGTGCCGTAAGGTATAACCTATTATATATTCGTTCTAATTAATATAGGCTGTAGCCTTGTGAAAACCAAGTGTGATGATTAGCACTGTTAGTGGAAAACTAGCTAGAGTAGGGAAGTGATACTTGGCTCTGTTAGTTGAGAATAGATTAGTGTAGTGTTTATAAGCTTTACTAGTTGAGAATTGAGTAATGAGGGATAATTGGGATCTTCCCGTAGGTGTCCCTGGTGGGCGGGGTTCCGCATTCTGTTTGCTGATATTTTTTGTCTTGGCCTGATGATAACCTATGTGGTCAGTTCATCTGTCCCTGATAGGTTCATTATATTTTCTGAGCGAGGCCGATGGCCCACGATCATCTAATAGAGATCAGTGACGGGGAGGCTATCACCAGTTGTATGATTTATTTTACAGGTTCCTCTGGTTGGAGTGAAGAACCCGGACCCAATGTAACATCCGATCCCGGATAAATTATGATGTAGAGAGATGGGCCAGCAACTTTCGCAACGGAAGAAGTTAATACACATTGCTCGGTGGAGTCTAATGGTATATGTATCCTACATGAGTGAATACCAATCGTTAACACCCCTGAAGTGATGGAGGTTCAGCCCATGCGGAACTAGATCAGTAGGGACTGATGTTCACAGTAGATGAAACCCAACATTGAAGTGTAGTTGTTCCACGTATCAAGGAAATCAGAACTTTCAGACTATATCTAGTGAATAAAGCAAGCCATTTTATTCTAGATACATTAACTGTTTAATAGTGAGAACTAGTGAACATTTATCAAGAGACAAAAAGACTTGTTAGTAGGACAGTGTTCCATGTTTGTTTTCACTGCGCCGGAATTATGAAGCCGGAGTTTCTATAAACTATTAGGAACAGTTGCGTTAGGAAATATACTAGTATTTTCCACGGATTATATTTACATGAGATTCAGATCTCATAGTCATCAGAGTTCCTGGAGGAGGACATGTCTGGAGAGAAGGATACGACTTCGGTGAGGTTTTTCGTACTGACTCGAATGATGTCGTGTGATCCTTGCCATGATGTGTACACTATGATCCTGAACTTTGAAGCCTGACATACACATTTATGTTATAATACACGACACACATTTTCTTCGCATACACGTCTCATATACGTTACATTTTTCTTTTAATAAAGTAATCTTTATTAATTTTTAGAAGCAAGAGTTGTTGAGTATGTTGCGTTGGAGAAGTATGAGAGGGGGCATAGTACGACAGTGAGAGAGTGACAGGAAAAGGTGTCCATAGGCTGAGGGAGTGTGCTGGACGGAAGCTGGTGGATTCTCCAGAATATTGAGAGGAGAAAAATATTATAATGTGAGTGTCGACTCTCTTCACTCCAGGGACGACACTGTAAAGGAGGACACGACATTATTGGGGGCTCGATAACGGAATCTTTGGACAGCGGGATCTCCCATAAACGGAATCCTTGGACAGCGAGATCTCCTGCAAGCAGGAACCTTTGACAGTGGGATCTTCTGACAACAGGGTCTTTTGACACGGGATCCTTAGTTATAAGAGGGAGATATCATATTGGAGAATCCAGCTAGAATTAATGTGGATAAGGGTTAGGACTAATATCTTACCTGTTCACACTTCACACGTCTGCATAGGTCTGTGGTCCTGATTCTACTCTTGTCACTGAGTGAATGTGCTGTGCGTGGTAATATCTAGATTTATAGTACTTGTTCATATATCTGTATAGTAATTTGCAATTATATTGTACTAGACCTGCTGGCTTACCTCTCTGTATAATTGCCACCCCTAAACTAAGCACGTTAGAATTAAAGGCAAAGGGGGAAGAAATGGGACTGTCGGGTTCTGCTCTAACGGATTACATACAGGAAGTGGAGAGAGAGTATCGTCAAGCAGAAAGGGAAGATCGAAAGGCCGAGTTGGAATTGAGAAGGATCGAGTTGGAACAAGAAGCTAAGAAATTGGAAGCTGAGAAAGCAGCTAGGAAATTAGAAGCTGAGCAGGCAGCTAGGAAACTTGAAGTTGAGGAAACGGCTAGGAAACGGGAAGCGGAGCAGGAGGCTCAAAAAAGGGAGCACGAGTACCGGATGAGGGAACTCGAGTTGAAGAGTCAATCTAAGGGAGAAACTGAGGGAGCAGTTGGAGGTTCCTCCATCCCAGGCTCAACACCAGTAGGTGGACATGGGTACCATGCTATGAAGTTTCCTTTAGCGGTCTACGAGGAGGACAAAGAGAACATTGACCAGTACCTTCAACGCTTTGAGGCTATGTCAGTTGCTATGGGTCTGGAGCGTAACAAATGGAATCTCAAGCTATCCCAGGGATTACGCGGGACCGGCTACGAGGTGTATTCTCGCCTGCCACCAGGACATGAGAACAATTATGACGAGTTAAAGACGGCTCTGCTGAAACGATTCGAGGTTACGTCACATACCTACCGGAAAAATTTCGAGCAGCGAAACGAGAACCGGGGGATTTGTTTGCCGCCTACAGTTTGCGTCTAAAATCTTATCTCCATAAGTGGATGGATTTGGCTGGGTTCGCACATGACTATGAGAGTCTGGAAGAGCTCATGGTGGCCGACCAGCTGAAGAAGCAAATATCTAAACCTCTCAGGACGTTCCTGGGAGAACAAGGAGCGGAACGTATTGACCTCGTGACTAAATTAGCAGAACGGTTCGTCGAGGTACATGGGGAGGCAGGGGAAAACCTTTCCACCAACACCAAAAGTCAAGAGAAACATGACAAGAAGAAAGCCAAAAACTCAGGAACCAAAAAGTGGGAACCTTATGTGCAAAAATCAGAGGATAGTTCAGAGAAGAAGAAGGAGGGAAGCAAGAGTACTTCAAGCTCTACACCTAAACGACCGTGGTTGGAGAAGTGGTGTTCAATTTGTAAGTCACCCTCTCACAATACGAGGGACTGCAAATCGAAGGCTAAGAACCCTCACTTCGCAGCATGTCAAGTGACTTCCAAGGAGGTTGTCACGGAAAATGCCAAGGTCAACAAGGAAGCTCGCCACCAGGAGAGCTCACTCAAGTCCGACAATAGAAAATCTAGGACAGGGAAATGGTGCAACCAATGCAAGTCAAACACGCACAATGCTATTGACTGCAGGGGAAAGTCAGGAGACACTCAATTCGTCGTGTGCCCCGGGAAACCTAAGGTGGAGCCCACCGAACAGGTCGAGGCCGAGGAAGAGACTCCAGACTAGGAAAAACCACCTGTAGTGGAATTGGTAGAGGTTAACGGTCGTCAAGTGGAGTGTTTATACGACACAGGACTGGACGGGGAGGCCGTGATTTCTGCGGATCTGGTACATCCAGAACAATTCACAGGTGAAACCATGGAGATACAGCCTGCACAGAAGAGTGCTGTAGTCATGAAGTTGCCCATTGCTAATGTGGAGATTCGGTCAAGGTATGTCACCGGCACAATCAAGGCCGCTGTATTGACCGATCCCATTTTTCCAGTCATCCTAGGTTGCCGGTATGTCTTTCTGGGAATGCCCAGGGAGCCAATCCATATGGGAGCACTGCAGACTCGCTCTCAGACGAAAACGGAAGAGGCAGAAGCAATTGTGACTAACCCAATGCCGGGGGAGCTACGAACTGCCCAGAGTGAGGATGATACTTTACGTCCTTGCTACAGAAAGCAGTACGACATGAAGAATAGGATACTCTACAGGAGAGCAGGAAGGGGAGACAACCTATACGGTCAGTTGGTCGTCCCAAAAGCTCACAGGTCCCAGATTCTTCATATGGGGCATACCATCTCCTTTAGTGGACATATGGGTATTGCCGCCACCATGCAGCGGATTTCCTGCCACTACTATTGGCCGGGAATGACAGATGATGTGCGTCGGTATGTGAAGTCATGCCCTGAGTGCCAAAGGGGGGCACCGAAACACTGGACAGCACCGGTGGTGTTGGGTGAGATGCCCATCATGAACTCTCCTTTCGAGAGGGTAGCCATCGATATCGTGGGTCCACTTCCGAGGACTAGGAAGAGGAACATGTATATACTCACAATGGTGGATTGCTGTACAATGTGGGGTGAAGCCATACCGTTGACCACGATTGACTCGAAAAGAGTGGCGGACGCACTGATGGAAGCCTTTACCAGATTAGGCTTTCCGGATCAAATTCTGACGGACAATGGATCTCAGTTTTGTGGAAAACTCATGGAGGAGGTATTTAGGGTGTTTCACTCTAACCACATACATACCAGCCCTTACCACCCTCAAGCCAATGGAAAAGTAGATCGTTTCAACGGCACGTTGATGACAATGCTCAGGAAACTAGCGCAGGAAAAACCTGATAGGTGGGATGAATATATCCCAGCAGCACTCTTTGCCTATAGGGAAGTTCCTCGTGGCTCAACAAGACTACCACCCGCTACGTTGCTGTTTGGTCGTCCAATCAAAGGACCGTTGGAAGCCATGTTGAGGAGTTGGACTGAAGAGGGGACGTCAGAAGAAGTGATCTCATCCTATAAATACGTGGAGGAACTGAAAGAAAAACTCCACAAGGGATGGACTCTGGCAAATCAAAACTTGAAAAAGGCCAGGAAAAGACATGCGGCTTACTACAACCGTAAGTCTAAAGAAAGATCTCTAGAGGTGGGAGATAAAGTCTTGTTGCTACTCCCAACGGGAAACAACAAACTGGAGATAGGTTGGCAAGGACCATTTCCCGTGGAAAGGGTAATATCCAGAACCAACTATCAGATCCGGATCCGGGGACAGTCGAAGATTTTCCATATCAATCTCTTGCGGAAATACGAAGAGAGACCCGGAGACAAGGCGGCGCACCTCATGGCAATGGCAGTTGCAGTGGAGACGGAAGCGGGAACCAACGAGGGCAGGGAATATCCCTTGGTACACCAGGAAACCTATAGGGATGTACAAGTGAACCCTGATCTGACCTCACAGGAGAGGGAAAAGATAACCCAGGTTCTCAAGTCTCATAAGGAGATACTGACTTATAAACCAGGACGAACGAGGTTGGTGGAGTTCGAGATGACTTTGACCACACAGGAGCCGGTTCGTCAGAAGGTTTACCCAGTGCCATTCTCTAAAGAAAAGGCCCTGGAGGAGGAAATACAGAAACTGCTGGAGGATGACGTGATTGCACCATCCACATCCCCATACAATGCAGGGGTAGTTTTGTTACGGAAACCAAGTGGAGAACACCGGTTGTGTATAGACTACCGACTTCTGAACAGTCACACGCAATTTCAGGTGGAACCTTTGCCGAATCCAACTCAGTTATTCGCTAGGCTCCATAAGGCTCGGTACTTTTCAAAGGTGGATCTGAGTCGGGGGTACTATCAGATACCAGTCAAACCGGAGATTCGACCACTGTTGGCTTTCAGTACACCCAGTGGACACTACGAATTCAAGGTCATGCCCTTTGGACTCAGCAATGCACCCAGTGTGTTTACACGCATGATGAGGACTTTACTAGATCCGTTACAGGATCCATCCATCATCTCGTTCATGGATGATATTCTGATTTCCAGTTACAGCTTGGATGACCACTTACAATCCTTGGAGAGAGTGTTTAATAGACTCAAGGAAGCAGGGCTTACTGCTCGTCCAACCAAGTGCATGATTGGTTACCAGACTCTGGAATTTCTAGGTCACACCATCACTCCAGGACACATTGTTCCAGAAGAGAAGAACCTGGAGAAAATCAGAAATGCACCTAGACCAAAAACGAAGAAGGATGTGCGATCTTTTCTCTCGTTGTGTGGGTTCTACCACAAATTTATCCCACATTTCACTGAACTGGGAGCTCCGTTGACGGAAACCTTGAAAAAGGGATTCCCGGACCCAATCATTTGGACACCAGAATGTGAGAATGCCTATAGTCAGTTAAAGGAGGCCTTGGTCAGCAAACCGGTATTACAGCTCCCTGACCTCTCCAAACAATTTGTGTTGAGAACAGATGCGAGTGCGATTGGAATTGGAGCCGCTTTGTTACAGGAAGGAAAAGACGATGCTTCGATTTTGAAACCTGTGGCATACGCAAGTAAGAAACTTCTACAGGCGGAGAGGAATTATTCAACCGTCGAGAGAGAGTGCTTGTCCCTCGTATGGGCAGTGCAAAAATTCCAGCCCTATTTGTATGGAGTTAAGTTTCGGGTCCAGTCGGATCATCAACCCCTGATGTTCCTGGCTACTTCTCAGAAGCTCAACGCCCGTTTGATGCGGTGGTCGTTGTTACTTCAACCTTATAATTTCACAGTAGAGTACATTCCTGGGAAGGAAAATGTTGGAGCGGATTTCATGTCAAGACACCCAGCTCCTGAAGAAGAAGAATGAATCATCTGGATTAAACTCATGGTGGAGAAGAGTGAGATGCACTACTCTCTTAAGAGGGGGCCTATGTCACGAGATCGCCATGAGTTAACCAGATAATAATACCGACGTTTGCTTGGCGTATATTTTCTAGGCCACAACAGTCGTACTAACAGAGTAAACACAGCTGCACGGGTTATATCGAGGCAGCCCATATACACATTTGGTGGTGAGTGAGAAGGAATGGATACACCGCGTTGGCAGTTCATAAACAGTTGAAATCACATAGCCTTGCCCGCTCAGGATATGGAATAGTTCCATCTGTCATCTATAGTTCCGGACATCAGGCGAAATGGCGGCTGGGAGTGTCACCACTGAACAGAAGATTGACAGTTTATCAACAGGTCGGAAGTGCCCGACTAGGAAGAAAACGGTCAGACTGTCAGTGGGTATTTCCCGACATAAAACGGAATGGCAGATTTGACTGTCACCACATGACAGAGAGTTGAAGGCTGGTTATTGGAAACAGGGAACACCTGCAGTATATCAACAACGTCACGTGCACAATGTAGGTTGTTTGGAAAACCATGATTGGCAGCTTGGTATCGAAACTCTTTGTTGGAACTCGACAGTAACTCTCTAGATTGTTTTGGATGTCTAAACCAGTGATGACAAATCTAACATTGAGGGAGCCAGGAGGGGGATGGATCCCTGACAGGGGATGATCTGCCAATGTGCCACCTGTGTGGGGGCATAAAGGATAACGTCACGTGGCCAACTTTAGGAGTTGCCATAAAAACCCGAGTTGGGGCCAACGAGGAAAACTTGAAAATGTGGATCTAGGCAGACATGCTTGTCACTGCAGCAGTTAGAACATCTAACGTGTGAAGGAGATATTTGATTTAGTTTACACGAGCCTGTATGGCTACCATTAGATGTAATTTAGTGTAAACTGCAGTGCCGTAAGGTATAACCTATTATATATTCGTTCTAATTAATATAGGCTGTAGCCTTGTGAAAACCAAGTGTGATGATTAGCACTGTTAGTGGAAAACTAGCTAGAGTAGGGAAGTGATACTTGGCTCTGTTAGTTGAGAATAGATTAGTGTAGTGTTTATAAGCTTTACTAGTTGAGAATTGAGTAATGAGGGATAATTGGGATCTTCCCGTAGGTGTCCCTGGTGGGCGGGGTTCCGCATTCTGTTTGCTGATATTTTTTGTCTTGGCCTGATGATAACCTATGTGGTCAGTTCATCTGTCCCTGATAGGTTCATTATATTTTCTGAGCGAGGCCGATGGCCCACGATCATCTAATAGAGATCAGTGACGGGGAGGCTATCACCAGTTGTATGATTTATTTTACAGGTTCCTCTGGTTGGAGTGAAGAACCCGGACCCAATGTAACATCCGATCCCGGATAAATTATGATGTAGAGAGATGGGCCAGCAACTTTCGCAACGGAAGAAGTTAATACACATTGCTCGGTGGAGTCTAATGGTATATGTATCCTACATGAGTGAATACCAATCGTTAACACCCCTGAAGTGATGGAGGTTCAGCCCATGCGGAACTAGATCAGTAGGGACTGATGTTCACAGTAGATGAAACCCAACATTGAAGTGTAGTTGTTCCACGTATCAAGGAAATCAGAACTTTCAGACTATATCTAGTGAATAAAGCAAGCCATTTTATTCTAGATACATTAACTGTTTAATAGTGAGAACTAGTGAACATTTATCAAGAGACAAAAAGACTTGTTAGTAGGACAGTGTTCCATGTTTGTTTTCACTGCGCCGGAATTATGAAGCCGGAGTTTCTATAAACTATTAGGAACAGTTGCGTTAGGAAATATACTAGTATTTTCCACGGATTATATTTACATGGGATTCAGATCTCATGGTCATCAGAGTTCCTGGAGGAGGACATGTCTGGAGAGAAGGATACGACTTCGGTGAGGTTTTTCGTACTGACTCGAATGATGTCGTGTGATCCTTGCCATGATGTGTACACTATGATCCTGAACTTTGAAGGCTGACATACACATTTATGTTATAATACACGACACACATTTTCTTCGCATACACGTCTCATATACGTTACATTTTTCTTTTAATAAAGTAATCTTTATTAATTTTTAGAAGCAAGAGTTGTTGAGTATGTTGCGTTGGAGAAGTATGAGAGGGGGCATAGTACGACAGTGAGAGAGTGACAGGAAAAGGTGTCCATAGGCTGAGGGAGTGTGCTAGACGGAAGCTGGTGGATTCTCCAGAATATTGAGAGGAGAAAAATATTATAATGTGAGTGTCGACTCTCTTCACTCCAGGGACGACACTGTAAAGGAGGACACGACAACATCGATGTCCTGTAAAGGATATGCGAAAAAAAAAATTATTTGCTACATTCATTTAGTTACAGAATTATCTGTTACTACACTGATTTGGTTACTAAACTTAGTTGCTACATTGATTTAGCTACACCATTAACTTAGTTAATACATTGATTTATTTACTACATTAACTTAGTCACTACCCTGATTTCCGTGTTACAATAACGTTTGTACTATATTGATTTAGTTACTACATTAACTTAGTTACTACACTGATTTCGGTGTTACAATAACGTTTGTACTATATTGATTTAGTTACTACATTAACTTAGTTACTACACTGATTTCGGTGTTACAATAACGTTTGTACTATATTGATTTAGTTACTACATTAACTTAGTGACTACACTGATTTCGGTGTTACAATAACGTTTGTACTATATTGATTTAGTTACTACATTAACTTAGTTACTACATTGATTTCGGTGTTACAATAACGTTTGTACTATATAAATTCAATTACTACATTAACTTACTTACTACATTAACTTAGTTACAAACATATGTGTCATGTCAGAGATACGTACATCCGATAGTGTGCATAGCTCCCAGGTCGATCCAATCTAAATGGGTATCAATAAACGTCTTGGGAAATAAAGTCTACCGGTAATACTGAATACATCGCCTAGCCAGTACCGATTGCACTATAAAATTATGGTTCTGTCACCAAACGGACAATGTGCTTAGGCATGTGACAGGGTTCTCTACTCTACTCTACTCTACTCTACTCTACTCTACTCTACTCTACTCTACTCTACTCTACTCTACTCTACTCTACTCTGCTCTACTCTACTCTGCTCTGCTCTACTCTACTCTACTCTACTCTACTCTACTCTGCTGTGCTGTGCTGTGCTCTGATCTGCTCTACTCTACTCTATCTACTCTGCTCTACTCTGCTCTGCTCTGCTTTACTCTACTCTACTCTACTCTACTCTACTCTACTCTACTCTACTCTACTCTACTCTACTCTACTCTACTCTACTCTGCTCTGCTCTACTCTGCTCTACTCTACTCTACTCTAGTCAAAAGTTGCTTCATAAGTGATGTTGAATGAAAGAATGTATGAGAGGAAATAGAGAAGAAGGGCAGAATGTCAGACGGGCCTGCGTGCCCAATTCTTAACCCTTTGAAAATAAAGACTTATTATTATTATTATTATTACTCTACTCTACTCTACTCTACTCTACTCTATGTACTCTGCTCTGCTCTGCTTTACTCTACTCTATTCTACTCTACTCTACTCTACTCTGCTCTACTCTACTCTACTCTACTCTGCTCTGCTCTGCTCTGCTCTACTCTACTCTACTCTACTCTACTCTACTCTACTCTACTCTGCTCTGCTCTGCTCTACTGTACTCTACTCTACTCTACACTACTCTACTCTACTCTACTCTACTCTACTCTGCTCTGCTCTGCTCTACTCTACTCTACTCCACTCTACTCTGCTCTGCTCTGCTCTCCTCTCCTCTACTCTACTCTACTCTACTCTACTCTACTCTACTCTACTCTACTCTGCTCTGCTCTGCTCTACTCTAATCTGCTCTGCTCTACTCTACTCTACTCTACTCTACTCTACTCTACTCTACTCTACTCTACTCTACTCTACTCTACTCTGCTCTGCTCTACTCTACTCTACTCTACTCTACTCTGCTCTGCTCTGCTCAACTCTACTCTACTCTACTCTACTCTACTCTATTCTACTCTATTCTACTGTACTCTGCTCTGCTCTGCTCTTCTCTACTCTACTCTACTCTACTCTACTCTACTCTACTCTACTCTACTCTACTCTTCTCTACTCTACTTCATCATCAAAGACACCACCGATCATTATACATTCATTCGCTATCTGTTTGAACACTACCTCAGTATAGACTACATTCCCCCATAAACAAAACCAAACCAAAAAACAATAATAATGGTAAATTATCTCAAACAACAACTAGCCAAAAAACATTCCCATATGTATGTCACGTTACACCTTCCTTAGGTATGTATAATGCCCATGTTAAACATTGCCTCAGTCAGTCATTTGTTATTGATTATTATTCATGCGTTATAAGGCTATTGTTGTTTTGTTGTCAAAAATTTGCTTCATAAGTGATGTTGAATGAAAGAATGTATGAGAGGAAATTGAGAAGAAGGGCAGAATGTCAGACGGGCCTGTGTGCCCAATTCTTAACCCTTTGAAAATAAAGATTTTCGTTCGTTCGTTTGTTCGTTCGTACTTTATTCTATTATATTCTACTCTACTCTACTTAACTGCTCTGTCCTGGACTTTCTGCCACACAACTCAAGTTTATTGTTTTGTTAGTTTATATCCTATTTCATTGTAATTGCACAAACATACTCTCAATGTGTATGCTTACGTTTGTTTTCTTAAGTTTGCGAGATTTTCAGTTTACATTCTTATTTCAGAAACACTCCAGTGTTGGCGGTAAAGTCTGCATGATATAAAAACCACAGCGTACAACTTCTTCAAACCACAGCCACGAACATAAACAGTCTCAAGGACATCGGCCGGGTCCTGCGGTTTGCCTATTCTCTGTTACACGGGTTCCAAGAATGGCTGTTCGCTTTTCTGACATCTGGCTACTGATTGCTGCAGTTTTCGTTGTACAGTTGCCAGGTATGAATCTTTTTTTTTCCCATATCATATTTACAGGACATCGCTTTCAAGACCAGCATTTTGCTGCTGTTGTTGATGCCTTGGCAAATTTACGTTCAGTAGTTTGCCATTGATTTCTGAACGATCGGCTCCCATATCAACACGTTAAAATCCAGCGCAACGCCGTCTGCTGCCAAATCGGTCGCCGCAGTGTGACAAACGCGGGTACGCGGGCGCACGCATCGCGTCCGTAAGTCCTTAGTCACCGAGACCGGCTGGTATGAATCTACGTTTATTACAATCGGCATCATCCTCATTATTATATACAAGAAGATCGCATCCTCATTGTCATTCTGCTCCTCATCCTCCTCCCCCTCCACCTCCTCATTCTCATGACCACGATCCCCCTTCTTATCATTATCATCCTTATCATCTTCAACATCTTCATTATCATCATCCATTTCATCATCATCATCATCATCATCATCATCATCACCGACAAGAAGCTCACATCCTAATCACTTGCTAATTACCACAGTCATTTGTATGTGCCACATGATATATTTATTCCCATGACAGTTAGTCGATGTCTGTTTGTGTTCTTGTGTTTATTATTATATATGTGCACCTTCTTGATTGTTGCATTATATATAACACAGAGATAGCATGTAGAATGAACAATTCAAGCAAACACAGATTTGAGATGAGCTGTCTTGAGCTGAGTTGAGCTGAGTTGAGCTGAGACAAGAACCCACAACATATCAATAGGCACATTCCCACACGCGCTCGGACCTCATTTTCAACTGCAAGTAAAGAGTCCTATTATTAATGGAACCACATGTAATTTGATAATGTATCCGTTTAATCTTTCCTCGGAGTACTGATTAACGGCCAAATCCACCGGTCATTTCCTGCCGCTCCATACTCTCCAAGCTATGATGATTTATCCGTTCATCCACACTGGACACGTGATCCCAAAGGTCCTCGACCACATCTACCTTATCATACACTAGTACCCCACCCAACCGCGCTGACCCAGCCAATCTGTCCGCCTGCTCGTTTCCCAACACAACAGCATGTTCTGGAGAAAAGATCCAACTGATGTTCCCTATGTTTGATGTTTAAACTGAAGCATGTCACACTGCACAAAGCACGCCTGTCTTCGCTTTCTCTGCATGCTCTGTGAGTTCGTGACAATCACGACATGCGTGTGCTGTTTGTCCTCCAGCCAGCGGAACCTCGCTGTGACTTCCCCCACAGAGATAACATGAAGGATAATCCAAGAAAAGGCATCATTCGATCAGAGGAAGAACATTCTGTGTAACTTATCCCCGTCCATGCAAGTTAGAAACTGGGCTTTAGGATCTTAAATATTATCCATACTATTGAATGCAAGTGAATCGTGGACGCCGAGTGAAGAAAATGGAAACAAATTGAAGGTCACAGTATTGTACGAACATTGGTAAGAATTCCGTGGATGGCTAAAAGGACCAAAGTCAAAGTTCTGTAAGAGACCAGTCCATATAGATATTTAATTACCCACATCAGGCCAGATGATCGTCACGTTTTGGTGACGTTAAGAGACAAAAGCTTCTGGGGAAGTTTGCGACAACCGAGAATATCAATGTTACATGCATACTCAGTCCTCCTAGGCAGCAGCTATCTCAGAGTGTCTCGACTCACTGTTGCCATGAGGAGTTGGTTGTGATGTCTCCTCTCTCGTCCCGGAAGATGGCATTGACATACTTAGCCAGGATTCACTTCCAGATCGGATAATCTAACTTACCTTAAGACTAGACGCTGTCGGCCCTGTCCATGCTGCTTCCTATGTGTATTGGTGCATTGTTTCCCTGCTGGTCTTCTGAAGACAATGTGGGATAGCTTGCCAGCTAATCCAATAGTCGACAGATGGAGACAATGTGGGATGGTTTGCCAGCTGGTCCGCTAGTCGACAAATGGAGACATGGTTGGATGGTTTGACAGCTGGTACGCTAGTCGACAGATGGAGACAATGTGAGATGGTTTGACAGCTGTTCCGCTATTCGACAGATGGAGAGAACATGAGGGATGATCTGACAGCTGGTCCGCTAGACGACAGATAAAGAAAATGTGGGAGTGTTTGCCAGCTGGTTTGCTAGTCGACAGATGGAACAATGTCGGATGGTTTGACAGAATGTCACGGAAGACAATCGGCGGTCTAATTTATCAAGAACACCCATGACCAGTATTTGGGAGGCACATACTCGCCCCTCGACATCGAACATCGGAGTATATGTTATATGCATGGATTTGTATACAGCTTGGAATGTGAACAAACGAAGCCGATAGAGTATGGAGCTGCAGAGATTTTGTTTCATAGACTTATGTTACGAATATCTTGGACTGTCAATAGCCAAGAACGATTATCTGACAGAAGCTAATCACCCTAGAACGTTGGATGCAACTACATGAAAGAGACAAATAGTATTTTGTGGTCATACAATGGGGAATGGGTTTTAGAAGAAATCGTGATAACTATACAAATCACCGGTAGAAGAACGAACAAACGAACGAACTTTATTTTTCAAATGATCAAAACTGGACACACAGGCACCTCTTTCATTCGGCACTTATGATGTGCATCTTTTGTTATTCCTAAATCCGAGTTGTGTTTCTCTTAGCTGGGGTTCTATTGTGTAGTTCGTAATCTTTTCTGAAGAATTTTGCAAAATATTTTCCCAGTATGACTCAAAAGGGAAATGCCTCAGCGTTGTGTGTAGTCTCTTTTTCTGCCTCTGTTTGTTTTCCAAAATGGGATAATTGTGGCGTGTCCCGAGTCTCGTGGTGTCTGTTGCTCTATCCAAACATGGTTGAATAGCCTATGATGCCATGCTGTTCCTACCTCTCTTGCAGCTTTAATTAGTTCATGTGGTATTTCATCTTGTCCCTGTGATTTGTTAAATGGGGATAATTTGACGTCGTCAATAATTGCTTCTTTCAGTATGTCTGGTTCTAGTTCTTCGGGTGCAGCTGTGTCTGCTTCTTTAATTCCTGTGACATTTGATGGACTGTTGAGAAGTTGTTCGAAGTACTGCTTCCATCTTATTAGGATGTGTTTTTGATCACATATTGGTTCTCCATTTTCGCTGTTAATTACTTCAGTTGGGCCAAAGGGTTCTCCTCTGGTTCTCATTGCACTTATCCTTTTCTTAAAAATATGTTTCTAGTTGCCTCCATGTAGTTATTATTTAGGGTTTCTAGATATCACCCCCCCCCCCTGTCATCGTCTTGCTCTTATCTAGGTAACTGAACTTGGGTTCATACAGGCAACAATAAATCTGTTCGCTATGAGATCGAATATTATTGTATATACATATACAGTATGCATTGGCGCATATTACATATCACATATAGTTAACATCTATCACAGAGTTGTCATACAACAATCTAGCACACTATCTAGCCTATGTATAAATATCTATGAATATCTATTGAGTCCCTCTCAGGCAGGCCTTGTTGCCTCTCTCAAGTCCGTCTGTCCTCTGCCGGTCTCCACGTGTCCTAATTCGACACGGGCGGTAACTCTGTCCGAGTTCCTCGTGGACCCCGCATTAGGCGGGCCACATCAGTGTCCACGGAACCATGGACTCGATGACCAGCTCTTTCGAGAAGGCTCTAGATTACTCGGGTCCTGAGCGACTCGCTTCTGTCCCTTGGGCTGGAGTTGCAGCCCTCTAATAATATATCTGAAGCTGAGGCGGTGACAGGATCCCCCTCCCCCCTGATATGATTTGTTCTTGGGTAATTAGATTTATTCTAATTCTGTCAACGAATCACATAAAGTTGGTGTTTGTAGTTTGGTGGACAGTAACCTGGTAACCTACCTACTAGCACTAAAACTCATGTATTCTACCATACAACACTTCTCTGATTTGGTGAAGAGATCCCTCTGTCTCTCGTGTGCTTAAAAATGCTTGTCTGACCGAAGTTACGTGACGTTTTAGTAGTTGTATTTACAACCCGCCCTTCTCATAGTACCCCACTGGTACCAAGACACTTAACCTCTGTATTAAAGAGGGTTAACAAGACCGAAGTCCTGGCTAAATAAGTACACCTTCAAATCTTGATCTGTGTGTGTATTTCCATACACTTTTACTCTCGTATGTTATATAATGCTAAATATGTAGTTACCTTGTTCTTTTATCCCCCTCAGACTACATGTGTCCCTGTTGGCTTGTTAGTGTGTTGACTAATAGGTTGCTGTTTCTAATAAAGTGACTGTATTTTAAATTGATAGTGTTGAGTTTTAAGGTTTGTGTAATGTGTGTGCTGAATGTGTGGCGTATTTCCAAGCGTCACGAGTTGGGATAACCTCAATCATGAACTACTGCACTGTGTGCAATACATGATCAGGCATTCCAAGTAGTGGTGCTTAGATGTATCCTAACTGGTAAACTACGTATATTACACTAACTACTACATTAAACTCACTACTAAATTAAGTACTACACATGTATTGACAAATTAGACAAGTCATGCAATTTTACATGGAAGACGCAGACAAATTAAAATAAATACGTTTTGCGTACAATTTGTCCGCTAAGTGTATCGTTCTCTCATTTAATCTTTTCACGCAGTCATTCACTCACCTTTCATTCACAATAGTATTTGGTTAAAATATAGAATTCAAGTCGAGGTAAGTGTTATTGCCCTTAGAAAAAATGGACTAGGCGATATTTGCCCTTTAGGAAAATGCGTACTTTTTGTACGATGAATCAAAAATAGGTTATAATTTAAATAGAGACAATTGTATAGGACGGTTCTTTAGCCCATGAATGGCACCGCCTGTAATATTAAAGTAGAATATGTACAAATTACAGGTTAACACATTTTATCTACATCATTAATGCAAATATAATACATATTTAATACTAAAGTAATTAATTAATTAAATAACTAACTCCAACGATGATGTGCGCGTTGTCGTCCTGTTGTTAGCGTGTTATGCCATGAATGTTAAAGTTAGTATGGATGTCTCTTGAGTGTTGTAGTCGATGTCGTTCTGTTTCGGCTGTTTGCAAAGTTTCGTAGCAACAGCAAGTATGGATTGTTCTCAATGTCCCGTATAAAATATAACAGTGTTCAGAGTCAGTTCACTGGTTGATATTATTGGTTGAAGCAAACCCAGTTACTGTTTCTTGCTGGAATCGTTCTAGAGCTTAGGCACTTGATGGTATAGTTCTTAAAGTATAGCTCTTAATGTATCCTGTTAATGGGTGTCGTAATTAACCTAATCACTGAGAGTACTCTAGCAGGTGTAGAGTTCCACTGTTATATGCAACCGACTAAAAGTATCACAGTTTATAGTATGCCGAATGGTCGATGTGATAAGAGTCATTCTACTGGCGCATTCGTCTGCCGTGATAAAAGGTCAGCCATAATGTTATCGGTGCCCTTGATATGGCGGATTTCGAAGTCGAAATCTTGAAGTAGAAGACACCATCTTTGTAACCGGTGGTTTTTGGGCGACCCATGGTTAAGGACTAATAATGGCGAACTGTCTGTGAGGACCACAAAATGACTACCCAAGAGGAACTTAGATAATCTCAATATACAGAACAATAGGCTTAAAGCCTCCAATTCCACTGTGGCATACCGAGTCTCAGCCTTCTTTAGTTTGCGGCTCACGTAGAGAATCGGGTGTCTTATGCCATCAACTTCCTGCATCAAGCATCCTCCTATTGCGATAGCGCTAGCATCTGTGGTCAAAATAAAGGGTAAATTTATGTTGGGTAATCGTAAGACTGGTGGATTAGAAAAAATATGTTTCAATCTACACATTGCATCATCTAAGCTGGTACTTTTACAGATTTTTGATGGATGATTTTTAGTTAACATGTCAGAAAAAACTGAGGTGAGTTCTGCCCAATGTGGAATGAATTTAGAATAGTAGTTAATAAGACCTAGTAAACTCCTAATCTGTTTCTTTGTGGTAGGCACTTCTAGATTAAGAATCTTGGAAACAATTTTATCATCAGTCAACAATTTACCTTCAGAAATTCTATGACCAAGGAAGTCTATTTGTGTATAACCTATTTCAACCTTGGAAGGTTTGATAGTAAGTCCAAAAAGAGAGATTTGGTTGAAGACTTGTTTCAGGGTAAGTAAGTGAGAAGTCATATCAGAAGAATGGACGCATATATCATCAATATAGGCTACTACATCTTTAATTCCGTGTAATAACAATCTTGTTAGTCTCACAAATGTGGCCGGTGCGTTCTTCAGGCCAAAAGGAAGATATAGCCATTCGTACAAACCGAGAGGTGTTGCGAATGCTGTTATATGTCTACAAGAAGGGTGTAGTGGAACTTGCCAATATCCTTTCGCTAAATCTGTCTTGGAAAATAAGGATGATTGAGCCATATTTAAGATAAGATTTTCACAACTGTTCATTGGCTCTGCATCCGTTGTTGTTCTTGTATTTAATACTCTATAGTCGATGCACAGGTGGATTGTCTGGTCCTTTTTTTTCACCAGAACAATCGGTGAAGAATATTGAGACATCGATTTTTGAATAATGCCGTTCTTCTCTAAATCTAAAATGTCTTTATCTAAATTAGATCTGTAATGGAGAGGAATAGAATATGGTCTACATTTGACCGGTCTCAGATCTGTCAGCACAATTGAATGTGTTATTTTATCAGTGCGTCCAGGTTTGTTAGAAAAGATAGATTTATACTCGTCAAGGATAGTCAAAATGTCTTGTCGCTGTTGTTGTGTCAAAGTGTCAGAGATATGTATGTCATTTATACTTCCGTCGTCAGTCATGATTGGTACAGGGATTTCAGTATTGTCGACGTCTGTCTGATTTATCACAGATGCTACTGTTTGTAAATTGTTTTCAATGTCATTGTCGTCGTCGTCGAGATCAATCGTTGTCAATATGTCGTCAAATTTGTTGTCGTTGTCGATATCACAGATTGTCACATTGTCGATATCACAGATTTTCGGTAATGTCCATTTGTCTTCGTCGTTTTTGTCGTCGTAAGAGTGTGTCGTTAACGATGCTTCGTTTGTCGAGGTGTCATTTCGTTGGGAAATCGTCGTTTCGTCTCCGTCACCAGTTCGTTGCGTCAGTTCATTTGTCTCATTGTCCTGTCTAGCATAGTATGGTTTCAACATATTTACATGGAATATTTTCAATTTTCCATTTAACGAGAATGAAGTAAGGTTATTCCCCCTTGTAACCAGTTTCTGATATATATCACAGGATGTACAAAAGGTTTTAATGTCTTGGTCAAAGTTTGGCCAATAAAACTGAGTCAGGACAATAGCCCTGGTCATTTCGTATCCCATATGACCTCCAAAAGGGGAGTCATGGGCTATTTTTAGAACTTTGTCTCGATGTGCTTGTGGTAACACTACTTGCTGTATCGTGGTCTGCTTTGTTGTGTAAAATCTAGTTAAGATGTTGTTCTGTAGCCTAAATGTCCACGATGCGTTCTTAGTTAATTTAGGTTTGAGTCCTACTAATTTAAAGTATGGTGCAAGTGTAGGATCTGCTTTCTGTTCATTTCCAAAATTAGTGTTACTTGCGTTTGGTGCTATTATTTCTAATGATTCCTGTAGTTGGTCGGTGTTGGTTTTATGGGTTGTCTGTCGTGTTATTGCGTTTGTGTGTTGTGTGTTTTGTTGCACATTTACAGGCTTGGTACTTGGTAGATCGGTAGCATCCTCAATTCGAGGTTTTAATTTGGTCGTATCGCTCACAGATTCGACCGCCCCTGCATTGTACACCTCGGTGAATTCTTTCTGAATTACCTCAGTGGTTGTCTCCCTTGGTCTTTTGGCAGATTGAGACAAGCATGAATGGTGTTTCTCTATAGCATCGCTGTTTGTGGGGTGGATACCGTTTTTATGCTCCCACTCTCTGATTTCCTTCTCAGAGCATGCTCGTATGTTGGGCAAATTCCCAAGTATAATATCAGCGACTGGATTTTCAAGGATAGCGCACAATACTTGTCCTGATATGAACGGTGTTCGAATTTCGACCAGAGCAAGGGGGTATTTCTCTATAGTACCTGAGAATGTGCGACAAGTCACATGTTTGTCTGTGTAGTCTTTAGTGTCTATTAATGTTTTCTTAATCCCACAGAGCGTTGTGCCGGAATCCCGAATTAATGTGCACTTTTTGTTGTTTACAAACCCTGTAGAAAAACTTAGCTTGCCTGTAGATGACAAAGCAGCGTTGGCTGTTTCATTTGAAATAGGGATAGTGTGGCCACATAGTAATGTTGTGTCAAGTTGGAACTTTGTACAGGTGTTGCACTTACTGTCTGTAATGGTGTTAATAATGTGTACAGCATTCCCAAGCTCGCTTTCATTGTTGTGTTGATTATCACATTCATTCAGTGATTCAATCTCTTCGTCAGACGACGTTTCTACTAGTGCAGCATTGGCCTGTTTCAATAATTTACGTCCATCACAGAAGCGACTATAGTGGCCAAAGCTCCGGCAAAAAAAACCATTGGCCGCTCTCTGGTAAGCACTGCGCTTTGTCTTTTGCTTCTCCACCATCATTTTGAGGTGGTGAGGATAGGTAGGCGATTTGTCGCACATAGCGTTAGTGTCGTGACTGAAACCGCAATATTGGCATTTCGCTACTTTACCGACATTGGGGCGCGGTTTAAATTTACTCTCTGTTTGTTTGGCGTATTTGGTGTTCACTACTGCAGCTGCTGTATCGTTGTGACTTATGTTCAGCTGAAAAATATCCCTATTTGCAGTGAAAAATGCATTCCCCTTTGTCTCTATTTCCTGAATACTTTTACAGTCCATTTGTTTTAAGAACTTGGCAAAAGGTGTGGGGATGGTGCTAACTATTTTGTCTATAATAATAAGCTAATTAAGTTTGTCATGGCTGTTGTTAGTTTTAGCCGAGTTAATCCACTTTGTGCACACGTCTTGGACTGTACTGACATAATCTATAAAGGTTTGGTTTGGTTGTGGAGATAATTTGGCAAATTGTTGTTGGTAACCTGCAGTATCTAAAGAAAAATGTTGGAGAATGCGTTGTTTTAGATAGTCATAGTCTTTTCGCAATTCCTGTGGGACTGTCTCTATTACTTTTAATGGTTCAAGAGCCAAGTTTCTCATTAGAATAAATGCCCAATCTGATTTAATGATCTTATGGTAGGCCATGAGACACTCAAAATTTTCCAAGTAGGCGCTGATGGAATCTCCTGAGCAGAACGCCTTCACGAGGCCTTTATACTTATTATATTTTTGTTCTTCCTCTTTGCTTCTTAGCTTATTTATCGATATTTCTGCGTTGGACTCAATTTCCATTTGTTTTAGTTTCACTTGTGTATCAGCATTCAATTGGGCTTGCTTGGCTGCCGCGTCGAGCTCCATTTGTAATTTCTTTTCTGCTGCCTGCATTTGCATTTTCTTTTCTTCTGCCTCCATCTGCAATTTCTTTTCTTCTGCCTCCATCTGCAATTTCTTTTCTGCTGACTGCATTTGCATTTTCTTTTCTTCTGCCTCCCTCTGCATCTGCATTTTCTTTTCTTCGGCCTCCATTTGCAATTTCTTTTCTTCTCGTTCTATCGCTCTTTCTTCACGGGCAATGTTTTCTGCGTGCGTTTTCTGTGCCCATTCTGACAGTTTCTCTTCTTTATAACCTAACTTTATTCCTTGCTCAATGCATTTATCTAAGCTAGACATTTTGTGTTTTACTTGTTTGTAATGTTTATAGAGTTAAATCTCTTAGAAAAAATGTTGTGTAGTCGAAAATTTGGTTAACTCCCTTAATTATTGATGTGTAAATCAAAATGCAAGGTTATGTTGGTGACAAGGTCATGAATATGCAAACAACTCAATATGAAACAAAATAATACATTGATGAAAGATGAGAAGTACAGCTTAGAGTTACAATGGGTATGACATGAAACTTAGCTTTCAATCCCAGAACTCGATGTTGTCTTGTACTCTCGTCACTATTGGAAAAGTTACATGGGTTGCACGCGGCACTATTTGCGGAACAATCTGCTCGTGGAGTGAGAAAACATTAGTAACAGCCAAAAAAAAAATGTCAAAAATAGTTTACAGAATAACAATAATGAGGCACACTGCGAAGGCACTGCTGTGACGCTGCTGAGGGACTCAGATTAATTCTATTTTATCGCTAGATAGCTACTAATTTTTGTAAACTTGTAAAGTTAACAATTTTTTTTTTATTGATTTAAACAAATCAATGTGATATGATCAATTAAGTAATTTTACATGGCAATTACTAGCTATTTTACAAAACATTTTATGCCAAAACCGGAAAACTAGCCCCCAAAAAGCCTGTCATCGTCTTGCTCTTATCTAGGTAACTGAACTTGGGTTCATACAGGCAACAATAAATCTGTTCGCTATGAGATCGAATATTATTGTATATACATATACAGTATGCATTGGCGCATATTACATATCACATATAGTTAACATCTATCACAGAGTTGTCATACAACAATCTAGCACACTATCTAGCCTATGTATATATATCTATGCATATCTGTTGAGTCCCTCTCAGGCAGGCCTTGTTGCCTCTCTCAAGTCCGTCTGTCCTCTGCCGGTCTCCACGTGTCCTAATTCGACACGGGCGGTAACTCTGTCCGAGTTCCTCGTGGACCCCGTATTAGGCGGGCCACATCAGTGTCCACGGAACTATGGACTCGATGACCAGCTCTTTCGAGAAGGCTCTAGATTACTCGGGTCCTGAGCGACTCGCTTCTGTCCCTTGGGCTGGAGTTGCAGCCCTCTAATAATATATCTGAAGGTGAGGCGGTGACACCCCCTCCCCCCACCTAGTCTTTCTGTTTTTCTCCTTTTGCTATTCTATTCACATTTCTTCTCGCTATACTATTCGCTGTTCTAGAGAAGAAGGGCCGAATATCAGACTGGCCTGCGCTCCGAAGTCTTACCCCTTCCAAAATAAAGTTTGTGTTTATTCGTTCGTTCGTTCGTTTATTAGTTATTTCGTTCGTTCTTTTGTTCTATATTCTATGTAAAAACGTTCCTGTTTGCTCTTCAATCACTTTTTATATTTTTCGTTTTTGTCTTTTAGGGCATTCTTTTTACCCCTGCGTTCCACCAACTTGTTATTTTCTTTATCCATGATTTGAGTTTGTTGGTGGTTCCATAAGTTATTTTTGCAGTATATAAAATGCTTGATTTGAACATCTCCCATTCTTCTTCCACTGTTTTTCTTTCTATAGGTAATCTTGCAAAAATTTCTATTAGTTCCTCCTCATAATGTTTCCACACTGCCTCGTCTTTGAGGTTTCTTAAGTTTACTGATTCGCATGGCATGTGTTTTTCTGGTCTGTGCTTTCTTATTCTGTTGGTTCTTACTGTGGCAATAACAGCTTTGTGGTCTGTGTTTAAACTTATGTTGGGCACTGCCATTGCATTTAATATATTTCTCTTCCTGTTATTTCTTGTCAATATAAAATCAGTTTGGGTTTTGGTATCTAGATCGTTCCATTTATACCAGGTGTATACTTGTGAGTCTTTGTGTTTATAGAGTATGTTTGGCTGCATGGCTCTTTCAGTTTACTTTCATTATCATGTCCTTCCATCTAGCTTAAGAATGGAGGTGGAGGCGGTCAGTGCAGCTTTCCGCTGGATAGAAAACACGATACATACACACATTGTGATTGTAACTGACTCAGAAAGCATGCTGAGAACGGTGAGAACAGGCAAGCTTCGTGCAGAGTGGCTTGCTTCGCTTCGGAGGTCACGGGTAGCAAGCATCACCTGGATATTTTCTCCTGGGCATGCCGGTGTGCTGGGGAATGAACAGGTGGACAGATTGGCTGGCTCGGCAAAACTTGGTGGAGTATTGATGCATGACAAGGCAGATGTGGTTGCGGCCTTGTGGGAGCACGTGTACACCTCGGAGGAGCAAATGGATCACCATGGTCTGGTGAGAATGAGGCAGCGAGGAGTGACGAGGGGATCTGCCCGACGCTCGACGCTCAGAGGAAAGGCGAGACGGACATATAATCAGATTGCTACTGGAACTATTAGTGTTGGAACTCTTCACTGGTTGCTGAGGATGGGGACGGAGCGCTTATGGGAATGTCCCGAATGCTGTGATGTCGGTTCCTAAATCAATCAATCAGTCAATCAATATGTTGGTCTCCAAATGCACCCAGATGTTTTTCTATGCCCGCTCTATTATGTCCTAGTCTTGCATTGAAGTCTCCCATAACTATGATGTTGTGTCTCTATTTTATTCAGCACATCATGGGTGTCTTCGTAGAACTCCTCGCACTTTTGCTCATTTGGTGTTACTTGTTATCTGTATGTTTTCTGGTGTTAATTATTGTATTTACCCTAGTGTTAATTGTTGTTGTGGCTTCGTGGCTTAGAGGTTATGACTTTTCTCCGTAATCTCGTATACTCTCGACGGTAACGTG
Organism: Cepaea hortensis; assembly: GCA_963921405.1. Classification (NCBI taxonomy): domain Eukaryota; kingdom Metazoa; phylum Mollusca; class Gastropoda; order Stylommatophora; family Helicidae; genus Cepaea; species Cepaea hortensis. The sequence goes on along the minus strand of CAWUFQ010000071.1, from coordinate 134,728 downwards.
ATGACTTTGAAAACCAGCAGTGTTCGAATCGCATCGGTAACTTACGGGATATGTAAGCCGGCCGCTCAGAAAGCAATGGCAAACTACTGAGCGTAATCTTGCCAAGAGATCAACATACAGCTGAAAGATGCTGGTGTTGACAGCGATGTCCTGTAAAGGATATGCAAAAAAAAAAAATGTGTATTATGGTGGTAATTGTTGTATGTATGTATTGTGGTATTAATTGTTGTCTGTGTGTATTGTGGTGTCAATAGTTGTCTGTATGTATTGTTTTGTTGATTGTTGTTGTATGTATTCTGGTGTTAATTGTTGGTGTATGTATTCTGGTGTTAATTGTTGGTGTATGTATTCTTGTGTTACTTGTTGTCAGTAAGGATGCTGGTGTTTTTCTTTTCTTGATTCTAGTGTTAATTGTTATCTGTATGTATTATGGTGTTAATTGTTGTCAGTAAGGATGCTGGTGTTTTTCTTTGTCTGTATGTATTCTGGTGTCAATTGTTATCTGTTCTGTACTCTGGTGTTAATTGTTGTTGTATGTATTCAGGTGTTAATTGTTGTCTGTATGTATTCTGGTGTTAATTTTTGTTGATTGCATTTTAGTCTGAATTATTGTCTGTATGTATTCTGGTGTTGTTATCTACATGTATCTTTGTGTTAATTGTAATCTGTATGTTCTTTTGAGGATTATGGTATCAATAGTATCGCATCTCCGGGGCATGCCGGTGTGCTGAGGAATGAACAGGCGGACAGATTGGCTGGCTCTGCGAAACTTGGTGGAGTATTGATACATGAGAAGACAGACGTGATTGCGGCCTTGTGGGAGCACGTGTACACCTCGGAGGAGCAAATGGATCACCATGGTCTGACAAGAATGAGACAGCGAGGTGTGACGAGGGGATCTGGCCGTCGCTCAACGCTCAGAGGAAAGGCGAGATGGACATATAATCAGATTGCTACTGGTACTATTGGTGTTGGAACTCTTCGCTGGCTTCTGAGGAGGGGAACGGAGCGCTTATGGGAATGCCCTGAATGCTGTGATGTCGGTTCCTAAATCAATCAATCAACCAATCAATCAATTTTGTAGCATTAACAAATATAAGACAATCCTTGTTCTGTCTGCCGCTCGCTTCCTCTGTTAGTGATGTTTGACTGAAATAATGTATACAATGAGGGAGGCAATAGTGGAAGAATGTGAGTCGGGCCTGCGTGCCCGATTCTTAATCTTTTAAAATATTTCATTCGTTCATTCGTTCTTCCAGTGTCTGTTGTAAATTAGTGCTGCCTGTTTCCTTATCTCACAATCTGTCATTATACCCCAGCCACCTTCTTCTGCTCGTTTTCACTGTTTGTATTATCATCACAATGTTGTCATATAGGAACACGTGTTCTTAAACACCGGGTGTGCTGATGCCCAGGTAAGAGGTACAATGCTACACCGGACAGTTGGACTAAAATGTTGACCTCTCGTCCTTGCCATGTGGACGTAAATTACAAGTATCTCTGAAGTCGGAGTAGGGTTCGCCTGATGGCGAGAGACACTGGGAATAGAGAAAGCTAATCTATATGTAAAATTCAATCCACACATCTATCCATCATGTGCCATGCCGATAAGACTGGGCGGTCATGTTTCACCATCTCACTCGATCATCAGAATCGTGAATCAGCTCCGTGTTTCTGTCTCGACCATGCCACATGGCCAAGCCATCCAGGTATTTACTTCTCGGTCTTCCTCTTGGTTTCTTCCCTTCGATCTTGAAAGTTGTCACCAAGTTCTCCAATATATGTCTTATTATAACATGCCTAAAAATGATGACTGTCTACGTTTAATGTCTCTAATCAGTTTACGATCTTAATGTGTTTATTGAAGTAATTGTTCATTGGTTCTTCTGCCTGTCCATGGTATTCTTTGCATTTTTCTCAGACACCACAAAGAATACCATGGATTCAGTCCAACAGTACTAGAAGTAGTGTCTATGGACTACGCTTAGGTTCAACGTGAGCCAGAGCAAATATAGATACACAAAATGGAGAGTGGAAAAGAAGAAGTAACAAAGACATTTATGATCTGTTTAAGTCCCCCCTAATCACTGGTATCATGAAGGCTAATAGACTACAATGGCTGGGGCATATAGAAAGAATGGAAGATAATAGGGAAACAAAACTCGCTTACACTCAGGAAATAAATGACCGTAGACCCCGAGGTAGACCAAGAAGACGGTGGAGAGATAATATATATACAGACCTACAAGCACTTGGAATCAGCGATTATCAAGAGAAGGTCCACCAGAGAGACGAATGGAGACGGATTGTATTTGCAGCAAAGAACCTCAATGGCTCGGAACGCTGAAGAAGAAGAAGAAGATGATATATATATATATACTGACACCCGCGGCTGTTCATGTTTGTATTATCATCACAATTTTGTCATATACTGACAGTGGCGGCTGTTCTAACACACTTGTACATGTCTCTCTCTTGGCAGTTACACGAGGTCAGCTCTGTCCACCAGACTGGATATTCCACGATCTGACCGGCTCCTGTATAACACTTATAAGGGAAAACTTTGCGTATGTTCAAGCCAGATATTACTGCCAAGATAGTTTCAGAAGCAATAGTACAAAAAGGAGCGGCCATCTTGTGTTTATATTTGATAAAGCCACCGATGATTTTGTTAAAGGTATGTTCTGTCCAACCTTACTTAGATTACATATGCCCAAACATGAATCACACACAGTTGTCTACACATTTGTCAAAGTACTTCAAAGTATTTTAATTTTCCGGACATGACGCTGTCTATGACATGATGCTGTCTATGACGTGACGCTGTCTATGACATGACGCTGTCTATGACTGTCACAAAATAAAACCGTGTGTTTAACAGGTTGATTATTATAGAGGATTTTCGGATTAAGCGGACGATCTGCCAGCGACAACTATTTTTACTAACAGAGTAAACACAGCTGCACAGGTTACATCGTGTCAGCCCATAAACACATTTGGTGGTGAGTGAGAAGGAATGGATACATCGAGTTGGCAGTTCATTAACAGTTAGAATCACATATGATTGTCGGCTTAGGATATGGAATGGTTCCGTTTGTCATCTATACTGCCGGACATCAGACGGAAATGGCTGCTGGGATTGTCACCACGGAACAGAAGATTGACAGTTTATCAACAGGTCGGAAGTGCCCGACTAGGGAGAAAACAGTGCATCTGTCAATTCTTGGTTTCCGGCACATCGAGAGGATTGACGTGGTTATTTGCAACTCTTTGTTGTAACTCGACAGAAACTCGCTGGCTTGTTTTGAGAATCTAAACTATTACTGACAACTTTGACAGGACTTAAGCCAGGAAAATAGTTTCCTGACAAGGGATGATCTGCCACTGTGCCACCTGTGTGGGGGCATAAAGGATAACGTCACGTGGCCAACTTTGGTAGTTTGCCATATAAACCCGAGTTCGGGCCAACTAGGGGGACTTGAAAATGTGGATCTAGGCAGACATGCTTGTCACTGCAGTAGTTAGAACATCTAACGTGTGAAGGAGATATTTGATTTAGTTTACACGAGCCTGTATGGCTACCATTAGATGTAATTTAGTGTAAACTGCAGTGCCGTAAGGTATAACCTATTATAATATTAGTTCTAATTAATATAGACTGTGGCCTTGTTAAACTATAGTGTGATGATTAGCACTGTTGGTGGAAACTAGTTAGAGTAGAATAGTGATATTAACTCTGCTAGTTAAGAATAGATTAGTGAAGTGTTGATAAGCTTTACTAGTTGAGAATTGAGTAATCAGGGATAATTGGGATCTTCCCGTAGGTGTCCCTGATGGGCGGGGTTCCGCATTCTGTTTGCTGATTTTTTCTTTGTCATAGCCTGATTCGGCTCTAGGTGGGTAGCTAATCTGCTCTATGACTAATTCTAGTTAGCTAAAGATCATTAAGCAAGGTGATAGGCTTACACTCAGCCGAAAGGATCAGTGACTAGTACTATCACCAGATGTGTTGTTTCTATCCTAGGTTCCCTACCAGATCCAAGGAAACTCAACAAGTTTTTGGGAAAGAATTACATCCCATTAGGAAGAACACCAGTTCAAGAGTCACTAGAGTTGCATACAGAACGTAACTTACGCTAGAAGGAAAGTGATTCATCAAAGAGAGTGATGCATACTGATGCACCACACAGCATTAGACAGTAGTAACGAACCGAGAACCGGCTAAGAGTACCTAGTGTTAGTACAGCAACCATTAACATTAGAAATTAGCACTTATGGACTGAATGGTTCGATGTGCAACGAGGATGATCTGTCGACTAACTAACTAACTAACTAACTGCGTACACACTACAAAAGACTTGTGCAGTTTGTTAAGGAACGTTAGGAACGGACATTGTGTAGAGTGCAACCGGTCCATGATTAACTGTTAATACCACCGGTGTCTATATCGGATGTTCATGAAATTGGATTACCAGAGGTCTACAGAGGCAAAGCAGTATCCGGCAAGATGGTTTCGGCAACGGGTGAGAAGTACATGTTCTGACGTAACGTGCTGTGGTCTGTCTTTGCTGGGATCAGCTGACTGGGTTGCTGTCTGAGAGTCAGAGTCTACACACTTTATAGAACACGTCACACATTTTCTTCACATACACGTCTCATATACGTTACACTTTTATTTTAATAAATTACTCTTTATTAATTTTTAGAAGCAAGAGTTGTTGAGTATGTTGCGTTGGGGAAGTATGAGAAGGGGGGCATAGTACGACAGTGAGAGAGTGATAGGAAAAGGTGTCCATAGGCTGGTGGAGTGTGTTGGACGGAAGCTGGTGGATTCTCCAGAATAGTGAGAGGAACAAAATATTATAATGTGGGTGTCAACTCTCTTCACTCCAGGGACGACACTTTAAAGGAGGACACTACATTATTGGGGGCTCGATAACGGGATCTTTGGACAGCGGGATCTCCCGTAAACGGAATCCTTTGACAGCGGGATCTCTCGTAAACGGGATCTTCTGACAACGGGGTCTTTTGACACGGGATCCTTAGTTATAAGAGGGAGATATCATTTTGAAGAATCCAGCTAGAGTGAATGTGGATAGGGGTTAGGACTAATATCTTACCTGTTCACACTTCACACGTCTGCATAGGTCTGTGGTCCTGATTCTACTCTTGTCACTGAGTGAATGTGCTGTGTGAAGTAATATCTAGATTTATAGTACTTGTTCATATATCTGTATAGTAATTTGCAGTTATATTGTACTAGACCTGCTAGCTTACTTGTCTGTATAATGGCCACCCCTAAACTTAGCACAGCAGAATTAAAGGCAAAGGGGGAAGAAATGGGATTGGCGGGTTCTGCTCTAACGGATTACATACAGGAAGTGGAGAGAGAGTATCGTCAAGCAAAAAGGGAAGATCGAAAGGCCGAGCTGGAATTGAGAAGGATGGAGTTGGAACAAGCAGCTAAGAAATTGGAAGCTGAGCAAACAGCTAAGAAATTGGAAGCTGAGCAAGCAGCTAGGAAATTGGAAGCTGAGCCAGCAGCTAGGAAATTTGAAGCTGAACAAGCAGCTAGGAAATTAGAAGCTGAACAAGAAGCACAGAAGAGGGAGCACGAGTACCGGATGCGGGAACTCGAGCTCAAGAGTCAATCTAATGGAGAAACTGAGGGAGCAGTTGGAGGTTCCTCCATCCCAGGATCAACACCAGTAGGTGGACATGGGTACCATGCTATGAAGTTTCCTTTAGCGGTCTACGAGGAGGACAAAGAGAAGATTGACCAGTATCTTCAACGCTTCGAGGCTATGTCAGTTGCTATGGGTCTGGAGCGTAACAAATGGAATCTTAAGCTATCTCAGGGATTACGCGGGACCGGATACGAGGTTTATACTCGCCTGCCACCAGGACATGAGAACAATTATGACGAGTTAAAGACGGCTCTGCTGAAACGATTCGAGGTTACGTCACATACCTACCGGAAAAAATTTCGAGCAGCGAAACGAGAACCGGGGGAGTTGTTTACCGCCTACAGTTTGCGTCTAAAATCTTATCTCCATAAGTGGATGGATTTGGCTGGGTTCGCACATGACTATGAGAGTCTGGAAGAGCTCATGGTGGTCGACCAGCTGAAGAAGCAAATGTCTAAACCTCTCAGGACGTTCCTGGGAGAACAAGGAGCGGAACGTATTGACCTCGTGACTAAATTAGCAGAACGGTTCGTCGAGGTACATGGGGAGGCAGGGGAGAACCTTTCCACCAACTCCAAAAGTCAAGAGAAACATGACAAGAAGAAAACCAAAAACTCAGGAACAAAAAAGTGGGAACCTTATGTGCAAAAATCAGAGGATAGTTCAGAGAAGAAGAAGGAGGGAAGCAAGAGCACTTCAAGCTCTACACCTAAACGACCGTAGTCGGAGAAGTGGTGTTCAATTTGTAAGTCACCCTCTCACAATACGAGGGACTGCAAATCGAAGGCTAAGAACCCTCACTTCGCAGCATGTCAAGTGACTTCCAAGGAGGTTGTCACAGAAAATGCCAAGGTCAACAAGGAAGCTCGCCACCAGGAGAGCTCACTCAAGTCTGGCAATAGAAAATCTAGGACAGGGAAATGGTGCAACCAATGCCAGTCGAATACGCACAATGCTATTGACTGCAAGGGAATGTCAGGAGACACTCAATTCGTCGTGTGCTCAGGAAAACCTAAGGTGGAGCCCACCGAACAGGTCGAGGCCGAGGAAGAGACTCCAGACCAGGAAAAACCACCTGTAGTGGAATTGGTAGAGGTTAACGGTCGTCAAGTGGAGTGTTTATACGACACAGGACTGGACGGGGAGGCCGTGATTTCTGCGGATCTGGTACATCCAGAACAATTCACAGGTGAAACATTGGATATACAGCCTGCACAGAAAAGTGCTGTAACCATGAAGTTGCCTATTGCTAATGTGGAGATTCGGTCAAGGTACGTCACCGGCACCATCAAGGCCGCTGTATTGACCGATCCCATTTTTCCAGTCATCCTAGGTTGCCGGTATGTCTTTCTGGGAATGCCCAGGGAGCCAATCCATATGGGAGCAATGCAGACTCGCTCTCAGACGAGAACGGAAGAGGCAGAAGCAATTGTGACTAACCCAAGGCCGGGGGAGCTACGAACTGCCCAGAGTGAGGATGATACTTTACGTCCTTGCTACAAAAAGCTGCAGAAAAGTGCTGATCCACCAGGACGGGGGCAGTACTACATGAAGAATAGGATACTCTACAGGAGAGCAGGAAGGGGAGACAACCTATACGGTCAGTTGGTCTTCCCGAAAGCTCACCGGTCCCAGATTCTTCATATGGGGCATACCATCTCCTTTAGTGGACACATGGGTATAGCCGCCACCATGCAGCGAATTTCCTGCCATTACTATTGGCCGGGAATGACAGATGATGTGCGTCGGTATGTGAAGTCATGCCCTGAGTGCCAGAGGGTGGCACCGAAACACTGGACAGCACCGGTGGTGTTGGGTGAGATGCCCATCATGAACTCTCCTTTCGAGAGGGTAGCCATCGATATCGTGGGTCCACTTCCCAGGACTAGGAAGAGGAACATGTATATACTCACAATGGTGGATTGCTGTACAATGTGGGGTGAAGCCATACCGTTGACCACGATTGACTCGAAAAGAGTGGCGGACGCACTGATGGAGGACTTTACCAGATTAGGCTTTCCGGATCAAATTCTGACGGACAATGGATCTCAGTTTTGTGGAAAACTCATGGAGGAGGTATTTAGGGTGTTTCACTCTAACCACATACATACCAGCCCTTACCACCCTCAAGCCAATGGACAAGTAGAGCGTTTCAACGGCACGTTGATGACAATGCTCAGGAAACTAGCGCAGGAAAAACCTGATAGGTGGGATGAATATATCCCAGCAGCACTCTTTGCCTATCGAGAAGTTCCTCATGGCTCAACAGGACTACCACCCGCTACGTTGCTGTTTGGTCGTCCAATCAAAGGACCGTTGGAAGCCATGTTGAGGAGTTGGACTGAAGAGGGGACGTCAGAAGAAGTGATCTCATCCTATAAATACGTGGAGGAACTGAAAGAAAAACTCCACAAGGGATGGACTCTGGCAAATCAAAACTTGAAAAAGGCCAGGAAAAGACATGCGGCTTACTACAACCGTAAGTCTAAAGAAAGATCTCTAGAGGTGGGAGACAAAGTCTTGTTGCTACTCCCAACGGGAAACAACAAACTGGAGATAGGTTGGCAAGGACCATTTCCCGTGGAAAGGGTGATATCCAGAACCAACTATCAAATCCGGATCCGGGGAAAGTCGAAGAGTTTCCATATTAATCTCTTGCGGAAATACGAAGAGAGACCCGGAGACAAGGCAGCGCACCTCATGGCAATGGCAGTTGCAGTGGAGACAGAAGTGGGAACCAGCGAGGGCAGGGAATATCCCTTGGAGCACCAGGAAACCTATAGGGATGTGCAAGTGAACCCTGATCTGACCTCCCAGGAGAGGGAAAGGATAACCCAGGTTCTCAAGTCTCATAAGGAGATACTGACTGATAAACCAGGACGAACGAGGTTGGTTGAGTTCGAGATGACTTTGACCACACAGGAGCCTGTTCGCCAAAAGGTTTACCCAGTGCCATTCTCTAAAGAAAAGGCCCTGGAGGAGGAAATACAAAAATTGCTGGAGGATGACGTGATTGCACCATCCACATCCCCATACAATGCGGGGGTAGTTTTGTTACGCAAACCAAGTGGAGAACACCGGTTGTGTATAGATTACCGACTTCTGAACAGTCACACACAATTTCAGGTGGAACCTTTGCCGAATCCAACTCAGTTATTCGCTAGGCTCCATAAGGCTCGGTACTTTTCAAAGGTGGATCTGAGTCGGGGGTACTATCAGATACCAGTCAAACCGGAGATTCGACCACTGTTAGCTTTCAGTACACCCAGCGGACACTACGAATTCAAGGTCATGCCCTTTGGACTCAGCAATGCACCTAGTGTGTTTACACGTATGATGAGGACTTTACTAGATCCGTTACAGGATCCATCCATCATCTCATTCATGGATGATATTCTGATTTCCAGTGACAGCTTGGATGACCACTTACAATCCTTGGGGAGAGTGTTTAATAGGCTCAAGGAAGCAGGGCTTACTGCTCGTCCAACCAAGTGCATGATTGGTTACCAGACTCTGGAATTTCTAGGTCACACCATCACTCCAGGACACATTGTCCCAGAAGAGAAGAACCTGGAGAAAATCAGAAATGCACCAAGGCCAAAAACGAAGAAGAATGAATCATCTGGATTAAACTCACGGTGGAGAAGAGTGAGATGGACTACTCTCTTAAGAGGGGGCCTATGTCACAAAATAAAACCGTGTGTTTAACAGGTTGATTATTATAGAGGATTTTCGGATTAAGCGGACGATCTGCCAGCGACAACTATTTTTACTAACAGAGTAAACACAGCTGCACAGGTTACATCGTGTCAGCCCATAAACACATTTGGTGGTGAGTGAGAAGGAATGGATACATCGAGTTGGCAGTTCATTAACAGTTAGAATCACATATGATTGTCGGCTTAGGATATGGAATGGTTCCGTTTGTCATCTATACTGCCGGACATCAGACGGAAATGGCTGCTGGGATTGTCACCACGGAACAGAAGATTGACAGTTTATCAACAGGTCGGAAGTGCCCGACTAGGGAGAAAACAGTGCATCTGTCAATTCTTGGTTTCCGGCACATCGAGAGGATTGACGGGGTTATTTGCAACTCTTTGTTGTAACTCGACAGAAACTCGCTGGCTTGTTTTGAGAATCTAAACTATTACTGACAACTTTGACAGGACTTAAGCCAGGAAAATAGTTTCCTGACAAGGGATGATCTGCCACTGTGCCACCTGTGTGGGGGCATAAAGGATAACGTCACGTGACCAACTTTGGTAGTTTGCCATATAAACCCGAGTTCGGGCCAACTAGGGGGACTTGAAAATGTGGATCTAGGCAGACATGCTTGTAACTGCAGTAGTTAGAACATCTAACGTGTGAAGGAGATATTTGATTTAGTTTACACGAGCCTGTATGGCTACCATTAGATGTAATTTAGTGTAAACTGCAGTGCCGTAAGGTATAACCTATTATAATATTAGTTCTAATTAATATAGACTGTGGCCTTGTTAAACTATAGTGTGATGATTAGCACTGTTAGTGGAAACTAGTTAGAATAGATTAGTTAAGAATAGATTAGTGAAGTGTTGATAAGCTTTACTAGTTGAGAATTGAGTAATGAGGGATAATTGGGATCTTCCCGTAGGTGTCCCTGGTGGGCGGGGTTCCGCATTCTGTTTGCTGATTTTTTCATTGTCATAGCCTGATTCGGCTCTAGGTGGGTAGCTAATCTGCTCTATGACTAATTCTAGTTAGCTAAAGATCATTAAGCAAGGTGATAGGCTTACACTCAGCCGAAAGGATCAGTGACTAGTACTATCACCAGATGTGTTGTTTCTATCCTAGGTTCCCTACCAGATCCAAGGAAACTCAACAAGTTTTTGGGAAAGAATTACATCCCATTAGGAAGAACACCAGTTCAAGAGTCACTAGAGTTGCATACAGAACGTAACTTACGCTAGAAGGAAAGTGATTCATCAAAGAGAGTGATGCATACTGATGCACCACACAGCATTAGACAGTAGTAACGAACCGAGAACCGGCTAAGAGTACCTAGTGTTAGTATAGCAACCATTAACATTAGAAATTAGCACTTATGGACTGAATGGTTCGATGTGCAACGAGGATGATCTGTCGACTAACTAACTAACTAACTAACTGCGTACACACTACAAAAGACTTGTGCAGTTTGTTAAGGAACGTTAGGAACGGACATTGTGTAGAGTGCAACCGGTCCATGATTAACTGTTAATACCACCGGTGTCTATTTCGGATGTTCATGAAATTGGATTACCAGAGGTCTACAGAGGCAAAGCAGTATCCGGCAAGATGGTTTCGGCAACGGGTGAGAAGTACATGTTCTGACGTAACGTGCTGTGGTCTATCTTTGCTGGGATCAGCTGACTGGGTTGCTGTCTGAGAGTCAGAGTCTACACACTTTATAGAACACGTCACACATTTTCTTCACATACACGTCTCATATACGTTACACTTTTATTTTAATAAATTACTCTTTATTAATTTTTAGAAGCAAGAGTTGTTGAGTATGTTGCGTTGGGGAAGTATGAGAAGGGGGGCATAGTACGACAGTGAGAGAGTGATAGGAAAAGGTGTCCATAGGCTGGTGGAGTGTGTTGGACGGAAGCTGGTGGATTCTCCAGAATAGTGAGAGGAACAAAATATTATAATGTGGGTGTCAACTCTCTTCACTCCAGGGACGACACTTTAAAGGAGGACACGACAATGACGTAACGCTGTCTATGACATGATGCTGTCTATGACGTAACGCTGTCTATGACGTGACGCTGTCTAAGACATGACGTTGTCTATGAACCAGATTTGTTCAATGTTCGCATGTTGTAGAATATCGGAGTTTGTCTTCTTCACAGTCTGTGATATTTTAATGCAATGCTATTCATTTAAAGAAGCGGTGTCATAGTATGTGTCACCACACATAGTGTATAAGAGAAGCTATATCATAGTATGTGTCACCACACATAGTGTATAAGACAAGTGATGTCATTATATGTGCCACCACACATAGAGTATTAGAAAAGCTATATAGTTCTGCGTGTGACCACACAAAGAGCATGAGAGAAGTGATATCATAGTTTGTGCCACCATACACAGACTTTTAGAGAAGCGATATCATATCGTGTGCCACCACACACAGAGCATAAGAGAAGTGATATCATAGTATGTGCCACCACACACAGAGCATTAGAGAAGTGATATCATAGTATGTGTCACCACAGTAGAGTATTAGAACAGCGACAACGCAGAATATATCACCACATAGAGCATTAGAGATTCAAACTCACAGTATATGTCACCACGCATGTAACTTAGTGAAGCAAAAATACAGTACATGTGTCAAAGACTGAAGGAAGAGGCAGGAAGCCTGCCTCATGATAGAACACCACCGGGACGTGGGGTCAACCTCAGATTGAGTAGAGGGAACAGAGTGCCCGGGATCAGGGCAGGATAGATGATAGAAAAGGGGGACTATTAACTAGTCCTCACACGAAGGCGTTGACCAGATAGTTAGCACTACTGGTCACGACAGAATCACGCCTGCGTGATAGCAACGATTAGCACTCAAACCAAAGCCAGCTAATAGAAGCGTGCTAACTGACCTAGCACGCAAAGAGCCGAAGGGCGGAGGAAGGTCCTTCCGCGGGGCGTGTAGCGGCGGGGAGTGAAGCAAGTCAGACTGGGGACTGACTCTGTAGTGTTCACATCGTATAGAATAGATATGTGTTTTCATATAGCCTAGTAGATAGAGATTAGCTATAGGATTTATGAAAACTAGTGATAGAGAATATTGTGACTTTATGTGTGATTAGATAGCGACTGTTTTGCAATTGTAAAGAGCCAACGGCAATAAAATGTACCATTTCATTCCTCGCACACGACTTGCAAGCTTCTTGTATGGTGTGGGAGATGTAATCCGATGATGCCTGAAACATGAGTTGTTGACAGGCAATAGGATTAAATGTGGTGTCAGAAGTGCCGCTTGAACCTGAGTTCAAGCTATAACACTTACCCACGGCTCTAGACTAGGGTTACAGATAGGATATTACAAATATGAAATGTTTAATTTATGTCAGTGACTATGACATGTGCAGACTAGATCGAGTTGCCAGCAGAATTGTGCCTATCGTGATGAAATAATGTTTATTTGTGCTTATTAGAATGTTATATATTTAAATAATGTGCTTTTCAAAGTTGTAAGTATTCATATTATGTTCTTCTTGCATTTATTTATTTAATTATTTATTTATTTTTGAATAATTGTCAAAAAATGATTCATGGCGGAGCAATACAAAGGTCAGCGACAGTATTGATTTTTGCAAGCTAAAAATAGCGCTGCGCCTGTGACGTGGCACGATTGACAAACAGTTGGGCCTCGCCATTTGCAATCAGCATTTCAGTGTTTACATACTGGCAAGCTGCTGCCTGCCTGAATCTTTACGATATATTAACTATTATTTATTTATTTAAGTTAGAGAATGAATATATTTATTTATTTACACATTATTATTATATTTATATTTATTTAAAAGCAGTTATTGATTTTTTTTTTTACTTTTCTATTTGTTTACCGTCACGAAGGCACTACTTTCGGCTATGCAAATTAGATTTGGCCTGCACCATTCTTCCATAGATTAAACTAGGTTAGTAACGAAAGACATATTACGGTAGAACGAAGACAGGACAGTGACATTAAATATTAATTAATCGATGTTCTGTTTGTTCGTGGGCATGTCTGTGTCATTGTAACAATTTGTCAAAAATCTATTTTTCGTTTACGAGTTGTTAATTGTTGCTGCTCTGTAAAACAGGGCGAACAACAGCTGAGTGATAACGTGAGAGTGTGCCGATGTGCCAAACAGGGTGACCTGAGTAGAAAACTCGTGTGTATTCCGGGGTGCCAAACAACGGGACCGGTGTTGCTGACGTGTTGTTCCTTGTTCTAGGGAACATTAAGTTGAGTAAAACCTACGTTTTTGGCATGCATTGTGATTAATAGTGCATCTCTTTTTCAGCGTGTATTGTACGAACAGACTTTGTGCTCTAATTTTTTGGAGAATACGATTTTCCAGATTGTAATCAAAGAGTACAATTTGTAGTGCTCAGATATTAAATAACATAGCATATCAAAGAATAATAACTAATTGAAGTAGTCAGTTAAAGTCAACGCGAGCCAATTCTCCAACAAAATGGCTACTCTAGCTGACTTCATTAAAGCAGGTAAAGAATTGCAATACACAGGTAAAGAGCTAGAACAATATGCCGATAAGAAATTTAAAGAAGCAAAAGATGCTGAGAGAACTGAACGGGAACGAAAAGATAAGGCAGATAGAGATGAACGGGCACTAGAAAGACAACATCAAAAGGAGATTGCAGAACTAGCGGAAATAACAAAACAAAAACATCTAGAAGATGATAAACAGATTAAGCATAAAGAAATAGAAATTAAGCAACAACAGTTACAACAAGATAAGGAAATTAAACAGAAAGAACTAGAATTAAAACAGAAGACATTAGATCAAGAGAAAGAATTAAAGCAAAAAGAGATAGATGAAATGGCAAGAGTTAAGGAAAAACAAATACAAGTAGAATCAGAGACACAATTAAAGATGAAAGAGATGGATGTAGACTCACACGCAGAGATCTCTGCCACTAAACTTAAAAGTCAACAAGAAGAAAATAAGTTCAACAAATACAAAAATATTATCAAAGCATATTGTAAAGAGGATTCAATATCTGCCTGGACAGAAAATGTCGAGTATCAGTTTAAATATCACCAAGTTCCTTTAGAGATGTGGGCTATGATTTATATGAAGAACCTGAGTGGTGAGCCCCTTAAAGTAATAGAATCTATACCAACCGATCTTAGATCTGACTACCAATACATCCGTGATAGGATTATGCAACACTTTTTACTTGATGCCCCTGGGTATCAGGTTCAGTTCTCAACGTTAAAACCTAAACCTACTGAGACTTTCATTGACTACGTCTCAAATGTTCAAAGTGTACTAAATAGGTGGCTTAAAGCAGCTAACATTATAAAAAGACTTTGATAAATTGAAAAACTTAATAACTATGGATAAAGTAATATCCACGATACCATCCTCTTTTGCTAAATTTTTGCAGCAGTCAGACATTGAAACCATACAACAGTTTGAAAAGAAAGGGTCAGCATATTTTTCTTCAAACAGAAATATTTTTAAAACTTCAAATGACTCTGAAATAGTTTCCTTTGTAAAAGATCAATCTAAAAACTATCAGAGCAATAGAAAACCATTTAATAAATTTGACAAGAAAGATAGAAAGATTTCAAAATGAATCCACTGTCAACTTTTACATGACACTTATTCAATGTGTGACAAATCGCCGAGTTATCCGGCACATCTTGAAAATGTTATTAAGAAGCAACAGAACAAAAGATCTGCATACCGGCGTGCCATCAAATGTTTTTTTTGTTCCAGCTACGGCCATTATTCAAATAAGTGCCTTGGCCGCCAACGTATGAAAGCCAACAATGCTATTTTACTTGATACATCTTCTGATAGTGGTAGTGAGACTGAGTGTGATGTTGAAAATGAATTACCTGTTAACAAAACGGAAGAGGTGTGTTGTGTAAACGATATGTTGAGTTTTGACAGTTGTGAGCGATGTCACCAGTTTCATGCTGACGGAAAATTAGAATGTGGACATACAGTTCCATGCTCATCTGAGAGTGTGAATGCAGCCTTAGCCTCCAGAGGCAATTTAGAGTTCCACAATGCAATGGTCAATGATAGACCATGCCAATGTTTGCTGGACAGCGGTAGTACCCTTATTGGCCTCAGAAAGGAACTAGTGAGTCAAGAGGATTATACAGGTGACTCTGTCAAATGCCGAACCTTTTCGGGTAACATGGAAATTTACCCTTTGGCCAAAGCCCGTATTGACACTCCTTTCCTTTCGGGTACATTTACTTGTGCTATACTTGACAACCCTTGTACTGATTTAATTCTGGGTTGCTTACCTCAACTAAAACAATGTACTATCGATGAAATAACTGCATGGAACCAACTGAATGCAGTTAATGCAACAACCAGAGCAGACACTATAAAACATCAAGACACGCTTCAAGATGAGAGACTACTGGTGCTTTCTCCATCTAGCACTGATGATACCAACAGACAAAAATTCATAGAACAGCAGAAAGCTGATCCTAGTTTGTCTCCTTATTTAAAATTATTGAAAGAACGAGCCAAAATTACAAAGAACGCATCATGGTTCTTCAGATTAAATAATGGCATTCTTACTAGATATTATACTACTGGTAACCATGAGATTCAGCAAACGGTGTTACCTGTACAACATCGCATAACTGTGCTAAATATTGCACATGAGTCACCGTTTGCTGGCCATCTTGCATATGACAAAACCAGGGCCAGAATTCAGGCTCATTTTTATTGGCCAGGTTTTTGCAATGATATCTAATTATTTTGTCGATCGTGTAATGTCTGTCAACAGTTAGTACGAAAGGGTAAACATGCTACAGCTGAAGTACAACCTTCTACACTGGCTTCTAGGCCATTTGAGAGTGTGGCGGTAGATATTGTTGGACCCCTGAATCAGGTGTCCAGCAAAGGAAATCGCTTCATATTGACGATGGTCGACCTCTGTACAAGGTGGGTTGAGGCAGTAGCTTTGAAGTACATCACCTCCAAAGATGTTGCCAATGTAT
This sequence comes from Cepaea hortensis, assembly GCA_963921405.1. Taxonomy (NCBI): domain Eukaryota; kingdom Metazoa; phylum Mollusca; class Gastropoda; order Stylommatophora; family Helicidae; genus Cepaea; species Cepaea hortensis. The sequence goes on along the minus strand of CAWUFQ010000071.1, from coordinate 118,306 downwards.
TTCTACACCTGTTCTCACGATTCGGATTTCCACGGACCATTTTATCCAATCGTGGAACACAATTCATATCGGCTGCAACGCAAGCCCTTACAAAAATGTTAGGGATTAAACAACATTTCACAACAGCGTACCATCCAGCCAGCAATGGGATAGTAGAAAAAATTAATGGAGATCTTAAGCATATGCTGGCTAAGGTAACAGCAGAAAACCCAGCTGACTGGGATACACTGTTACCAACAGTGCTGTTCGCCTATCGGGAGATTCCCCATTCAAGCACGGGTTTCTCACCGTTTGAATTAGTGTACGGGGCTAACCCACGTGGACCCCTAACCATTTATCATCAGGCAATAACAAATTCTATTCAAATTCCCGAACCAAAAACACCTTATGAAATGGTGACTGAAACACGAGATAAAATCATGAAATCGTGTATTATAGCTAAGGCAGCTTTGGAGAGGAAGGGTCAAATCTACCGCCAATATGCCAACAAAGGGGCGAGAACAATTGAACTTGAACCAGATCAAGACATACTTCTCTTGCTTCCTGACAAACGAAATTTATTATTGACTTCATGGCAAGGGCCATTCATGGTGGTACGTAAAATTTCAGATGTTGACTATGAAATATCAATAAACGGAAACTTAAAGATATTCCATGTCAACATGTTGAAACCTTACTATTCACGACAAGAGACAGAAGTAGGGACAGACGAACACAGTGCACCCACACCAAGTGATCAGACGACAGACATACACAACGCAACTACACTAGTTAGCGAGACTGGCATATCCGACGAGCATACACTTAGCGAGAATACAGAATACACACTTAGCACCACCACCGTACTGAATCAAGTAGACGACGACGGAATGGAACTACCAGTTCCTATTGTAGACAAGACTGCTACATTAGATAGCATACATATAGAACAGGAACTAACAGACAGTCAACGACGACAATTAGTAGAATTAGTGACGGAATACAAAGACATATTCTCTGACATTCCAGGTAGGACGGACATAATCGAACACTCCATTCTTCTTACGGACTCTAAGCCTATTAAATGCAGGCCGTACTCAATCCCACTAAGCTATAGGGAAAATCTAAATAAAGAAATTCTGAATTTAGAGGCTAGCGGGATCATCCAGAAATCCACCTCGGAGTACTCTTTTCCAATTGTTCTAGTTAAGAAGAAAGATTCTACAATTCGTCTTTGCGTGGACTATAGAAAGCTCAACAACGTCACCAAGATCGACGCAGAGCCAATTCCTTCCTGCGAAGATCTTATTCTTGACATGTCCACCTCCAAAATCTTTTCTAAATTAGATCTCACTAAGGGATATTGGCAAGTCCCTATGCAGTCTCAATCCATCCATCTTACTGCTTTCTCAACACCTTTAGGACTGTACGAGTGGCGTTTTCTTCCTTTCGGACTTCGAAACGCTCCTGCCACGTTCGTACGCTTAACTAGAGATCTACTTCATGGAGTGACGAATACAGTGACCTATATAGATGATATATGTGTCCATACTGATGACTGGACAACACACCTACTGAAACTGAGACATGTCTTTAATAGGTTGCGACTCTTCGGGCTCACCGTCAAACCGAGCAAAGTCGAATTGGGCCTAAAAGAAATTGAGTTTTTGGGTCATGTCATTTCTCAAGGTCAACTAAAGACTGACCAGAAAATTATTACCAAAATTATGAATCTGACCATGCCTACCACCAAGAAACAGGTCAGAAGCCTTTTGGGGTTAGTGAATTACTATAGTAAATTTATTCCAAATTTAGCGGAGATTACAAGTGTATTTTCCAATGTTTTAAAAGCTTCTGTAAAATTGGATGTTAAAGATGCATTATTAATTTCTGCATTGTCAAAATTAAAAATTTTGTTTAGTAATGTTCCAATCCTCCGCTTGCCTAATCCGAGGCTCGTTTATTATCTTAGGACAGATGCCAGCAGGATCTCCATCGCTGCAGTACTAAGCCAATTTTATGAGGGCATCTTCCATCCGATTTGCTACGTGAGCCGTAAGATCAAACCCACCGAGTCCAGATATTCCATATCCGAGTTGGAAGCCTTAAGCGTCATCTATGCGGTGAGAAAGCTGCATCGATTCCTGTCGGGTGTGCACTTCATTGTCCAGACTGACAACTCCCCAATAACGGTCATGCAGAGTGGTGTACATCGAAATGACCGAATATACAGGTGGTCGCTAATACTACAAAATTACACCTTTAGTATAGAACATATTAAGGGGAAAGATAACATCTTGGCTGATACCCTTAGTCGACCATCTGATGTAGCAATACCAGAAATTTCCACATAAAATTGTATTGTAATACATGTTAATTTAGTACAGTCAAATATTCTATGTGAAATATGTTAGAAATACATGAATATTGTGTGCTGAACTAAGTACCAAAAACATTGACCTGCTATGTGTCCGTAGACATCAAAAGTAAGAACTTTACTCTGGGAACAAATATATCACTTTGTGAACTAGGACAGCTTATTACTTGCTAAGCTCCAAATATGTTCCAGTGAAGTAGTTGTGTTAAACAGAGAAAAACAGTGTCAGATGATTATAGACATACAGACACGAGAACACTGGTCTACAAACGAACTCTACAGGTGCAATACCCATAGAATAAATATGACTGTGTAATGGATTTCAAATACCCAGAACAATTGTATAGATATTATGCCAATGAAAGTATGTTTCTGAACATTAACGGCAACGACTAACCTGAGGTATTTAAAGACCATGTATATATAAACTTAATGTGATATGTATCATAATGTTTTAATATTGTGATAAAATATAGATAGATTATGTCATTTTAATTTATAGTTAGAGTTAGATAATATAATACTTTTTCATTTTACTTTAGATAGATTATTAATTTACATATTCATTTAGCTTTAAAAGTATATTAGGATAGTAATTTAAACATGACAACTAATTATAAGAAGTTTAGATAGGAATAGTATCATTCAGTTTATTATTTCACTTTGTTTCATTTCATTTGATTTCATTCCATCTTAACCAATCCATTTAACAAACGTTATCATTTAGTAGCATGATTAGGTTACCAGAATAGAATAGAAATATTATACACTTAAAGATACATCATTTACACCATATAGAATAAGAATATCAATCATATAGTTTGTTTCATGTAAAAACATTAGTTAGAATATGTTATATTTCACATCACCCATTTTAGAAAGGGACGTAACTTATTACATTTCACATTACCCATTTCACAAAGAGACATCACTCATCTCACATCAATTTCATTTCACATAGGTAAATTCCATCCCTTAAATTAGATAATTAAATAGTAATGTAAGCTTATTTTAGGATTAAATTGACAGATAGATTAAAATAGGCAACACATTAAATGTATATTTATAGAACTAGTATTAGTATGTTAATATTTAGAGTAATATTTCTGTAGAATACAGTGGTTAAGAATACCAGGGTACAAACCATCAACCCTTTTTTTTTACATGTAAATATGTTGTAAATACTTGACGTGTGCAACGGTTGATGCACAGTCATTAGGCTCAACTCTGTCAAACTGAGCCAAACTTGTACAGTGTCACTCCAAGGTTTTTAAATAACTATGAGAGTGAAAGTTATGTGACAGAAATGAAGGTAAAAGATGTGTGACAAAGGTGAGGGTGAAAGATGTGTGACAGAAATGAGGATGAAAGAAGGTGACAAAAATGAGGATGAAAGATGTGTGACAGAAATGAGGATGAAAGAAGTGTGACAGAAATGAGGATGAAAGATATGTGACAGAAATGAGAGTAAAAGATGTGTGCCAATAGTGAGTGTAAAAGAAGTGTGACATAAGCGAATGTTAAAGATGTGTGACAGAAGGGTGAAAGTGAGAACAAATGTAAAATATACAGGAGAGAGTGAGAACAGTCAGCGGATTTTTTTTTTGCCGCTCAACAAAACTTTTTATTTTTGTTGCCGTCAAATGTTGGTTTCAATGTTGAAAATGTGTTGTAATGAATGTATTTTGTGTAGTTTAGTTTAGGATCTTAGTGAAAGTATTTTGAGTCTCATAAGACAGAAATGTAGTCACAGATTTGTATTATACACATGTTTGTGACCACAGTTAAATGAATTATGGCACTTGAAAAACTAACTTACATACACATGATAGTTAGATACACATGTTAGAGGGTAGATTATACGTTTAATTACATCCTAACACACAAACAACCAGAAAAACAAACATATAAATTGCATACACTTTTATTAGATCAAAGGGAGATAACTCCGGGTCAGGGGACATAATAGACAACGAAACACTAACTTAACAGTGACATATGACTTTACACGCGGAAGCGAGATAGGTAAAGCCTGTCGCTCACAGCTTGTGTAATGGTTGTTTAATATTATATGGGGGACATGAAGCAATTCATGTGTTGACCTTCAGAAAGTCAACTTTGTATGGGTAGTGAGTTAATTTACTATTTGAGGGCAGGTCTTATAAGACAACGGTCCGGTTCAGACATACCTCTAATTAATATAATATTGCGATTGAGAAGAGGGCTCACGCCAACCAGACAAGTTTGTGGCGATTGCCAGTAGCCAAGTAAAGTGATGCTACATTGTGACATTAGTCAGTAGGTCTATTGAGTAGCCCAAAGCCAGGTTATCTACAGTCTTTGACAAAAATTAGACACACTAATTGTTTAGAAACCTCTTGCGTCACAACCAATGAGTCAAAGTTGATGACGCAACACAGGAGGGGAGGGTGTGTGTCAAAGACTGAAGGAAGAGGCAGGAAGCCTGCCTCATGATAGAACACCACCGGGACGTGGGGTCAACCTCAGATTGAGTAGAGGGAACAGAGTGCCCGGGATCAGGGCAGGATAGATGATAGAAAAGGGGGACTATTAACTAGTCCTCACACGAAGGCGTTGACCAGATAGTTAGCACTACTGGTCACGACAGAATCACGCCTGCGTGATAGCAACGATTAGCACTCAAACCAAAGCCAGCTAATAGAAGCGTGCTAACTGACCTAGCACGCAAAGAGCCGAAGGGCGGAGGAAGGTCCTTCCGCGGGGCGTGTAGCGGCGGGGAGTGAAGCAAGTCAGACTGGGGACTGACTCTGTAGTGTTCACATCGTATAGAATAGATATGTGTTTTCATATAGCCTAGTAGATAGAGATTAGCTATAGGATTTATGAAAACTAGTGATAGAGAATATTGTGACTTTATGTGTGATTAGATAGCGACTGTTTTGCAATTGTAAAGAGCCAACGTCAATAAAATGTACCATTTCATTCCTCGCACACGACTTGCAAGCTTCTTGTATGGTGTGGGAGAAGTAATCCGATGATGCCTGATATATATATCAATAACAATATTCTCATCAGAAACAGAGAATTAGTTACAGCAAAGAACGACAATGAGCGCAAGTTTAGAATATCTACATGCGGTATAAAGGTGTCCGTCAAAAATTGTCTTGTCAGGGCTTGTTTTATGGTCATGGACTGCATTTTATACAGCATAATAATGCCATACTTTGTTGTATTTTAATGTCATGTTCTGTTTCATTTTAATGGCATATATATTTTTTATAATGTCACGCATTGTTTTGATGCCATTATCATCATCATCAAGTGCCTTATCGACTTGTGTGGGCAATCATGTTTATCCAGATCATTCAGTCTGTGAGAGAATTTGTCAGTTGGGTGCTGATACCATTTCTTGACGTGAAAAAAGATTGCCAAAAATCTTATCTGGTTGTCTTCCTCTGTCACTCTTTCCATAAATCTTACCAAACGTCACACGATAGTCCTTGATGATACTCTTTCATAACCTGGCCAAAAACTGCCTCTTTCTGACGTTTGTGATCTCCAGGTTTGTGGAATCTAATGATAACCCACGTCCACTTAATCTCTTGGATGGTGGAACTTAATGATAACACACGTCCAATTGATCTCTATGGTAGTGGAATCTAATGATAACACACGCCCACTTGATCTCTAGGGTAGTGGAATCTAATGATAACACCCATACACGTGATCTCTAGGGTAGTGGAATTTAATGATAACCTCTACCCACGTGATATCTAGGCTAGCGAGATCCCATACCAAGTCTTCTCGCTCTCTGCAGCTTGTGCTCGTTAAACGTCTCACGGCAATTGGATATCGCAAAAGAGCAGGCCTTAATTCCACTGCCCTGACAAAATTGGTAGCTTAGAAGACATGCACCGGTAGAGCCCCTTACCTTCGATGTAATCTGTCTAGATAAAGTAAGTTAGTTGCATATCCTTACGGGACATTGCAGTCAGCACCACCTTGTTTTTTCTGTTTATTATTGCTTGGCAAGATAACGTTCAGTAGTTTGCCATTACTTTCTGAACGACTGCCACTCAAACCGTTTTATTAAAACCAACGCAAACCAAAAGGCCCACAGCTGTGTGTAGAGGAAGTAAACGGAAAACAAATGTGTACATTGGCACACACTGAGGTGTGAGGTGCGTAACTACACATGCCATACTCCCCTCAACAGAGGGACGAAGTAGAGGAGGATATAAAAGAACATTTAGTCAGCAGACTGACTAAAGACAAAGGATGGAAAAATCATAATAGAAAAAGATCAGATTTTACATGTATGGTCAGATTATGTGAAAAACCCCTTAGGATGATACAGAGAAGAATAGTATGATATTCAAAATAATAATGAAGGACCATCAATATTGAAGATGGAGGTTCAGAATGCTCTTAACCATATGAAAACTGGCAACACCTCCAGTTCAGACACCATCACACAGAAGAATATGGAATAGATAAAGTTACCAGACTGCTGAACACAATATGTGATACTGGAGATACACCTCATGAATTATGTAATTCTGTATTTATTGCAACTCCCCCCTCCCCCCCCCCCCCGGGTCCGTCTCCCCCCCCCCCCCACCAAAAAAAAATAATAATACTAAAAAGAAGCCTTGGAATGTGATCAACTTCGAACAATTAGAAAATTGAGTCACATGAAGGAGATTTCGTTAATAATTATCATGCAGAGAATTAGGAAGAAAATACAACCTGAAATAGGAGAAGAACAATGTGGGTTTGTAGAAGGCACAGTACACTTAATACTGCGTATATACTGAGAACAGTAACTGAACTTTCTATAGAAGTAAACAAAGATCTACACATTTGCTTTATAGACAGCACAAACGCTTTTGATAGAGTGAAACCTGTCGACATGATAAGGATGCTTAAAGATCTACAGATTGATGGAAAATACCTTAGACATGTAAAAAACATATATTGGAAACAACATCTGCTATAAAAATTGATAATGAAGACGGTCAATATCAGCCTATTAAGAGAGGTGTGAGACAGGGATGTGTAATGTCTCCAGACCTTTTTTTGCCCTGTACAGTGAAAATATTTTCAGAAATATAGAATATATGAAAGGAATCAACATTGGGGGACGATACGTCAATAACATTAGATATGCAGATGATACAGTCTTGATTGCAGACAATGAATAGGACCTGCAACATTTAGTAGATGCTGTTGTTGCACACATTGAAAAACTAGGGTACCAATTGTAAGAAGACACAGATTATGGTCGTAATTGGGCAGAAGGAAGTACAACAATGTAATATACAAGTAAATGGGCATATTGTTAAACAAGTGAATTGACACGGTTATCTCGGAACAGTCAAAACATCAGATATGAGATACCTTGAAGAGATTAGAACAAAAATGCCACTACATAGAGAGCCTTTTGCAAGATGAAAAACATACTGACCAATAAACAGATAGCAATTGAAACGAGAAAGGAAGTGTTGAAGTGCTACATAGAACCTGTACTTGTATATGGATGTGAAGCGTGGACAATGAGCAGACAAGCTGAAAAACATCTGATGGCTGTGGAAATGTGGTTTCTGAGGACAATGCAAGGAATAACACTGACGGACAGAAAAACCAATGAACAAGTCCTTTATGAAACAAATGAAGATTGTAAACTGATTAGAGACATTAGACTTAGACAGTCAAAAATTTTTGGGCATGTTATGAGAAGAAATGAATTGGAGAACTTGGTGACAACTGGCAAGATCGAAGTTATACCAAGGGGGAGACCGAGAAGTAAATACCTGGATGGCTTGGCCATTGGCATGGTCGAGACAGAAACACGGAGCTGATCCACTGCTCTGATGATCTAATGAGATTGCAAAACATGACCGCCCACGCATATCGACATGGCACATGATGGATGGATAGATGGTATGTGTGTGTGTGTGTGTGTGTGTGTGTGTGTGTGTGTCCGTGGCCATGCCTCCTGCCCTGCTCTCCGAAATCAATATATTGCATGAGTGGTTTAGCTAGGTAAGGACATGAAACATGTCTCTAAAGAGCAGATTTTAACATGTGTTATTCTGTCTATCTCCATCCAGGTCTGCTTGATGAACAAGGTCTAGACAAAGCTCTCATCGGACTGCACGATCGAGCAAGGAATGGCGATTATGCGTGGGGCGATAGCAATGCGGTATAATGTTAATTTGACACTTCACTAATGCGTCGTGACGTAGTATATACAACCATATAGTAAAGTACTGTCATATATTTCACATGCCTTCAGTCGAATTGGGTATATGGTGCTTGATCAGTATTGTAAACTACCAATCGGCAACCTGTGTCATATGTGGTCAAAGTAATACTGGCCGCCTTTATTTCCCCGAACTCTTCCTTGTACTCATATTAGGCTGGAGCCCAGGCCAATTTTCAAGTATATTTGTATGTTTGCAACATATATACTTGTAGTAAGTACAAGACCAGTTTTTTTTTTCAGGTTTGTGTTTGCTGATACAGACTTTGATGGGAACGTTAGCTTCTGTCTGTGTGTTTTTCATTTTAACAAAGCAGCCACAAATCAAGAATACACAGCTCGACACGTGGAAGTGGTCCGGCCAGAAAAACTCCTTCTTATAGTCCATGTCGTTTGGCTTTGGTGACCATGTCTGTCTGTAGCCTTCTGTCTTCATGACTCATACTGATGAGTAATATACTAGGTTGTGTGTCCCCCGGAAATGTGGCTTCAATCCACATAGTTTTTTTTTCTTTGCGCCTATTGATGTCATGAGTAAAATATCACGTGCTAATCGCGTGCAGAAGCCACAAGATTAATATTTTCGCAGGCTAAGGGCAGATCAGCATTTCCGGTTATTCTTTTTTTTTTCCGGTCTTACAATTTACTTTGAATTAAAGAATTGAAAATAAAAGTTATTATTGGTTGTAGTGGGTATGGCTTAAACACTATCACCATACACATATTTAGGTGGCGTTGGTATGGGTGATCGGGATGTGTTGAAAAGTGTGGTCGAGGTTTAGGATATCAACAGTGTGTAATTGTGGTGGACTGGCGTGTGTACGAGTTGGGGTGATCGGGCCGGTCCACGTGGTTAAGGGACGTTGGCATTACTACATACGATCCAGGTGGTTAAGGAAGGCGTTACTACATCCGGTCCATGTGATTAAGGGGCGTTACTACATCCCGTCCACTTGGTTAAGGGGGCCGTTACTACCTCCGCTTCACGTGGTTAAGGGACTGTTACTACATTAAGTGGGGAGATCGAAGTGTGTTGAGGCGTTTGGTGGAGAATAATCGAGGACTGTGGGGTGGTCGGTTTGTGTAGAGGAGTGTGGTAGAGAATTGGCGAGGACTCTAGGATGGTCGAAGGATAGGGTATCAACAGTGTATAAATGTAGCGGACTGTCGTGGGTATGGAGATGCCCGGTGTCTAGTTGGTAATACGTAGAAATTCACTTGTTCCTTAGCGAAGCGCATCGTTATTTAGAGTTGACAGGTTCGAATCCCAGTAGGAAACTATAGCTTTCAATATTTAGGTTGTCTAATGCGTCCTCGTAAATCTACTTCCTTCTTCTCTCTTCTATGAGCGCCAAATAATATCATGCTTGTCTATATATGAACTGTCTAAATGACCTCAAAGGGCTCCCTCCATGTGATTTTACTATTTGGTAATGGGGTTATTATAACACTGGTCTTCATACCGCCCATATGAATATGTAGAACCCGTTAAATAAGGCTGGATAGATTCCGGGGCCGAGTGACCACAGTACAATCTGACATCGATGAGATATATGAACACAGGATCACTTGGCCACTAAACGACTGAGCTAGCCTTCACACTATAATTACTCTATAACATCAGCGTATAGAAAGATATAGAGAGGCATTGGATATATTAACATAACTAAACTCATCAGTTAGAATCCACAAAATGTAACAGAAATATATTTTATTTCTCGCACAACCGATACGCGCCAATGACAATAACTACCTTACCCTGTCCAAAATTGTAGATGACAATAGGGTTCATTTCATGCGAAGCCATAACCTCCACTCACCAAACGTATAAAAACGTTTTGTGTTTCAACGCAGATACCTCCCAACAAAATTTTTAATTCATTATGGGCCATGCCAATAAGCGTGGGCGGTTATGTTTCACCATCTCAGCTCGCATGGCATGTTGAATAAATTTCATTTAGTGAAACTTACTGGCCATGAATATAAGCCTTCAGCCATGAACTCTTAAAAATACCGGCCCCGAATAGAGCCTCCGTACTTTGAAAGTTCAACTGTCGTTCTTTTTGTTTTGTTTTAAATCTCAGTCTGTGTTTGAGTAATGTCCCCATTTTCCCTTTCCTTTATTTGATCAAAGCGACTTGAAACTTACCGTTGCATACATCACTGTATAATTAAATATCTGTTTTATGTAGCATTTGACTGGCTTTTTATATTTACTCAGTAATACAGTCCCATGTATATTTGTCTATATGTATATGAATATCGTGATTCATTTACTATCCCGTATGATGATAATTCAAATCCAGAAATTTACCGTCATAAGTAACATTATTATAAAAAAAATATAATCCAAAAGCTACCACTCCCCACTTCCCATTACTATAACTTCTCATTAGTCATTAATATATTTGTGGTCATGGCTTTATTAATTTAATTTACAGTGTAACCAACTCTTCCGTTTCTTCCTTTTAAAAGGTATGTTTGTGACATAGGTAAACGATAGTGGGTTGTAGTCAGAATGTAATATATTATTTTTTTCTTTTACTAAGATGCTTTAAGGTTTAAACTCATAATTGTGGGCCTTATATGCTAATAATTGTTATATATGTATAGCATATTGGTTGAGTACAAGACAGCTGCTTCTTTATTTTATTGCTTTTCAGGCTGTGTGACTGTGAATATACTTTTTTTTTTTTAAACCTGAGCATATTTAAGTAGATTTGAGTGAATAAGATTTCATGTTGCTATCTTCACGAAGACAGTGTGTCATATTTGTACATCATCACGTATATACCATAACTGATGTACGGGTTGCTTGTTTTCTTATTTCGTTAATAACTTGACGTTAAACTGATATACTAATCATAGCTTGTACTCCTAACCTGGCAGAATATGTTTGTATCATTTCTGTTTGCGTGTTGAAAGCCACCCTTTTTGTGATATCTCTTATACTTCCTTATAATTTTAATAATCTGTGGTTTCTTGTGCTAATGGTTCATACTAAAAACAATATGCCATAGTAATTATTTCACTGTAGGTTATTTATGAGGACGGATTTTCGTATATTCAGTTGTATTGCTACTTCCCTCTAACATTTTTCATTGCATTGGTCAGCATATTATTGCTATCATCATCATGTGCCGTGTAGATATCTGGGGTTTTCCTAGTGACAACCATAATGTGTCTTCTTACAATTTAATTTTAACACTAATTGGCCTCTGTCTGAGAAGAATTAAACTGGAGAATTGGTGACAACTAGCAAGATCGATGGAAAAAGAAGGAGGGGGGGGGGGGAAATAAATAAATGGATGGCTAGACCACATTGTGTTGTCAGACAAGAACACTTAGCTGATGCGCGACTCTGGTGATCGAGTGAGATGGCGGAACATGACCGCCCATGTTTATCGGCATGGCACATGGTGATGATGATGATTTATGCAACCTCCGTATATATTAAATGATATAGATCCTGCTCATAACCTGCACTCAATGCTGCACCAGCCGCATATCTAATGTTATTGTTGTTACGTTCCAAACTGATGATTCCTTTCACGTCTTCGAAATATCTGAAAACGTTTTCACTGTGTAAGGAAAAAAGAGCTGGAGACAGGACTTATGTAACACGCTACTCAGAAAGAGAAAATTGCCTGTTGTATTAACAGCATGGAACAATGGTGTTTAACATAATTTCTCATAGAAAGAGGAGATTGAAGGATCGTTTTCGGCTCTATAACAGACGGAGGAAAATAACGGAGAACAACTTTACTGTGAATAATCTCTCTGAAATATACACATATTTTAATTTTGTTTACACTTTAGCATTATCAGTGTGTTCTGCATATTGTCTTTCATCTATGTCGTTGTATACCACCCCATATTCACACTTTAGTATTAATAAGAATAGATTAAATCCCTTACACACTGTTGTTTCTTATAGAACTGTGTGCCTTGTGGTCAAGCCATTAAGGGATTTTCTTTCCTTCCTCCTTCTTGTTCTCTTCCCCTCAATCTTGCCAGTTGTCACCAGGTTCTCTAGATTTTCTCTCATAAACAACCGTGACTGTCTAATTTCTGAAAGTAGTTTACGTTTTTCATTTGTTTCTTGTAGGTGTTGGTCATTGTTTTGTTTTTCTGTCTCTCCGTGTTATTTTTTACATTGTGCCTGGATTCGTCAAATCATACCTTGTTATCCATTTCAAAAAATGCTACCGTCGCCTTGACGATTCTTGTTCTTATAACTTCAAGGCATTTTCCAAACGATATATTGACTGTACCGAGATAAATGTTCAATATGTATGTCAAATTAAGAAAACTATTAAATAAATTTTATAAAAAGATAGACCAAATTGAGAAAAATATTAGCCAAAGTAAGAGAAATTTAAACCAAATGTTAAAAACATATTAACCAAATTAAGAAAAATGTTATCCCAAGTAACAAAAAGATAGACAAAGTTGTGAAAAATATTAATCAAAGTAAGAGAAAGGTACGCCAAAACGAGAAAATATTAGCCAAAGTAAGAAAACGATAATCCAAATTTAGAAAATTATTAGCCAACGTAAGAAAACGTTAGACCAAATAAAGAAAAATATTAACCAAATTAACAAACAAATACTAGACATATCGCTGTGACGAAAACAATAAAGGCCAAAGCTTGGGCGGCCGCAGCGCATTTCTGAGATGAGCTTCAGCCACTTACACCCGGTGGGTCTCCATTTTGGTAAAGTGTGTGCACGTCTCTAACACGCCGGTACCACCTTTTTTGCTGTAAATTCGCCCTTGATGCACACGAAGCTAGTTACTGTAGTTGAAGTGCTTATACAACACTCTTAATTGTTGCACCACAATGCGGAAGGAGCTACACTGATTTGACTGAATACTTGACATTGAGTTGATCCATGTAAGTGATAAACTTGACATCTCAAGTGCCCAGAAGAACAGCGTGCTGTTGTTCCCCCCCCCCCCACACGGATTTAAAAGCGCGCTTATTTCCCCAGTCAACCATCGGAAGCTGGCGAGCGTGTTTTATCACCACAAAATCTGGATGTTTATCTGGGTCGGAAGCGTGGTCTAATTGGTTAAACCACATCACACTCGTCAGGTCTAGAAATGCAATGATTTGCATACACAAACCCGTGTTATCCATTCAATATTCTAGGCTTCTGTAGTGAGGATGGGGCGGCTTCTAGGTTCGCTAGCATTTCGTTTCGATTAGCTACAAAATAATGTGGGTATATGTGGTGGAACCAATACCTCATGTCACTCGGAGGATGGCAGGTTGTGAGTACAAAATCTCGGATCACTGTCATCCTCTGAGAGGGGTGGGAATCGGATTACAAAGCCTACTTTTGCAATTTTTTTAAAAATATTTTTATTGCGGCCTAACAAATCTGGTTTGCTCCTTTATACGGGGGGATCATCTGACCTTGATACGTCGCTGCCATGTCGCTACCCCGGGACTACAACTAATCAAACGTATGTTGGTGTCGTTCATGGTACCCCCGGAACTACGGCTAGAACCCCCCTTTTGCTTCTACTCCTGTCAACTCTTCGTATCTGTGTTTTAACTTGGTCTCCTTAAACACACAATTAAGATCTCCTATCAATACAATATTCATGCATCTATTGTGTTTGGTGTCATGTTGAAAAGTAGTACACATGTTATCTCTTCGGGGGGGGGGGGGATGAAACAACATTTTTTAAGCATGATAGGTTACAATTACACAATATTTACATTGTCATATGCATATACAATTTGATACCAATAAAGTGGTTATGATGTACCTTGCTAGACGTGAACATAAGAGTACAAACAAGCATAAATAAAGTGTTAAAGACCAGTTTAGCCCACCACGTCAGGGTTACGTGAAGCCTTGGAAGCAGGTTGTGGATGAAGTGTGAGAGAAACTGATAGATTATTGTTGGTTGTGGTTTATACTCTGCGGCGATAGGCAGATTATATCTTCAGTAGAGTAAATGTCTATGGCCACCGACTTGTACAGCCACTGTCCAGAAGGAAAGCAACGGCAAACTGCCTTCTGCAAATGTTGCTAAGAAACCATAACAACAATGAATGAAAACGCAACAAGCAAGATATCTGGTTTTAAGACTCCCAGACCAGGCAGATAAGATAACACGGGGGAAGCGTGTGACGCAGCGGCCAGTTCTAGTAATAGTGATGATGGAGATAATCCCAACGGTGTTACCAGGAAATTACATGTATCAGACCAAGAAGCAGAGTGTGACTAGGAATGTGGAATGTGAGAAGTTTGTATGAGGAAAGGCTTAAGGTTGTATGTAATGAGACAAAGTGGTTAAATATTAAACTTTTAGAAACTTTGTAAACATCGCAGAAGAAGCAAGGAACATTGTAAAAATGAAAATGGAATTATTTTCATATATTCTTGTAGAGGCGTCAGGGGACAGCGGGAAGTGGCATTTTGTTTTGATAAACCAATTGCAAAAGCTGTAATTGGATATAACCCGGTTAACGATATAATCCTCAATATTAGACTTACAGGCCATCCAAACAAAAATTACAACTCTCATACAGATACATGCACCTACATCAGAAGCATAGGAGGATGAAATTGATGATTTCTACGGCACACTGCAAGACATTAGATAAAATTAGTTATAATGATATAAACATGATAATGGGAGATGGTAAAGCAAAAGTAGGTACAGAAAGAACTGAAAATGAGAGAAACGTTTTATGGAGATTTGGATTGGAAAACATAAATTATGCAGATGACAAATAAATATAATTTTGCACAGAAAATGAATTAACGATAGCCAACACAATTTGTAAACAACATTCCAAGAAGACTCTTCACAAGGAAGTCCCCGGACAGTACTACCAAACATCATGTAGATTATATTTTAATATAAAGAAGATGGAGATGAAGCATCACATCAGCAAAAGCTCTACGAAGTGCAGACTGTGATAGAGATCATCAGTTGTTAGAAGCATATGTCAAAGTACAACTCAAAAAGCTTACCCATGGTTCAAGGCCACTTTTGATCTCACAACAATACCAGCTGCACACGGCGTAGACCTGAGGAATCGCCTTGGGGTCTTGATGTCTATACAGGAGGAAATGACACCTGGTGAAGCTAGATATACTGATAACAGCAGCCAAAGATCTAATTCCGACCAAGAATAAGTAACATAAGCCATGGATTACACCAGACACGTTAGAATTAATAAAACAACGAAGTTAACAGAAACAGCCAGGAAGAGAAACCTATGACGTCAGGATGAAGTATAAATCATTAACACGAGAAACAAGAAAGAGCAAAGAAAGGACAAACAAACCAATATATACAAAATTGCTGTACTAGAATAGAGGAATATCACAACAATTAAGAGATTATACAATGTTCAAGGAAATGAAGTTATTTACCAGAAATGTTCAACGTCAATTAAATGTTATCTGTGACAAGTTGGAAAATACATTAACAGAATCTAGACAACATTATAGAAATATGGAAGAAAGACTGCTGATATATGAATGAGAGACATGAACCAAGGTCAGCAGAGACAGAACACGAACTCTCTTTAGATTAAATTGTATTGGCAATAAAGAACCTGAACAATGGTAAATCACTTGGATGTGATGAGATACCAACTGAGCTAATTAAAGCAGGATGATAAGAAAGCATACAAATCTATAACGCATTATGTAAACAGATATGCAACTTTGGTATATGGCCTGAGGATTGGAAGAGAACTATCTTCATTCCAATACCAAAAAAGGGCAACTCGAAATTATGCACCAACTATAGAACCATTGCCCTGATCAGTCATGCAAGTAACATTCTAATAAAACTCATAATGGGAAGACTGTAAGAAAATGGAAGAACATATTAACGTATTGCAAACTGGATTTGGACCAGAAAGGGGAACAAGAGATCACATATTCAACACGCGTTTATTAATAGAGAAGTGTAGAGTATTTAATGTAAACCTATTCTCATGTTTTCTGGATTATTCAAAGGCATTTGACTGTGTATGAGAAACTTGGGAAATCATGAGGAAACTGGGCTTTCTATCAGAAATAGTACAACCCATACACAAACTCTATCTTGAACAACAAGCAGCGGTTAGAATATACGACGAGACATCTTATTGGTTTGACGTCTAGCAAGGAGTACATCAGGGCTTGTGATGATCTGACAGTCTAGTCACAGCTGTGACTGTGTTTACGTGCCTCCCAGTTTCTGAGGTCTCGTGACGACAACTTGATATTCTGATAGTCTGGTCACAGTTATGACTGTGATTATGTGCCTCCCTGTTACTTAGGTATCGAGATGAAAACTTGATGTTCTGACAGTCTGGTCACAGTTGCAGAGTCCCACTCATCTCTTGACTCATGTACTCATCATGTTTCCCCGAGCCACCTTGCTCGTTAGTGCGCTCTTACACCCGTCTTCCCTGGCACACAAAAGTATACAGGCAGTATAGTAAGAGATGACACACAAACACACACACATCTGCGTCTCAATATGTGTCACTATACATGCAAATGTGACCGTGTTTTCACTTATTCACTAGATCCCGGCAAGCTACACAGGGTGGGCGGACAATCCCCACACAGCTGACAAATATAAGCATGCTGTCGTCATGACCACAGATGGCTGGCAGGAATACGACAGGTTCTCCGGAGCTTACTTTGTGTGTCAAGTCAGTGTTGGTGAGTCTAATAAACATATCTCATATGCATATTGTTATAAAATAATGTGTAAAGGAAGATGATAGATCATGACCACTGGCGACACCTTTCTTCTGTGTATTATGGCAGTCGAGTGTGAAATATTTGGTCAACTTTCTCTTGTGTATTGTTGGTGGTTGAATGTGAAACATTTGGTCAACTTTCTCTTGTCTATTGTTGGTGGTTGAGTGTGAAACATTTGGTCAACTTTCTCTTGTGTATTGTTGATGGTTGAGTGTGAAACATGTGGTCAACTTTCTCTTGCGAATTGTGACAGTCGAGTTTAAAACCTTTGAACATTCTCTTATGTATTGTTGGTAGTTGAATGTGAAATCTATGGACAACTTTCTCTTGTGTACTGGCTGTTCATTGTGTGTGAAACATTTGGATAACTTTTTCTTGTGTATTGTCGGTTCATTGTGTGTGAAACATTTGGATAACTTTTTCTTGTGTATTGTCGGTTCATTGTGTGTGAAACATTTTGGCAAATTCCCCTTGTGTATTGCTGGTTGATTGTGTGTGAAACCATTGGACAATTGTATCTTGTGTATTGTCAGTTCATCGTGTGTGAAAGATTTGGACAACTTTCCTTTCTGTATTCTTGACTGATTGTGTGTAAAACCTTTGGACAACTTTCACTTGTGTATTGTTGGATGATTGGGTGTGAAACATTTGGAATACTTAAGTCTCAATTTAAAATCCGATGCATTGATATCCAGGCCGTCGAAACAGTGACAAGGGCGTGTATTTATCAGTAATTATTTGATGTATACATATGTATACATGTATATACATATAAATTTTGTCAGGTCTTAGTCAGATATGACTGAGCTACCGTATGACAGTATACGGTACAACCTGCTTTCTGTTAGCGCCAAATGTTGGGCGGCGTTTATCAAACCCAACACCCCACATTGTGCCAACAGCTTCGGGAGTAAGAGCGCAACTGGGAGGGTACAAGCCTTATCGTGGTGCGAGGAAACAACCTAAGGACGAAATCTCATGGCAGGGCAGATCAGGCCCTAAGCCTTGGTTGGCAGCTGATCTAGGATAGAAGCTCCGAAAGGCTGATAGTTAGAACATTGCTTTGCTGATCCGGCAGCTTCTGCAGCTTGTCTTGTTCCAGATGTAGAGGTGTTACCTTTCCTTTAGCGTGAACTAGGCAGGCCGAGAGAGGGATCATGCTACATGAGCATCGCATTGTCTGTATTTTTAGCTCAGGCTTTATGCTATGGAGAGGCAATAGCTCCATTACTAGTCTTAACTGGTCTCGGAATCAAAGTGAGAGGCAACTGTTACGGGTTATGAGTCCTGGTCAATTGGCGTAGACTTGGGGCGCCACGCGTTGCCTCTGACGGTGGGAGACACCTATAGGTGTCACTGATCAGCTACCGCCCGGCTCAAGCTGGGTAGCCCCCGGCCAATTGGGTGCTGATACGCAACAGCCTGCTTGCTTCAATGGGTGCTTGAGGCTAGGACAAAATCTGAATCGCAGGCTGTAAAATCAATGCACCAGGTACTAATATAAAGACGGAGATATATATATATATATATATATATATATATATATATATATATATATATATATATATATATATATATATATATATATATATATCTACGGATTGCAACCTGGAACGTAAGAACCATGTGTTTAGGAATTTCCCCTGACTTGACCAATATTGACGATGTGAGAAAAACGGCTGTGATTGATGCCGAACTCAATCGTCTTAACATTGATATTGCTGGCCTGCAGGAGACTCGCCTCGCCGAGGAAGGGTCACTCAGGAAAAACAATTACACCTCCTTTTGGAAGGGTAGAGGGCAGGCAGAAAAAAGGTAACATGGTGTGGGCTTTGCAGTGAAGAATTCGCTACTGGGAATGATTGAAAATCCAACAGGAGGAAATGAAAGACTATTATCCCTGCGCTGGGCAACCTCTTGTGGTTTTGCCACCATTATTACTGCATATGCACCGACACTCGATTCCTCTGATGATGTGAAGGATTCGTTCTATGAGGAGTTAGACTCCGTGATCAAGGCAGTTCCAAAATCTGACTACATTTATATGCTCGTTGATGTCAATGCTCGTGTGGGCAAGGACTCAAGCTCATGGCCAGTGTGCCTTGGAAAATAAACATCGGTCGCATGAATGATAATGGGCAAAGGCTGCTGGAGCATTCCACCAGAAATGACCTATGTATTACAAACTCCTTTTTTAAAACAAAAGAATTGCATAAGGTCACATGGAAACATCCAAGATCCGGCAATTGGCATCAGCTTGACTTCATCATCACGGAGATAACACCTGAACCATACATCATTGACTCGAAGTTACCACAGTGCTGACTGTGATACGGATTATTCTTTGGTTGTTGCAAGGGTTAGACTGAGACCAAAGAGAATCTACACAGCTAAATCTAGCCCCAGGGGTAATATTATTAACACTCGCGATCCTGAAAATTGCTTTCAGTTTCAACAGCAACTTGAAGACGCTTTCACTGATAACCAGAAAATTGTACAGTAAGTGAAAAGTGGGGTAAACTTAAGGAAAATCTTGATAAAACTGCCGTAGGGGTTTACGGCACTGTGGATCATACGAGGCAGGACTGGTTTGCGGCAAACATAAAGACTCTGCAGCCCTTGATTGATAAGAAGAATATAGCTCGCTTAAGAAACAAGGAAAGACAAACGCGTAACACTCTGTGAGTTGAAGCAAGCTAGGAAGGATGTGCAAAAGACTGCCAGGCAGTGTGCAAATGACTATTGGATCAAGTTGATTGATTGATTGATTGATTGATTTAGGAACCGACATCACAGCATTCGGGACATTCCCACAAGCGCTCCGTCCCCATCCTCAGCAGCCAGCGAAGAGTTCCAACACTAATAGTTCCAGTAGCAATCTGATTATACGCCCGTCTCGCCTTTCCTCTGAGCGACGAACGTCGGCTAGATCCACTCGTCACACCTCGCTGTCTCATTCTTACCAGACTATGGTGATCAATTTGCTCCTCCGAGGTGTACACGTGCTCCCACAAGGCCGCAACCACATCTGTTTTGTCATACATCAATACTCCACCAAGTTTTGCCGAGCCAGCCAATCTGTCCGCCTGTTCATTCTCCAGCACACCGGCATGCCCAGGAGAAAAGATCCAGGTGATGCTTGCCACCCATGACCTCCGAAGCGAAGCAAGCCACTCTGCACGAAGCTTGCCTGTTCTCACCCTCCTCAGCATGCTTTCTGAGTCAGTTACAATCACAATATGTGTATGTATCGTGTTTTCTATCCAGCGGAAAGCTGCACTGACCGCCTCCACCTCCATTCTTAAGCTAGATGTAGTGTCATCATACGCCAGGCTCTCCTGCACCAAACGCCGACCATTAGTTTTTGCCAAGAACCCCCAGGCACTTCTCCTACCTCTCAACACCGACCCATCCGTGTACATAATCACATCACCCGGGCGAGAATTTTCCTGAATTAGTTGCTGAATTTCCACTGCCGTGGCCCCTACTGGCCACTCCCTTCACTCCCGGCTCAATGTGATTATAACCCTGCACAAGTCTGACTGCTCGGCTTGCACTCTGACCCACTCCTCTCCTCGCCTGATGTTCTCCAAGGCGCACACCTGTCTGATCGTATCCTCCGCCTGAGCCATCCATGATTTCCCTCTTATCAGTCTCTGACCCTTAACAACGTCCAGCGCCTCATGCAACGGGTGATCTGCGTCTGCAGCTACTCTGAGGTATGCCTTCGCTTGCATTACCTTGTGCCTACCAGCAAGTTATGTGAGTCCATTCAAAATGAAAGTGATAAGGGAAACATCAGAAGCATGTATGAAGGGATAATGAAAGCCTGTGGACCAATGATCAAAAGATGTAACCCATTGAAAACCTTAACTGGAAAAATCATCATAGATAAGAAACAGCAGATTGATAGATGGCTAGAGCACTATTTGGAGATTTACTGAAGTGAGACCAAATTAGCGGATGATGCCCTCAACGCCATAGAGGCCCTATCATCTCTTGACCACCTGGACACACTTTCCAACATAACAGAAGTTAAGTCTGCTACAAAATGAACTTGCATCTGGCAAGGGTCCAGGTAAGAATGGGATTCCAATAGAGGTTGTCAGGAGTGGGCAAAAAACACTCACTCTACAGATCCACCAGCTAATAGAGCTATGTTGGCGAGAAGAACAAGTCCCACCGGATTTCAAAGATTCAAGCATCATAACACTGTACAAGAACAAGGGCGATCGAAGCGACTGCAACAACTATAGGGGTATCTCTCTTCTGTGTATTGTTGGAAAAGTATTTGCCAGAATTGTTCTGCACAGACTTCAAGTCCTAGGAGATCAATTCTACCCCGAATCACAGTGTGGCTTTCGACAGAACCGGTCTACCATTGATATGATACTCTCATTGTGACAAATCCAAGAAAAATGTCTTGAACAGAATCAACCACTGTTTATTGCCTTCATTAACCTCACAAATGCATTTGATTTGGTCAGCCGTGAGGATCTGTTTAAGGCACTAAAGAAGATTGGCTGCCCACCAACTCTTCTGTCCATTGTGGAATCGTTCCTCACAGACATGAAGGGTATAATCAAGTTTGATGGTGCAACTTCAGAAGAGTTTGAAATCAAGAGTGGAGGTAAGCAAGGTTGTGTACTAGCTCCCACCCTCTTTGGAATATACTTTTCACTTCTACTGAAATATGCCTTTCGTGATCAGGATGGTGGTATATACATTCACTCACGCTCAGATGGCGGCCTCTACAATGCTCAGAGATTGAAGGCCAAGACCAAAATTAGGAGGGTACTGATCAGAGAGTAGCATTTTTCAGATGATGCTGCAGTTACGACCCACTCTGAGGAATAATTACAATGTCTACTATCTGCATTCTCCAATGCTTGTTCTGAATTTGATTTAACAATTAGTAAAAAGAAGACACAGATTATGCCACAAAGTGCACATCGGGTACCATCAATCTTTATTGACGACGCCGAACTAGAGATGGTAGACCATTTTACATATCTAGGACCAGTGGTAAATAGCAAATTATCCCTTGATCAGGGAATCAACATCCGGATTGGTAATGCAGAAACAACAATGAACAGGTTAAGAAAAAGAGTCTGAGAAAACAGGAAGCTTACTGCCAAAACAAAAGTCCTTGTCTATCAAGCCTGTGTCCTTAGTACTCTTCTTTATGGCAGTGAAGCCTGGACTACTTACTCACATCAAGAGAAACGTTTAAACACCTTTCATATGCGGTGTTTGCGCGAAGAATACTTGGTATTAAGTGGCAAGACAAAATCGCAAATGCTAAAGTATTGGAAAGATCAGGAAGTGTGACGATTTATTCCATGCTCAGTCTTCGTAGACTTAGATGGATAGGACATCTTAGGAGGATGGATGATGGTAGAATACCAAAGGACAACTTTTTTGGTGAATTACAGATGGGTAAGAGATCTCCGGATCGGTCTCTACTACGATACAATGTTGTGTGTAAGCAGGGCATGATTGATACAGGCATTGATAATGCACATTAGGAGCAAGTCGCCGCTGAACGTGTTGCATGGAGGGTAATCGACAGAAATTGAATAAAGACAAAGGAGAAAATTATTGCAGATAAGTCACACACCGAGCGTGTGAGACGTAAGATGGTGCATGATGGTGGAAATGACCACGTGTTCACATGCACCAACTGTGGACGAACCTTTACAGAGCGAATTGGCCTTAACAGTCACTTTCGCTACCGTCATGGGTAGTAGTTGTGCCTTTTTGAAGCACAAACTATCGCCTGTCAAGACGGCAAGGTGTCAATGGACATATGGGTGGGTTATGTCTCCTCCACGGATGTGGGCTATTTCCTTGTCAATAGACTCCTAAACAATGGCTAGGGTGAATACCATACTATTTAGAGTTAACGTCTTCATATACCGATGTGCTTGCATGTGGCAGGTCTTCTGCAGAACGCCGCTCTCATCACTGCCCACCCAAACGTGTCTGGATCCCCGGTAAGCTCTACTTTCACTTACATCCCGGTGTCTAAAGTGTTTTAATGTCCTGTGTAAATTCTCGTGCTGGACGCCCTGCCTCAACTTCCAGGAATCACGCCTGCCACCACTGTTATTTCCAAATTATGAATTGGAATGTGACCAAAGTATATCAGTGTCCCAGATATGTCGCTGTTTACGATCAGTTTATTCAATGTTCAACTCTTGTACAATGTCAGTATTTGTCTTCTTGGTCCACGATATTTTAAAAATTTTTGTGTGGCTAGATTTAAGTTCCAGAGCCTCGGTTTATGTATTTATTGGTGAGTGCATGTTTTAAATTAAGCTCCTTTAATTTGTTTCCTGGTTTTGTGTCATCAGTTTTGACTACGTTTACTCTCTACATGGCTATGGTCAGTCGATGGCTTTCCTTTGAGCAATCACCATTGTTGCTATGGTTCTATATTGTCAAAGCATGTGATATTCTCATTCTTTTCGTCGATAATGTCTGGTGTGCGACACCTGTCTGTTGTTGAGTTGTCGAACGTATATATTGTCAAAGCATGTGATATTCTCATTCTTTTAGTCGATAATGTCTGGTGTGCGACACCTGTCTATTGTTGAGTTGTCTAATGTATATATTGTCAAAGCATGTGATATTCTCATTCTTTTAGTCGATAATGTCTGGTGTGCGACACCTGTCTATTGTTAAGTTGTCTAATGTGTTCTCATTACATTGATACGTGTATCTGTTCCACCCCTTGCCTACATTGCTACCTAAGTGGGTAATTGATTATGTCTCTTGTAGTGGGTTTTGCCCAAAGGAGATCAGGTTATCGTGTGACTGATTTATTCTTGTTGCTTGTGTCTATCCACTACACATTTTTAACCAAGACAGTGTGACCCCCCATCTAGTGTTGTTAGTTTATCCTACAACTAAGTGCGTGTGAGGCAGACGGGCGATGAAGTCAGCAATATCCAAACCATCGAGCTGCTTTGTCAGTTTTGTCCGTTGAACTCCATTTCTGGCAGTGTTTGTTGTTTCTTCATAATCCAGTCTATAATCTGTAAGAATAAACAAGGAGACAAGAGGCAAACGAAGAAAAAGAATATGTATTTTATGATAGGGGTGGATGAAATTTTGAGGGCAGCCGACAGATATTTGTTGGTTATGGTCTCAGGATTTCTTTCACGAGACAATGGCTGCGGTCACCCGATCAGTACGGTCATTGCCATAGAAGAAAGCAACGGCAAACTACCTATTTAAAAGTCCTAGTACATTATGATTCGCCTAAATACTGATCATCGCAAGACAAGGACAGAGACATTAAAATTAGCACCATGGAATGTTCGGAAGTTAAACGACGACGAAAAATTAGATAACAAAACAAGAAATGGAAAGAGAAAAAATTAATATTTTAGGGTTGTGCGAAAAGAGATGGACAGCAGCAGGCATCAAGATCGAGGCAGATTTTAAAATTATTTAATCTGGAGGTGAAGATCGACAAAGGGGAGTGGCAATTATTTTGGACCGGAAAACATCAAAATCTGTTCAAAGATATTGGGTCATGTCGGACAGAGTTCTACTAGTTAAATTAAGTGGCAGACCTTTTAGCATAAATGTTATTCAAGTATATTCCCCAAAGAGGAGAATCCAGTGAAGATAGTGTAGATGAATTGTATAATGACATAGAGTCTGTCATAAAGAAATGTAAAAATTCAGAAATAAACATCATAATAGGGGACTTCAATGGAAAAGTAGGAAATCAAGGTGATAGATACATAGTAGGAAAATATGACTTAGGAGAGAGAAATGAAAGATGATACATACTCGTAGAGTGAGAAAAAATACAGGAAATGATTGTAGGAAACTCCTAGTTTAAGCAACACCCTAGAAGATTATGGACATGGAAGAGTCCTTATAGCAGGATTAGAAACCAGATTGACTACATTCTGATTAACAGAAGACTTAGAAGCGCGTTAACAATAGCAAAAACAGTTCCCATTGCTGATTGTTATAGTTACCACAGATTACTTACAGGAACATTGAGGATAAAATTGGAGAAAGTCAATTTTATAACAGGAAACACTAAATATGATTTGTGTACATTGAGTAATGACAAGGAAATACAAAACAAATTCACCATAGAAGTACAGAACAGATTTGAAACATTGTCTGATCTAGAGATCTTATTCCAGGATATGGATGATCAATGGAAAATGTTGAATAATTCAATCAGTTTTGCTGCAGAAACAACTATTCCAAAATTAAAGATCATTGAGACAGATTGGTATTGAGTTCACCTTGCAGATCCCCGTAGCCAGTATAATTCTGAACCGTGGCCACTTCATACTAAGAACTAAATTGGGCGCTGGAACATGATTGGCGCATTCCCTGCATTCATTAATTATACTCAACTTCTAGTGTAGGAACTATTAACCGAACCCATCTATATGATCAGATGAAATCAAGTTGTAACCGACCCAAAATGACGATCGATCATGATGTGCTCCTTTCTCTTGATCTGCTTCTTCTTCGCTCTTTTCTTGTTGCTTCCCCCCCCCCCCCCATCACTACCCCTAACAATGTTACGTAGTCCCCGACTGATGCGTTGTCGTGCATATTGTTTTCTTCTACGACTTCCCTATTTATGTTTACAACATTTACTTTTCTTTTATTAACTCTTCCCCCGTCACTTATTCTGTTACACAAAGCAACTGACTGACGTTCACAAACCTCAAGGAATGGGCTCAGCTTTGACGTTCCTTCTGCGCTACTGGGAAGATGAGGATGGATTTCTCAACAGAATAGCGGCTGAGGATGAGACATGGGTTCATAACGTTATCACCATCCACACGACATAATCGACGTTGAATCTCTGCTGCATTTTGACCTTCAACTTGAAGAAAACGAATCACACCACGAATTTCATAGCTGGCGGGAAAAGCAATAACAGTGTTCATGTTTATTCCTTCACGATTCATGAACCACTGAACATATTCGACTGTAGGCTGATGTGTAGTGAGCTAAGAGACTACTGAATGACGCAAGCATTAATTGGTGTCGCTATGGCAACCGTATATCTTTACCAGCTAATCGGTGGATGATTTTGAAATAGCCCTCGTAGTTTGGCCTTTATACACGTCAGAGTGGCTTGGAGAGAACAGTGATGGAAGGCGTGGTTCCTGGTAGAAAAGCAGGGGTCAGCCAGCAGGAAGATTGACACAAGGCAATAAGACACCTTCGGCATGAAAATGTACGAGGCAAAGGATCTGGCAAAGATCGAGAATGTACCTGTTCTGTGGGTTGTGATAAGAGCAACGTTCTGTGAAGGACATCATTCACGATGATGTATATCAGTCCTAATTAGATTCACAGTGACACATGCTGCAGAAACTAATGAACTCACTACTCCCAATGTTGAATCCCTCAGGTGCACCAGAACACTGCAGTGGGACGTCAAGCCCCTGGTTTCCAGCGGACGTTGGGGCCCCGTCTGTCAGTATCAAGATGTGTGTCCGAGCCTACCCAGCTCCAACCTCATTCAGATTTTACAAAGGTAAGAGGATTCTTCCTTGCGGGAGATAATATAATATAATAAATAAGAGAGGGTGACAAAATTTAACAGATATTAGAGGGTGAAAGATGTAACAGATAATAGAGGATGGCAGAATGTAACAGATACTAGAGGGTGAGAGAATGTAACGGATAATACAGTATGGCAGAATGTAATAGATAATATAGGATGAGAGAATGTAAAAGACACTAGAGGTGAGAGACTGTATGAAATACTAGAGAATGACAGAATGTAAAAAATAACAGAGCATGGCAGAATGTAACAGATAATACAGGAGGACAGAATGTTACAAGTACCATAGGGTGATAGAATATCGAGGGTGACAGAATGTAACAGACAATATAGGATGACAGAATGTAAAGGATAACAGAGAGTGACAGAATGTAACCGATAATTGAAGGTGAAAGAATGTAATAGATAATAGAGGATGACTGGGTCTTAACAATAATAGAGAACCGAATGTAACAGATACTAGAGAGTGATAAAATGTAACAGACAATAAAGGATGACAGAATGTAACAGATACTAGAGGATAACAGAATGCAACAGATAATAGAGGATGGCAGAATGTAACAGATAATAGAGGATGATAGAATGTAACAGATAATAGAGGGTGATATAATGTAACAGATAATAGAGGGTGACAGAATGTAAGAGATAATAGAGGGTGCTAGAATGCAACATATAATAGAGGATGACAGAATGTAACAGATAATAGAGGGTGATAGAATGTAACAGATAATAGAGGGTGATAGAATGTAACAGATAATAGAGGGTGATAGAATGTAACAGATAATAGAGGATGGCAGAATGTAACAGATAATAGAGGGTGATAGAATGTAACAGATAATAGAGGGTGACAGAATGTAAGAGACAATAGAGGGTGACAGAATGCAACATATAATAGAGGATGACAGAATGTAAAAGATAATAGAGGATGGCAGAATGTAACAGATAATAGAGGGTTATAGAATGTAACAGATAATAGAGGGTGACAGAATGCAACATATAATAGAGGATGGCAGAATGTAACAGATAATAGAGGGTGATAGAATGTAACAGATAATAGAGGGTGATAGAATGTAACAGATTATAGAGGGTGATAGAATGTAACAGATAATAGAGGATGGCAGAATGTAACAGATAATAGAGGGTGATAGAATGTAACAGATAATAGAGGGTGATAGAATGTAACAGATAATAGAGGGTGACAGAATGTAAGAGACAATAGAGGGTGACAGAATGCAACATATAATAGAGGATGACAGAATGTAACAGATAATAGAGGATGGCAGAATGTAACAGATAATAGAGGGTGATAGAATGTAACAGATAATAGAGGGTGATAGAATGTAACAGATAATAGAGGGTGACAGAATGCAACATATAATAGAGGATGGCAGAATGTAACAGATAATAGAGGGTGATAGATTGTAACAGATAATAGAGGGTGATAGAATGTAACAGATTATAGAGGGTGATAGAATGTAACAGATAATAGAGGATGGCAGAATGTAACAGATAATAGAGGGTGATAGAATGTAATAGATAATAGAGGGTGACAGAATGCAACATATAATAGAGGATGGCAGAATGTAACAGATATTAGAGGATGGCAGAATGTAACAGATAATAGAGGGTGAAAGAATATAACATATAATAGAAGGTGACAGAATGTAGCAGACAATATAAGATGATAGAATGCAACATATAATAGAGGATGGCAGAATGTAGCAGATAATAGAGGATGACATAATTTAACAGGTGATACAAGGTAACAGAATGCAATAGATAAAAGCGGATGGCAGAATGTAACAAATAATAGAGGATGATAGAATGTAACAGATAATAGCGGATGGCAGAATGTAACAGATAATAGAGAATGATAGAATGTAACAGATAATAGAGAATGACACAATGTAACAGATAAAAAGAGGATGACATCATATTACAGATAATAGAGAATTACATAAATTAAAAGATCATGCAGGATTGCAGAATGCAACAGATAACACGTGGATATTAGATAAAACATGACACAACAGGTAACATGACAACTAAGACAAGCCAGATATATTAACGCACCACCCCAATCCGACCTCCCTCAAAACTCAAGTAAATACTGAACCTTTGCTGCTGAACGAATGATCATATATAAAATCACACCGATACCTACTCCACCTGTGGAAGAATTGTGTATCTGTACACTAAGTCTAACTGTAGTTGTCAATTCCAGTGTGAGTGCCAAGTGACTTACATGGGTAGAATGGAACGACAATTACCATTTCCATGCTACCATTACCTCTACCCCGTTCAACCTCAGAACAGAAGTTATATTAGGGCCTATTGCCTCGCTCAGATTAATAATCCTGTGACTGAGCCAGCAACAATTCAGTTATTATTTGATTGGTGTCTAAATGCGGTAATGATGACAACAATTAACAAATCCAGTAACAGAATATATACTAGTGTGGGTGGACAAGAGAGTCAAGCAGTCTTCAGGAATCCATGTGTAGTCGACAGGCTATAAAACTCCTAGCTTGGTCATCTCTCAACACATTCGACACGACGCTCTATCCAGAAAGGTATCACCAAGTGACAGAGTAGAGGATGTCTTGGACTAAGACCAGCGCAAAGCGACAGCAATCGTTGCATCCGAGAAGAAGAAAGCAGAAACGCGCAAGGCACGTAGAACTGTTGATACTGTTGTGACACAGATGTCTAACAACAGCCACACCAGATGAAGCAATCCTGACTGCAACAAACCGATACCAGAGGACACAGCTCAAGTCAGCAACATTGGAGAAGCTAGTCACAACACCAAAGGGTAGCAGCGAAACAGCTCACTAAAGACTCACTCACAAAAGGAGAACAACTGAGATCTTCATCGGAAAACGGTTATACAGACAAGCGTTGGAGAGGCAAACCTAGTGGTGTTATCCAAGACAAGAAACTCAATCTGTTGGAGAATGAGCTAGGAAGACACACCATCGTCCAGCTACCCGAGAAGAGCAAGTAACAGAAGAGCAATTAACAGAAGAGAAAATAACAGAAGAAGAGGGAAAAAAACACAGAAAGCGAAAACGAAAGCCACCAAGAACATTCGGTGACTAGGAGAAGAGGATATACTCCACTAAGATCAAGAATCCAAGACACAAGTTTTGAAAGAAAGGGTAGACTACGAAGATTCAACGACAGAGCAAACCACGGAAGAGACAGATGGAGCCATAAGCAGTTCGACTACCGATGAATCACTCCCTGAAAAAAGAACACTATGAGACGGGGCGGGAACCTAGCAACACCTGGCCTTACAAGTGTGATGTACTCACCAGACACGACTACAGCAACAATACCAGGGCTTACAAGTGTGATGTACTCATCAGACAAGTTAAACAGCAACAATACCAAGCCTTACAAGTGTGATGTACTCATCAGACAAGTTAAACAGCAACAATACCAGGCCTTACAAGTCTGATGTACTCACCAGACATAAGTACAACAATAATACCTGACCGTAAAGTGTGCGAACCTCAACAGACATGTTAAAGAGCAAAACAGATTCATTAACACCAAACAGAAACACCTAAAAATCATGCAGCGAAACACGCAGCTCTATTTTGCAAGCAGAAACGAAACAACGCGTTGCGCTGGGTTTTAACTTGTTGATATTGTAGCCGGTCGTTTAAAAGGCAATGAAAACTACTGAACGTAAGCTTCCCAAGACATCAACAACAGCAGTAAAATGCTGGTTTTGATAGCGATGTCCTGTAAATAGGATATGAAAAAAAGAAGAAAAAAAAAGAAAGAAACGAAACACCTTAAGGGCCCCAATTATAACACGTTCACAAACCGACAATTGAACAGGACATGAACATGTTTTTCTTCAAAGCCAGCCAGCCATCTCTCAAGAGCTGCTAACTTGTGGCCAGAAAGTTAATGGGAAAAAGAATTGCATAAATTGTATTCGACGAACAATAAACTGTCTGTCTAAATTTGTCATCTACTCTCTATACGGTGTAGGACAGGGGGTCCTTGAGAATGTTGAATTAAGACTAGTGCAGGCGCCGCGAACTGTGCTAGTACAGTCTCCGTGAACTGTGAAGGTTAGGGTTTTCATTTCGCTAACGACAGGGAAAAAAAAACAGTCCACAACTTACCGAGAATTGCAACCCGGGTCTCCCGAAGGAGAACCGGAATTCTTAGCCACCAGGCAAGCCACTTCTCGCACAGTAAACGATTGCGCAAATATACCGTGTCGTTATCAATTAGACGGTTGCAAGCAATTTTATGCAAGCAGAAAGACTTCATTTTAAATTTGTGATTACCGTGGGGGAATAACAAATGCTCCGCATTAAAACGATTACCTATGACTATGTGTTTCAGCGAAAAATATAATTCATTTATTCTCTTCATTTGCTATATAATGCTGCAGTTGGCACCTGACGAAATGTAGCGAACTACGCTATACAATAAATCATGCATCAACAAGTGGTTGAGTCACTTAACGTTTTCTATGTGTAGAATATGTCTGCTTAATTATACTATATTTATTTCTTTCTTTTTAGTCGTTTCCCCTACAGCTTTTGTCCTGTATCATCGTAGAGGAGAGGCAGATGTCATTGTCTGTGTGTCTCTTGTCTCGCTGCTTATTCTAACGTCATATTTGATTTATTAAGTGTCTCTTGTACTCCATCTAGCCAACTCTGCCTCGGTCATCCTCTCGGCTTGTCTCGTAATTGCCTCTGTACAATGCTCTAGCGACTGGTTGATCTTGTTCCATTCTAGATAAATTCTCATTTTATTATTTGATGCTCTGTAAAGTCAGTAATTGGCGATATCCCCACACGTATTCTTAGTATCGCATGTATCTCTCCACTTCGTCTTGTTTTACCAGCTGCACATATTATGCATCTCATCTCGCACGATGTGATCGTATACCTGTGTGTTTCCAGGACTGTCCATGTCTGGCATTGGTAACACAGCGTCGGGAAGAATAAAGCGTCTGTCAGCTTCCTTTCTGTATGCATGTTGATACTGTGATGTTTTAGAATAGGTGCTATTTGATAGTTGATTTCGTTTGCTTTATGAAATCCCGTTTCTATTTCTCTATCCAGTCTTTTATTTCCCGTGAACAAAACTGTTCAGATATCTGTACTCTTCTATATTGTTGTCACATTGTGATGGATGTGTGTATGAGTGGATGTGTGGGTGGGGGTGTGTGGGTGGGGGTGTGTGGGTGGGTGTGTGGGTATGTGTGTAGGGGGTGTCTGGGGGATGTGTGTATGAGTGAATGTATGGGTGGGGGTATGTGGATGGGTGTGTGGATATGTGTGTAGGGGGTGTCTAAGGGATGTGAGTATGAGTGGATGTGTGGGTAAGGGTATATGGGTGGGTATGTGGGTATGTGTGTAGGGGGTGTCTGGGGATGTTTGTTTAAGTGGATGTGTGGGTGGGGGTATGTGGATGGGTGTGTGGGTATGTGTGTAGGGGTGTCTGGGGGATGTGTGTATGAGTGGATGTGTGGGTGGGTGTATGTGGGTGGGTGTGTGGGTATGTGTTTAGGGGTGTCAGGGGGATGTGTGTATGAGTGGATGTGTGGGTGGGGGTATGTGGGTGGGTGTGTGGGTATGTGTTTAGGGGGTGTCTGGGGGATGTGTGTATGAGTGGATGTGTGGGTGGGGGTATGTGGATGGGTGTGTGGGTATGTGTATGGAGTGTCTGTTTGGTGTGTGTATGAGTGGATGTGTGGGTGGGGGTATGTGAGTGGGTGTGTAGGTATGTGTGTAGGGGATGTCTGGGGGATGTGTGTATGAGTGGATGTGTGGGTGGGGGTGTATGGATGGGTGTGTGGGTATGTGTGTAGGGGGTGTCTTGGGCATGTGTGTGTCACCAACCTGTTTTCATGCGATCATGCGGACCCTTCATTCACCCCTCGTATTACAAACACATCGTTGGGTAAATGGATAATCAGAATTGGATAGACGATCCATCGTTTTATCAGACGGATATGTCGGGTTCTTATCGCACATCGAGTACTCTTCGTGAAAGAAACGACAATATGGGCACTGTGGTTGTTTAGATTTAGGTTTGTCCCTCCTCTGAAATGGTTTTTGAGGTTTACTACTCGCAAATGACACTATTTCAGATTCTTCCATAGGTGTTTTAAAGATATCTCGATTGGAAGAAAAACATGCTGACCCCTGTTTTTCTAACTGTTCTATTGACTCAATATCGGCTTGCTGCAGAAACTTAGCAAAGGGAGTTGGTAAAGTGGAGATGTCTTTATCCATTATCATTAGATTTTTAAGTTTATCAAAGTGTTTGTCTACCTTTGCTGCAGCCATCTGCTAAATACATTCTGCACGTTAGAAAGATAGTCAATGAATGTTTCTGTTGGTTTGGGTTTTAATTTGGAGTATTGAATTTGATACCCTGGGTCGTCTAGTAAGATATGTTGCATACTGCGTTGTTTAATATAGTCATAATTGTTTCTGATCTCTTGGGGGATCGATTCTATCCTATTTAAAGGCTCCCCAGAGAGGTTCTTCATATAGACCGCCGCCCAGTGTTATCTTGGTACCTCTTGGAATTTAAATTGGAACTCTACATTTTCAGTCCATGCAGATATGGAATCGCCATGACAATACGGTTTAATCAACCCTTTGTACTTGTTAAATTTATTTTCCTCCTCTTTACTCCTTAACGTGGTGGTGGCAATCTGTGCATGAGATTCAATCTCCATTTCCTTTAACTTCACCTGCGTTTGTGCTTCCACTTGCAGTTGTTTTTCCTTAATTTCTAATTCTTTTATCTTAGTGGCCTCTGCCAGTTCTACCTCTTTTAATTTAGTGGCCTCCGCCAGTTCTTTTATTTTGGTGGCGTAAGCTATTTCTTTTAATTTAGTGGCCTCTGCCAGTTCTAATTGTCTTAATTTATTTGCTTCAGCTAATTCAGCAAGATTTTTCTGATGCTGACGTTTCTGTGCTCGCTCATCTCTTTCCGCATCTTTCAATTCTTTAAATCTGTCATTTGCCCATTTTTCCAATTTCTCACCTGTATACCCCAGGTCTTTATCCGCCTGTATACATTCACCTAAAGTTGACATTTCGCTATTGTTTATACACACACTCGCCTATACAAAATGAAATAAACCATAAATGTTATATAATGATGTTAATTATATACAGCACTCAATTTGAGATGCCTTTCTAATCAGTCTATCAAAACTATAGGTATACTTATCTGAAAAAGGCTGGAGTTCTCTTGGGCTTCTAAGGGGTTCTGAATTTTAGGTTGAACTGCTGTTCTAATTAAATCTGCTCTGCATTCTGTTATATAGAGCAGCAAAAGTTATTATCTCGAAAATACAGTACATACAAGTTGTTAACATATTCAATCAATTTTGTGCAATAATTCGCTCCGACGGGCTGCTTAAATGCGAAAATAATTAATTTATGTTTGTCTGTCGTCGGTCGTTTCACTGTCGTTGTGTCTTCACCTCTGCTTGACCTCAACTGAAACGTCTTTGTGAAACATGTTCATTTGTACACAATTATAATCAATTTCACACATGCACTTATTTATCAATTCGTAAACACAATTTGTAGTAAATTTTAGAAATCACTTTCTAATCTTATTTTCCAATGAACACACCTGTACACTTTCTTAATCATTCCTTCTTTTGCAGGTTTGTGAACACTGCTCCGTTTACAATCTTTTTTTTTAGTGGGTTTAAAGATTAGTTCTGAAAACCACTTCGAATAACCATTTATGTCGTAGATTCAAGGCCCACGTCTTGACACTATCTCGGTTCCGCCTGTCAACAACGTGTTTTCATGCGATCATGCGGACCCTTCATTCACCCCTCGTACTACAAACACATCGTTGTGTAAATGGATAATCAGAATTTATATTTAATTATGTTCTACAACACTGGCTCTCTAAGCATACACATTTAACATTCAATTGTAATCTACAATTATTGATTAAGTGTAACTATGCCCTCTAAACTATACACCACAAGGGAAAAACATAGGTCTGGTCACACCGACTGTCAGTCTCCGTCTGGCTCAATTCGCTTGCCCAGTCTGGTTTCTCGTCCCCCTTTCTCGTGCTGTTAGTTAGGCGGCGTGCTGTCACACTTGCCACGTCGTCCAGTTGTCCAGTCCTCGTAGCCTCTAGCTATACTAGAGTTCAGTCTGTTTACGGGTAATCCCCGTGCTTACGGTACTCTGTTCTATTACGAGAGTGAATCCCGTTACGTCCTAATTATGTCCTAGCTATGTGTCACTTGTTTTCCTGAGAGGAAGTTGGAATCAACAAGCACATCTTCAAACTTATTATCTGTTGGGATTATTGACTGACTTTTGTCTACACTCCTCTCTTCTGTCTTCCCTTCCATATATCTATTTCTTTCACTCTCTCTCTGTTATTCCTTCAACACATACTCCGACAACAGTTCCTTTCAACAATAAACAAAAGATTTATTAATAAAAACTATGTCTGGTGTATGTATGGATAGTGTCTATGTAGTTGGTATGTTCTTCTAGTGTGGATGCAAGATAAGATGTTGATAGATAGTCTCCGTAATCTTCTCCGGCATATTCAACAGGCCAAAACATCAGATATCAAACACAGAATTAGAACGTTCTCACCCGGTATGATCCGTTCAGCTTGAGTCTTGACTTAATCCAATTCTTGAAAACACAAACAATTGTTCACCACAGTAACACCGTACAGTAATGCGATCACGGTAAGTCCTTTCCGTAGACAGAGTTTTCAGTTTTATGTTGTTATAATCCATCAGTGAAAACACCTCACACCTGTCCACAGTTATTTAACCGTTCTCTGAATATATGTACACTGGTCTAGGGTTCTTCCCTGTTTCGTTTAGGTGAGTACTAAATGAAAATGTTTTATCCTATTTTCTATGCTTGAATAAAGTTTCTTCTCTAAGGTTCACCAAAACCTGTTTTTTGACATTCGTTAAGTCACCCACTTTGCATTTGCTATAGTGACATACTTTCACTGCACCTGTGAAGTGCCTGATTAAATTAAAAAGTCTTTCCTGTATTATCAACACTGCTTTCTCTGTACAAGAGATGTACTGGTTGATCTTCTTTGATAGGTCAGGCTGTGTAGTAGAACCTGGGTAATAAACATTAAATCAGGTGATTTAAGTCTGCCTCATATCACTGTCTATGTGATTATCTTTCTCCAGCCGTAATGAAACAGCCTCCGAAAGAATTACTCTGACATAAACAGCAGAATTCACTAAAGTATAAACTATTCACTAAATAGAAAGCAATAGTAAACCCTACGCACAACCACATATTTCCCTATGCTAATATTACTCTAATATTAGTGTTACCTTATATATCTAGAATTAATGATACTCCAAGCATTGAAATCTATTAGCACACAATCACTTCTATCCCATTTCCCGGGATGATTTCTTTGCTATTTTCAGGAGACATAAATCCAGTTTGCCGTCCCTTTAGGTAGCACACACTAACACAACAATCCCAGTTGCTACTATTTATATTGGGCCTTTCGTTCTTCGTTAGTGTTTGATGTCCATACATCAACAAT
This sequence comes from Cepaea hortensis, assembly GCA_963921405.1. Taxonomy (NCBI): domain Eukaryota; kingdom Metazoa; phylum Mollusca; class Gastropoda; order Stylommatophora; family Helicidae; genus Cepaea; species Cepaea hortensis. Next base: position 81,823 of record CAWUFQ010000071.1, on the reverse strand, counting down.
CGCCTTTGTCGTTCCCGTAACATAAAAAGTTCAGTGAAATCACGTATACGTCCGGGCGCTCCGTTCTCCGCTGTTGAGCTGGTCCTCTGTCCATCGCTCGTTTGCACTTCAAAGCATTCTCCGTTCATTTTCCCGTCGCCCCGATACTAGCGGGAGTCACTGCCCTCGGCGCGTACCTGTATCCTATTTTTATATTCGTAGGTCAATGCTCGTGAATTTTATTCCTCCTCGCAGAATGAAGTACACAATTGTTAACCCTTCTCCTTCCTTGTATTTTAATATGTAAGTTATCAAGGAATCATTAAACTGCAGTTTTTTCTGTGACATAGGCCCCCTCTTAAGAGAGTTGACCGCGTCGACTCTTCATCCCTGTAGTTTTGATTCCTATGATCCTCCAACTTATTCCTCTTCCTCTGGAGTTGGATGTCTAGATAAGAAATCCGCTCCTACATTCTCCTTACCAGGAATGTATTCCACTGTGAAGTCCTGTTGCAACAACAACGTCCATCACATCCACCGTGCGTTGAGCTTCTCTGAAGTAGCTATTAACATCACGTGTTGATGATATGAGTGGATCCTTACATGGATCAACACCTCATCCAGTAGGCGACTTCATAAGCACCCTACCATACTACTCATGACTGAAACTAGTGTTGGCTCATCGCTCCTGTACGTTCAGTCGACCTCCTTTCCACTGGCGTAAGCGATGGCTCACAATACAGACGGATTGTCCCATCCTGATTGTAACACTGATTCCATGTCCTCTTGGTTTCCCCCGGCTTTGCCTCTGGGGATGTTCCACCTCGTCCTCGTTGGACCGAGTCGTCTTTCCCAAATCTCCTGGACTTTTGCTTCCAGGACCATCTTGGGCGATATTGTATCTGGTCAGCCAATCTTCGGTTGGAGTCCTGGGTATTTCTCGCCTTTCCCGACGTTACCCACCCCTTCTGAACTTGGTTACCGGTGAAACTTTCACTCTTGTCCTTTCCCTGACTTGTGATTTCCCTCCTCCTGTCGTTGGGTAAATCTGACCTATCACGTACTTTCCCATAAGCTCTCCTATGTTGTACTGGCGATCTCTGGTCTTCGTCTGGACTGGTAACTTTTGTCCCAATGGCTGCCATCACCATAAAGTGCGAAGCTTTGCTCCCGGATCTCTCTTCATATTTCCTAATGAGATGTCTAGGGAGATTTTTCTTCTCTTCCCCGATCCGTATTTTGTAGATGTTCTTGGACACCACCTTTTCCACAGGATAAGGTCCTTTCCATCCTACTTGGAGTATATTGGTCTCTGCTGGACTCCACACTTCCACTTTGTCTTCCTCTTTAAGAGCTATGTTACTCTTAGTCCGCTTGTTGGGTGGTGCGTTCTGGCACTCCGAACAAGACTTCAACCACCGGCGTACATCTCCGGTCATTCCTGGCCAGCAATAATGGCCGGAAATTTGCTGCAAGGTCTCTCTGACACCCATATGTCGATTCTCGCCTATGATGTGTCCACTCTGAAGAATGTGAGGACGGTGGGTCTCTGGAACCACCCACTGCTCGTGCAGGTTATCTCCCCTCCCAGCTCTCCGATAGAGTAGTCGATTCTTCAGAAAGTACTGTCCCCGTTCTGGTGGCTCGGCACTTCTTTGCAGCTTCCTGTAGCAAGGACGCAACGTAGTATCTTTGCTCTGGGCAGTATGCAATTCTCCTATCCCTGAGTTTTTGCATAGTGTCTCTGCCTCTTTTTCCTTCCCTTGAGATCCACTGACTACTGTTCCCTTGTGGGCTGGCTGTTTGGGCATCCCCAAAAAGACATATTTCGTGCCAATGATCATGGGAAATAAGGAGTCCGATAATACAGCAGCTGGAATAATGCCCGTGACGTATCTGGATTTAATCTCCACCTTGGCGATTGGCAGCGTCATGGTAACAGCACTCCTCATTGCCGGCTGTATTTCTATGGTCTCCCCTGTAAGTTGGTCTGGGCTTACCAAGCTGGCGTCCACCACCGCTTCCCCATCCAAACCTGTATCGTAGAGACAAGCAACCTGCTGGCCATTTACTTCAATCAGTTCGACCACAGGTGGTCTCTCTTGGTCCTGAGTGTCTTTCATCTCCTTGACCGTTTCCTTGCCTTCCTCTTTTGATTCCTCGAGGTTGGTTATGCAATTGGCGTCTTCTGCCTTGCATTTGCAGTCCACAGTATTATGTGTTTTCGACCGGCAGTGTGTGCACCATGTTCCCTTCCTAGGTTTCCGTGTGTCCTTTTTGTTCCTATCTCCTTCGCCGACCTCAGCCTTGTCTGTGATCACCGTCGTAGGAATCACTTTGCATGCTGCGAAGTAAGAACTTTTAGGTTTCGATCTGCAGTCCTTCGTGTTATGAGATGGCACTTTGCAGAATGAACACCACTTCTCCGACCACTGTCGTTTCGCTGAAGAATTCGAGGTGCTCTGGTTTCCTTCCTTCACCTTCTCTGAACTCTCCTCTGTGTGCTTTATATAAGGTTCCATTTTTTCTCCTTCCCAATTCTTAGGTTTCTTTTTCTCTTGTTTCTCCTGACCTTTGGTTTGAATACTGAGTTCCCCAGCCTCCCCATGTACCTCTACGAATCGTTCCGCCAGCTTGTTCACAACATCAATCCGTTCCGCCCCTTGTTCTCCCAAGAAGGTTCTGAGAGGTTTCGACATTTGCTTTCGCATCTGGTCGACCACCATCATCTCTTCGAGACTCTCATAATCCCTCTTGAATTCTGCCAAGTCCATCCATTTCTGGAGATAGGAATTCAGCCTCAGACTGTAGGCGGCGAATAGTTCTCCCGGCTCTCTTCTAGACGATCTAAACTTCTTCCTATACGTTTGTGCTGTGACTTCATAATGTTTCATCAAAGCGGCTTTTAATTCCTCGTACTGATTTTCCTGTCCTGGTGGTAGGCGTGTGTAGACCTCGTACCCTGAACCACGTAAAGCCTGGGATAATTTAAGAGCCCATCCGGTTCTATCCAGTCCCATAGCGAATGCCATAGCCTCGAACCGATCCAAAAACTGGTATATCTTCTCTTTACTTTCATCAAAGACCGCCAAGGGAAACTTCATGGCATGGTAACCCTGCCCAATCATGTGGGTTGCCCCAGGTGAAGATGAACTTCCTTCTGCTGCATCTGTTTCACCCTTAGTTTGTGTCTTGAGTTCTAACTCTTTCAAGCGGTATTCATGTTCCATTTCTTGTCTCCTGGCAGTCTGTTCCATTTCCAGTTTCTTGGTCTCCTGGTCCATTTCCAGTCGCTTGGTCTCCTGTTCCAGTTTCTTGGCCTCTTGTTCCATTTCCAGTCGCTTGGTCTCCTGTTCCAGTTTCTTGGCCTCTTGTTCCATTTCCATTCGTTTGGTCTCCACCTCTATTCTTCTCACTTCCAACTCGGCCTTTCGATCTTCTCGTTCCGCTTGACGAATCTCTCGCTCTCTTTCCTGGATGTAATCAGTTAGTTCCGAGCCAGCTAAACCAATTTCCTCCCCGTTGGCCCTTAGTTCTGCTATAGTTACTTTAGGAGTTGCCATAGTTAAGAATGTAAGTCCGCAAATAGAGTACAGACCCCTCAAGCAATAAAGAAGTCCTTCCTATAAACAGATAATCTACCTAGAACCTATATCATTTATCTATGTCTATCTAATATTATAAATCTACAACACCACACAGTACATCACAATCACTCTCTCATCCACAAGAGGAGATATAGGATAAAGACTTATGTAGACGTGTGACCGTGTGACTAGGTATGTAATGTGTCTTACCACCTATCCACATTCACTCTGTCTGGAACTTTCTCACTGTAAAGTCACCAACGTTAATGAAATGTTTCCACCATAAATGTAATGGCACCATATATCCAATGGACGTCCTTCCATTAAAAGTCATCAATGTATACTTATATTTATTCCAATCAGTATGTCCCAACATGCAGGTACTCCGCTATGCCTGTGCCAATATGCAGGTACCCCTCTATACATATGCACTGTTATGTCCAGGTCATATGGGTATTATTTTCTACCCCGCTCGCTCCACCAATTATGTCACTTGTTTTCCTGAGAGGAAGTTGGAATCAACAAGCACATCTTCAAACTTATTATCTGTTGGGATTATTGACTGACTTTTGTCTACACTCCTCTCTTCTGTCTTCCCTTCCATATATCTATTTCTTTCACTCTCTCTCTGTTATTCCTTCAACACATACTCCGACAACAGTTCCTTTCAACAATAAACAAAAGATTTATTAATAAAAACTATGTCTGGTGTATGTATGGATAGTGTCTATGTAGTTGGTATGTTCTTCTAGTGTGGATGCAAGATAAGATGTTGATAGATAGTCTCCGTAATCTTCTCCGGCATATTCAACAGGCCAAAACATCAGATATCAAACACAGAATTAGAACGTTCTCACCCGGTATGATCCGTTCAGCTTGAGTCTTGACTTAATCCAATTCTTGAAAACACAAACAATTGTTCACCACAGTAACACCGTACAGTAATGCGATCACGGTAAGTCCTTTCCGTAGACAGAGTTTTCAGTTTTATGTTGTTATAATCCATCAGTGAAAACACCTCACACCTGTCCACAGTTATTTAACCGTTCTCTGAATATATGTACACTGGTCTAGGGTTCTTCCCTGTTTCGTTTAGGTGAGTACTAAATGAAAATGTTTTATCCTATTTTCTATGCTTGAATAAAGTTTCTTCTCTAAGGTTCACCAAAACCTGTTTTTTGACATTCGTTAAGTCACCCACTTTGCATTTGCTATAGTGACATACTTTCACTGCACCTGTGAAGTGCCTGATTAAATTAAAAAGTCTTTCCTGTAATATCAACACTGCTTTCTCTGTACAAGAGATGTACTGGTTGATCTTCTTTGATAGGTCAGGCTGTGTAGTAGAACCTGGGTAATAAACATTAAATCAGGTGATTTAAGTCTGCCTCATATCACTGTCTATGTGATTATCTTTCTCCAGCCGTAATGAAACAGCCTCCGAAAGAATTACTCTGACATAAACAGCAGAATTCACTAAAGTATAAACTATTCACTAAATAGAAAGCAATAGTAAACCCTACGCACAACCACATATTTCCCTATGCTAATATTACTCTAATATTAGTGTTACCTTATATATCTAGAATTAATGATACTCCAAGCATTGAAATCTATTAGCACACAATCACTTCTATCCCATTTCCCGGGATGATTTCTTTGCTATTTTCAGGAGACATAAATCCAGTTTGCCGTCCCTTTAGGTAGCACACACTAACACAACAATCCCAGTTGCTACTATTTATATTGGGCCTTCCGTTCTTCGTTAGTGTTTGATGTCCATACATCAACAATCGCCTTTGTCGTTCCCGTAACATCAAAAGTTCAGTGAAATCACGTATACGTCCGGGCGCTCCGTTCTCCGCTGTTGAGCTGGTCCTCTGTCCATCGCTCGTTTGCACTTCAAAGCATTCTCCGTTCATTTTCCCGTCGCCCCGATACTAGCGGGAGTCACTGCCCTCGGCGCGTACCTGTATCCTATTTTTATATTCGTAGGTCAATGCTCGTGAATTTTATTCCTCCTCGCAGAATGAAGTACACAATTGTTAACCCTTCTCCTTCCTTGTATTTTAATATGTAAGTTATCAAGGAATCATTAAACTGCAGTTTTTTCTGTGACACTATGACACGTACGTGTCCTGTCTAGGTCTGGTCCTAACACTGGTTTGGAGTACTATCTCCTTCTACTGTCTTCCTCTGTGTATACTCTTGTATAGAGTCCCTATTAGGTCCTATCTTTGTCCTTTACTTTCCTCTGTCCTTGTCCTGTTTGTATCATAGTCTATCCTACTTCTATCTATCTATCCCAGCACATTGACATGAGTGGATGTGTGGGTGAGGGTGTGTGGATGGGTGTGTGGGTATGTGTGTAGGGGGTGTCTGGGGGATGTGTGTATGAGTGGATGTGTGGGTGGGGGTATGTGGGTGGTGCGTATGTGTGTAGGGGGTGTCAGGGGGATGTGTGTATGAGTGGATGTGTGGGTGGGGGTATGTGGGTGGGTGTGTGGGTATGTGTGTAGGGGGTGTCAGGGGGATGTGTGTATGAGTGTATGTGTGGGTGGGGGTATGTGGATGGTTGTGTGGGGATGTGTGTAGGGGGTGTCTGGGGGATGTGTGTATGAGTGTATGTGTGGGTGGGGATATGTGGATGGTTGTGTGGGGATGTGTGTAGGAGGTGTCTGGGGGATGTGTGTATGAGTGGATATGTGGGTGGGGTATGTGGGTGGGTGTGTGGGGATGTGTTTAGGGGATGTCTGGGAGATGTGTATATGAATGGATGTATTTGTGGTGGTATGTGGATGGGTGTGTGGGGATGTGTGTAGGGGGTGTGTGGTTAGGGATGTGTGAGTGGGTGGGTGGGGAGGTGTATGGGTTGGTGGATGGATGTGTGTATGGATGGGGCGGGTGTGGGTGTCGGAGGGGGATGTGTGTTTGAGTTGTTGTGTTCTGGGGGGTAGTGGTATGTTTGGGTGTTGGTGGGTGAGGGATGTGTGGGTGTTGCTAGTGGGAGGTGTGATTGTGGGTGGGTGTGTTGGGCGTGTGTAGGGGGAGTGGAGGATGTGTCTATGCGTGGGAGATTTGTGTGGATGGGGGATGTGTGTGTGGGTGGGGGGTGTGTGTGTGCGTGGGGATGTACGTGTGAGTGGTGGGGTATGTGGATGGATGTGAAATGTGTGGGTGGGTGAGAAAATGTGTGTGGTGGGATGTGTGTGTGTGGGTGGGAAGATGTGTGGGTATAGGTGGGTAATGTGTGAGTGGGTGAGGGATGTGTGTGTGTTGGTGCGGGATGTGTGTTGTGGGGGGGGGGGAGTACGTGTGTGTGGTTGGGGGTGTGTGATTGGGTGGATGGAGCATCTGTTTGTGGGCTGGTTTGTGTGGGTTGGGGTATGTGTGAGTGAGGAGTTGTGTGTGGGTGGGGAAGTTTGTATGGGTGGGTGCGAGATGTCTGGGTTGGTGATGGGATGTGTGAGTGGGTGGAGGATTTATGGTGGGTGGGGGATGTGTGGTGGGTTGTGGTGTGGGTATGGTTGAGTTATGTGTGAGTGGGTGAGGGATGTGTGTGGGTTGGTGCAGAATGTCTGTGTTGGAGGGGGATGTGCCACATAACATGATAATATGCATTGTTTATGCTTACAACGTTCATTTGACAATGGGTTTTTTTCCCTTCGTGAATGTATCATGCACTGTTGTTGAACGAAAGATGAGTGATTGGAAGGAACGAATGTAAGACGGGCCTACGTATCCAATGTGTAATCCTTTGAAAATAAAGTTCAATTCAATTCAATTCAATTCAGTTCACAAAATTCAAGAATTTGTCAGAACATATTTACAAGGAAATAAGTTATTCAAGTTTTCTCATAATTCTATTTTGTACTTTTAACTTTCATAATACATTGTATATTTCTCTTATATTCATGATAAATAGGAAAACTATAATGCATGTAAAGAAAAATGTTTTTTCATGAAGTCCGTAAAAGGTTAGAATGATGTATGTTGTAATGCATCAATTGACTTGAAGTGTGTGAAAGGTTACAATGATGTATGGTATAATGCATCAATTGACTTTTTGAAGTGTGTGAACGGTTACTATAATGTATGTTGTAATGCATCAATTTTCTTCAATCTCAGGCAACACGATAATTAACAGGCTGAGGGCAGACAAGTTCCAGGCTTATTTTAACTTCACGAATGAAGAAGATATACTAGGGGAAATCACTGTCAAGATATCTCCATTTACACAAGCGGATTTGGGAGACTACATGTTGTATTCAGAATACAAACCGCATAGAGTTGAAGCACTTCATTCTTACTTGAAGTTTAGTGTTTTTGCACAAGGCAAGTAAGGGTGTACTTTTAAAAAAAACAACATTATTTTAAATTAGTGAAAGAAATGTAGCAATTACTGGAATGCCTGTCATTAAATGTGCAATGTTGCTATCTTTAGACATTTGACTTAGTTCACATGTTTTTATTAATGAAGACACACACAATATACTATATTGCACACTTTATTGCCTCACAATTTACTGTATATCAACAGGTGCACATTACAGAATTAATTCAACGTCTAATACAAAATCGTCATGAATCCCTTTAGCTGAAATACACGCACCACACTGGCATATGTTTCACTGTCACCACGTTAGTTTTACAGAGACTGTTGACACAACTGCAATTTACACGCATATATATATTCCTCTAAAAGCTTCAGCACCGTTTGGGTTTTGTTATGCATATTGTACAGTACACTGAAGGTGTCCGTCATATGACCAGGTTACAATTTTTTAAATCCCTGGCTAAGCGCTGAAGCTTAAACTAATTTGCATTTAAATCAGTAGGTTTCGCCTCAGTTTATAAGTAGCTTCAGTATCAGCAAACCACGGGAGGTCAGTGCCTTATGTATGAGGTATATCGGCATTTGTTTAGTCTGTCAGTGACTTGAGTTTGGAACATATCATCATTTGTTTAGTTTGTCAGTGATTTGAGTGTGGGACGTATCACCGTTTGTTTAGTCTGTCAGTGACTTAAGTTTGGGACATATTACCATTTGTTTAATCTGTCAGTGGCTTAAATGCGGGTGATATCATCATTTGTTTAGTCGGTCAATGACTTAAGTGTGTGGTATATCACCGTTTGTTTAGTCTGTCAATGAGTTAAGTGTAGGGCATATCACTGTTTGTTTAGTCTGTCAGTGACTTAAGTGTGGTGCATATCGCAGTTCGTTGAGTCTGTCAGTGACTTACGTTTAGGGCATATCTCCGTTTGTTTAATCTGTCAGTGATTTCCGTTTGGGGACATGTCACTATGTGTTAATATGTCAATGACATTCCACGACTTTATTCTTTTAGTTTAATTTAATTTTTTTTTCAACAAAAAACAAAAAGCTGTTGACAAATTGAAACGTCAAGGCCTTTACAACATTTCACATGAACTCAGTATAGACACGAAAGGCCCTTAACCTGTGCAACCTTGAGCCCGGAGGTCCACATCGGTACATCAAAGATGTATCACATGGCCGGGCAAGAGGTGTGTTTTATTCAGCTGAGTTTGGCTCCTTGCGTCATCTTGCACCTTGTCTAATCTGCTTTTCGGGTCTTGCTGACAGTGAGTGGGCCCACATTGTAGTCTATGACGCTTAGGACAGGGATTTAAAAAAAAAATTCAGAAGTTGTTCGATGTCGGCGGCTGCTATTACCTTCATTTCCATGAAATATTTAATGGCTCTGATTATGACATTACCAACGTAATACTTGTACAAGTATAAAAATCATGTGTCATGCAGTAGCTTGTTCTGTAGATATAGTTGTATAGATTGTGCCATCCAGTAGTTTGTACTGTTCTAATTAACATATTCATGATGGTTCACATGCGGCTTTTGTTAGCATGACTTATTAATGTGACCCAGTTCAATAACTGGTGCACAGTTGTAGAATTAATGACTGTGGTAGAGTGGTATAGATTGTTCTCTTCTATTTTTTGACCAAACAGCCATTTTCCAGATCTTTATGTGTGGTTCATGGTAGATACGAATGCCGGATTCTCCTTACGTTTGGATAAGTTCCGCTGGCATGTCCTTATTTTCCTTTCTTAAGACTGCGATTTCCTGATCGTACGTCCTATAATAAACGTTCTTGTTCTTTCTCTACACTTTCATGTATATTATCTGCACTTTTTATTGTGTTTTCGTACATGTCAGCATTGTACTCCTTCCATCTTTCTGGTACATGTTTTCTATCTGTTAAAGTGTCGCCATTCTTATCATTTATTACATGTAATGATGGTCTTAATTCGCCTGTTAAGATACTGATTTCCTGAAACTAGTCTAAATCCTTTTCTTGCAATTAGATATGATGGATTTTATTACAATCACTCATTACGAACTGCTCCTTATCTTCCCTGATAACACTTCTCATATTCCGCGTGTAGATTTTGTATGCGGGTCTGTTTGTTTCTATCCATGTTTGCTTACATGTTCTGCCTTATTTCAACCTGAGCATTTCCTCTGTGATCTATTTCTGCTTCTTTTGTCTGTATTTTAGAAGTCATGTTTTGCACTGATGAGATGAAAATAAGATGAAAGATAGTTCTTCCTGGAATATCAACTGTGTATCAGTAGTAAACCTGGTGTTTTCTGTGATAGTAATATCTTGTTTATCTAGCTCATCACGTGTCCATATTTGTTTTTGGTGTGTCCTGTCGCATTGAACTCAAGCGTGGTCCTTACATGTGCCACTACTTCTAGTGAATTAGCTTTCGCTAGTACCAGTGTCCCTCACCATGAGGCGAACGCACTCCGACTTCTGAGGTACTTGTAATCTAAGTCCACAAATCAAGGACGAGAAGTCAATATTTCAGTCCAACTGGCCATTGTAAGTCGAATCTGCTACCCCAGCATCAGCACAACGGGTGTTTAAAAACGAGCATTCATATCCATTCGGCAATGCTGACCTCCATCAAGTGTCAAGCTTTTTTTTTATTACTTTCAAAACACCTCAAATTTAATTTCAGCTTCAATTGTTTATTCATGTGGTATATCACTCAAATCGAACCTTATTGATTAAATTGACAGTTACGAGATAAACTCATCATCATCATCAAGTGCCGTGCCGGCTGGCGTAGGCGTTCATGGCTCTCCATAGATCTCGGTCTTTGGTTTTCTGGATCAACTCTGGTGCTGATATTCCTCCTTGCCACCGTCTCAATCCATCCAGCATCACTTCTCTTGGTCTACCTCTGCCTCTCTTCCCCTCGATCTTTCCAGTTGTTACGATGTTCTCCAATGCCTCTCTTCTCATCACGTGACCGAAGAAAGATGTTTGTCTCTGTCTTATTGTTGTATATAATGTTCTAGTTTCATTAGCCTGTTTCAGGCAGTCGTCGTTAGTTACTCTGGCAGTCCAAGGAATTCGCAACATTCGTCTCAGGAACCACATCTCTGTTGCTTCTAATTTCTTCTTAATTTGTTCATTTACGTTCCAAGATTCACTGCCATACAGCAAAACTGGTTCTACATAGCATTTCAGCACTCTCTTTCTTACATTCAGTGATAGTGACTTATTGCATAAGATACTCTTCATTTTCTGAAAAGCGGCTTTTGCCTGCCCTATTCTACTCCTAATCTCTGTTGTACATCTTCCATCTGATGTTATAAATGCCCCTAGGTATCTAAAATTATCAACTTGGTTAAGGATTTTCCCTTCTATTTCTATGTCACATTTTGGTGTCACCATTTTCTTTGATATTACCATTGTTACTGTTTTCTTGATATTCAAGGAGAGTCCTTTCCTTGCACTCTCTGTTACTACAACGTCTAATAATTGTTGTAGGTCTGTTGAATTATCCGCCACCAATACTGTGTCATCTGCATAGCGTATATTATTTATATTATAACCTCCAACTAGTATTCCTGGCATCTCTTTGATCTCTCTCATTATTACTTCGCTATACAGGGAGAAAAGATCTGGTGACAAGACACACCCTTGTCGTACTCCTAGCTTTATCCGTTCGTAACTACCCTCTTTATTTCCCATTTTAATTGCTGCTACTTGGTTCCAGTAAACATTCTTTATTATTCTTAAATCTTTTCCATCAATGTTGATATCTTCCAACATTTTAATCAGTTCATCATGTTTTACTTTATCAAATGCCTTAGTATAATCTATGAAGCACAAATATATGTCTCTCTGTTTCTCTATTGACCTTTCTATTAGTGTCCGTAATGTATAAATTGCATTGTTTGTGCCCTTTCCTTCCACAAATCCATACTGTTCTTCACTAATTTCCATTTTTATTTTATTTTTGATTCTTCTCATTATGATTCTGAGTAGAAGCTTAGTGATATGGTTTATAAGGTTAATTGTACGAAAATCTTCACAATCAATTGCTCCTGGTCTTTTTGGTATAGCTATAAATAAAGATTTCAGCATATCACTGGGTAAATATCCACTGCTGTAAATATCATTCAACATTTTGGTTAATATATCTACTCCAAATTCTCCCAATACTTCTAATTCTTCTATTGTGATTTCATCTGGCCCAGCTGTTTTTCCTTTCTTCATACGTTTCATAGCGTCAGCGACTTCTTCTTTCAGAATAGGTGGACCTTCTAAGTTACTATCTTCTGTTAATTCTCCCCTTTCTCCTTCATATAATTCTCTTATATACTCATTCCACCTCTTCATTATAGCATCTTCCTCTAATATTATCTTTCCTGTTTTTGATTTCAAACACCCTGTATTTATTCTTATGTTTCTTCCTGTAAGCTCACTGATTTTTCTGTGCATATTTTTTGTATCTTTAATGGAATTTAATTCAATTTTTTTGCATTGCTCGTTTAACCAACTTTCTTTAGCCTTCCCACATTTATCTTTTATTTCTTTATTTATCTTAGCGTATTCTCGTTTGTCATTTTTACTCTGGTTTCTTTTGTCCATCAGTTTTAAGATATCTTCATTCATCCATTTTTTCTTAGCTATTTTCCCTCTCTCCGGTAATACTTCTTTGCTAGTTTGATGAATGGAGTCCCTTAACATTTCCCATTGTTCATCTATACTCTGTATTTTAGTTATTGCATTGTACCTATTTTTCACAGTCACTCTGTATTGTTCTTGCATTTCTTTATCTATTTTCAGAACCTCTTTATTAAGTCTCATGTTCTTAGCCATTTTTTTCCCTCTCTTTAATCTTACTTTTATTTGTCCACATAGTGGTACATGATCACTATTACAGTCAGCACCAGGCATTGTCTTTACATTAATTAAAGCATTTCTAAATCTTTTATTAATTAGTATGTAGTCAATTTGGTTGCGTATTTTCTTATCAGGGCTTATCCATGTGTACAGTCGTCTTTTATGGTGTTTAAACCATGTGTTTCCAATTATCATCTCATTGATATTTGCCCATTCTATTAGCATTTCCCCTCTTTCATTTCTTGTACCTAAACCATAATTCCCCACTACATCCTCCATTTTTTCCTTTCCTACTTTTGCATTAAAATCACCAAGTATTATTTTTATTTCTTGTGATCCAATTTGAGCCATCGCCATTTCTATTTCGTCGTAAAAGTGTTGTATTTCTTCATCACTACTGCTTGCTGTTGGTGCATATCCATCCATCATGTGCCATGCCGGTAAGCGTGGGCGGTCATGTTCTGCCATCTCACTCGATCAACAGAGTCGTGGATCAGTTCCGTGTTTCTGTCTCGACCATGCCACAAGGCCAAGCCATCCAGATACTTGTTTCTAGGTCTTCCCCTTGGTCTGTTCCCCTCGATCTTACCAGTTGTCACCAAGTTCTCCAAATCATTTCTTCTCATAACATGCCCAAAAAATTGTGACTGTCTACGTCTAATGTCTCTGATCAGTTTACGATCTTCATTTGTTTCTTGAAGGACTTGTTCATTGGTCTTTCTGGCTGTCCATGGTATTCTTTGCATTTTCCTCAGAAACCACATTTCTACAGCCATCAGATGTTTTTCAGCCTGGCTGCTCATTGTCCAAGCTTCACATCCATATAAAAGTACAGGTTCTATGTAGCATCTCAACACTCTTTTTCTCGTTTCAATTGACATCTTTTTATTGGTCAGTATGTTTTTTCATCTTGCTAAAGGCTACTTTTGCCATGGCGATTCTTGTTCTAATCTCTTCAAGGCATCTCCCATCAGATGTTATTACTGTTCCGTGGTGCATATACTTGTATAATATTTATGTCTATTGGTTTGCCTTTGATTTTTACCATAATAACTCTATCTGAAATACACCAGTATCCATTAATTGACTTGGCTGTTTTTTCGTCTAATATTATTCCTCCACCTTTTTCATGTGTTTTCCCTCCATAATAAATTATTGTGTGATTGTCAGCTATAATTTTGCCCGATCCCTTCCATCTCATCTCACTAACGCCTAGTATATTCATTTTCATGCTATCCATCTCTCTTAGAACATTGGTCAACTTTCCTAGCTCATTTAATGTCCTAACATTCCATGTTCCTACTCTAAATTTATTTATTTTAGTTATGATTTTGCCATCAGTAGCTGGATGACGGTCTGGTGTCACCTGTGGCTCATGACTGTCCCTACCGGACGAGGATGCCCTAAGACAGCCATTAACGTCCTTCACTAACTTTGATAGATAAACTATCTGTTTGAATTTATTGATAAAACTCTAGTCTCTAGCATGCATACTTTGATTAAAACTAGTATTTTCTTCCACAGGTACTTATCAGTTCAAAGACCCTGACAGTCTGAGTCACATATATACAAGAGAAGTCGATGGTGCAGTGTCCATAAATGTAACCGTCTTTGGATACCCAGAACCAAATGTGACCTTGAATAGTACTAAACACATCCTCCCTTCTGATGCCTACACACTGAACTACACACAACTGGAACCTCCCTATGGCACTGTGTCATTGGTGATCAACATTCAAAATGCCAGCTTTTTCCAAAATTATTCCCTTAACATTATAAATACTGGGGGACCACTGACCTACTCATTTGAAATTGTGGAGAGCGGTAAGTACAATTTGTGTACATGGTGTCGGCTGAGAGGTTTAACACACTTACATTTCTCTTCTGACGGCGACATAGTGGCCTCATTCCACACGTAGGTCAGTTGCACTTAGATGTTGACCACCCGTTAATAGCTGTATTCTGACCTGGCAGATCAGGTATGTTTTAATTAAACATTGCCTCTAAGCCATGTTCTGTTTACAATCCTGCAACTGTACTTGGGCTGCAGTCAGTTGTGTTCACAGTAGCAGGCGTCTGGTTTTCCTAGATCAGTGCTTCTCAACCGGTGGGGAATTCCCCCCCCCCCCCCAGGAGGGAATTTTGGGGTTTCTAGGGGGGGGGGGATGAAGATTATTTCAAGATTGCGTTAATACAAGAACCGATTACTTGATCTTGTTTTTCCCTTCATACTTTACGGTTCTGTACGTCTAACCCTTCTAAAATTCATTTTATAAAGTACGTAGACCCACAAATCACGTTTTATGTGGACGTCTAGATTTGTTTTAGTATGTGCTATTAAATTTAGCTTCAATTATTACGTATACTTTGTAGGGGCAGGAGTAAATTGTTAGGGAGGAAATACAAAAGGGGGGAATGACGTTCTAAAAATATGGTGAGGGGAGAATGACATCCTAAAAATATGGTGAAGGGGGGCACGGGCCAAAAAAGGTTGAGAACCACTGTCCTAGATAGACCTGGGCAATTAATTAGTGCAAACTGGGTACACGCCCTGATCACGTGTTTCAGTAGTACACAGTTATTTCAAGAACAAAAACAATCATACAGCAATGTCAGCATTTTGATTCCAAAAGGTGTTTATTAAATTATGTAGTAATATTATGTACAATAGTAATAATTACGCATTTTCTAAAACGATTCAATATGTAAATGTTGCTAATAAAGGATCAGAAGAATACAGGCAACATTCTTTATGATATTATGTGCAAGATATCAGATTATCTAGAATTATGTGTCACATTAATGACAGAAGAAATAAGAGATCGTCATATGTGAGATATTACATAATCTCATGCCTTAACTTGAAAGATGGACATAAACACATTTGTAAATAATACTAGAACAATATAATTAGCGAAGTAGCATCGTCACCTCTGAATCTGGAAACTAATAAAAATTTAGAAACGTATTCGAACTCTCAAAGGCGCATGACACATCACGTTATAGACAAAATGTCCACTCCTTTCTGTTAGCTTGTCCATGAGACGACGGACACTGCTCGAAATACCGTAGACATACAGAAACACCAATGAGCAGGTCCTGCAAGAAGCAAATGAGAATGGTAAACAAATTAATTAGACATTGATAGTCGCAAATTTGTTTGGGCGTGTTATAAGAAGAAATAAATTAGAGAACTTGGGGACTAATGACAAGATTGAGGGGAAAGGCTCAAGGGAAAGGCAGAGAAGTAAATACATGTATGTCTTCATCACATGGCACGATGGAGACAAAAACACAGAGCTGATCCACGACTCTAGTAATCGTGTGAAATGCTGAAACATGACCGCCCACGCTTTTGGCCATGGCACATGATGATGATGAACATATTGAAATAATGAAAACAAAAAGGAATTGACTAGTATATTGACTTGGCTGAATGGAAGCGAAACAGATTTATCGTAACAGAAAGTGTTTCATGATTTAAAGATTGCATTTCTGAATATTTCCAATCATGTTTCATGTGAGAACGGAAAGATAGCAATCTAATTTTAATACTCTAATGTGATCTATGCAGGTCTCCCTGGCGAAGGTTTTAACGACTTTCTCTGCAATCCCGTATATCCATGTGGGGAACGCAACTGCGCGACATTCGGTAGCGGATCGCGTCTCGTTGGTTACTTACGGAGGTATGTGAGCCGGTCGTTCAGAAAGCAATGGCAAACTACTGAGCGTAATCTTGCCAAGACATCAACAGCAGCTGAAAATTGCTGATGTTAGCTGCAATATCCTGTAAAGGATATGCGAAAAAAATTGGATCTATGCGTGAAAATGTGTATTATGATCGATCATGTTGTCTTTAATTTCCTAGATACGGCACTACCTGTCTCTGAGAATGGCGGTTCTACTTTGGGAGATGTGGGAGCTATAGTTGTTGGCATTGTTGCTGCTGTACTGGTCATTATTATAATCTGTGTGATCATATTTCTGTTGAGAAGGAAAGGTACGTATTCATGCACATCTTTTTTATGTTAATGTAGGATGTTAATTGTTACAAGTATTTGTTTGGGTGAAGAGTCCAATGTTTCCTTTTGTTGTTGATGTTATTGCTGTTGTTGTTGTTGTTGTTGCTGAAATGTGTCGTTTGGTCTTGGTATATTATCACTGTCATTGAACACAGACATGTACATACATGCTCCAGACGTCTCTCATATACCACACACGCAGAATCTCAGCACTGTGCACCAACCCTTTAATGCCAGAGAGAGTTCAAATTTGGGTACACCAAAATCTTAGACGTTATAAATATTGTTTGTGGGTAGGTTTCTAACTTTCATATGTTACCTTGAAAGGCAGCCTATGGAGCCAGCTCTAAATGTCCAACTGCCGATGAATGTTTATCCCGTCACATTTGGAATGATGTCATTTGTTGAATAACGTGATTGTGATGAGAATAGTTACATGCGCTATATCACACACAACATATCGAATGGTGCCATCTGTTGAATAAAGGAATGTTGATGAGAATAGTTACTTTGCTATATCACAAACAACATGTGGAATGATGTCACCTGTTGAATAACAGGATGATGACACCACCAGTTAGTTGCACCGATCATGTCTGGTAACCACACAACATGTAGATGTAAGCCCACAACTGCTGACACATTCATGACATGGCATGGATGTTAGCATAATCAATTAAACTTGAGGATCAAGTTCATATCATATGTGTTAACGCAATCATTTGAACTTGATGTTAAAATCCATTTGCATACTTGTTAGCATAATCAGTTGAACATGATGGTCAAATCCATATCACCGTTGTTAGTACAAACAGTTAAAAATCGGCGGTCAAATTGTTATGATGTTTATGAGCTACATTGGTTGAACTTGATTTTAAAAATGTGTACCGTAATTGGTAGCAAAATCAGTTGAAGATTTTGTGTCATATTAGCCTCCTACATCAATGTTGTCCCGTTAAATTAACTGGCTGACATTTTCAAGGCTGGTAGGATATTAAGTTCAATGTCTGCTCTCTACATTCCATGGCTTAGATGGCGCATTGACTATACCCACAATTGCCTGCACCACGGATAATAACTTGCACATAAATAATTGAGACACATCATCATCATCATCATCATCATCATCATCATCATCATCATCATCATCAATATCATATCACCCTCATCATCATTATCATTATTATCACCCTCATCATCATTATCATTATCATCATGATCATCCAAGTCTTGAAGAACATCGCTTTCATCTAAACATGACAAACATATTCACGTACAGCTGCCATTTCCAACGTGTTAGAAAAGACAATGTGGCAGTTTAACATTGCTGTCCACATCCACGTGACCCTAGACTTCATGTTCAATCTTTAGCCACTTCTAAGCTGCTCAGATGAGTATCCTACTCTGTAGTAAATAAATAAATGTTTTGCATATCCGGTACAGGACATCGCTGTCAACGTCAGCATCTTTCAGCTGATTATCGATTTCTTGGCAAGATTACGCTCAGTAGTTTGCCATTGCTTTCTGAGCTGCCGGCTCGCATACGTCTAAGTTACCGACGCGATTCGAACCACTGCTGATTCTCACCGTCGTCACGTTACTTACGAGAGTATACGAGATTACGGAGAGAAGTCACTAACATCTTGGCCAAGAAGCCGTCTACTATGTAGTACTCTAGCTAAAAGCAAAGGGCACCCCATAAATGTCCACTTATCCTGGTGGACACTTGGTCCCAATGTGGCTGCCGCAATGCGGTGTGTCTCCTAACCTCTGCCACCAAGACACACCCCTGCAAACTGAGGTGTGCATTTATTTTTCTACACTTTATTTATGCTGAAATATACGCTAATGACATTTGATTTATGGTTTAATATTCGCTAATGACATTTGATTTATGGTATAATATTGGCTAATGACATTTGATTTATGGTTTAGTTTAGTCGTTTAGTTTAGTCGTTTAGTTTAGTCGTTTGATCAACATCACGGCACACGGTTTAACCCATAAGTGCTCCGTTTTCCTCCTAACTCAAACCTGAATCTGGAGAAACTTAGCTCAATGCACGAACTCCGTTGCATCGGCGAGGATCCTGAAATACTATGGGTAGATTTTTAACTCGAAATTTTGCCCGGGCAGCGCCGTTAGGCTACTCTTTTTCGATTTCCAACTGCCAAGTAATTTTTTACGTGAGCAACAATACACACGGGCGTCCGATCTCACTACCCAGAGACCAGGGGCAATTTTATTACTGGAAGTCCAGGTGGATTTTTTTAAAATACATCCCGGTCCTCACCGGGGCCTGAACCCGGGACTTCCAGCACTCGAGGCGGACACCATACTTCGAGACCACTCAGCCCCGATTTATGGTTTAATATTCGCTAATAACATATGATGTGTGCTAGCCGGTCTCCATGGCCAAGGCGTTATGGACATTGTTCGTAATCCCGTATATCCAAGTGGGGAAAACAGCAGCTGCAAGAATCGGCAGCGGTTCGCACCGCGCTGGTAACTTACAGGGGTATGTGATCCGGTCGTTCAGAAAGCAATGGCAAACTACTGAACGTAGATCTTGCCTAGTACATCAACAGCAGCTGAAAAATACTGGTGTTGACTGCAACGTCCTGTAAGGGATATGCAACATAAAGAAAAAAAAATATAGGCTAAAGCCATTTTATTTATCATATAATATACGCTAAAGTCATTTGCTATAATATAGGCTACTGACATATGATTGCAGGAGCTCCGTGCAAAAGGAAGAAGCACACATTCCAACACATCAATGTAAGATTTCAAATGTGCCGGTTTTTATTTGTATCTGTTAAATATGTCCACCAGATAGGTAAGATAAATTGACACATAGACACACAGACACACAGAGACAGAGAGAGAGAGAGAGACAGAGAGACAGAGTAAGATAGATAGACAGACAGACACAGGGAGAGAGACAGCGAGAAACAGATAGTATGTGTGTGTGTGTGGGTGTGTGTGTGTATGTGTGTGTGTGTGTGTGTGTGTGTGATAGATAGGCAGACAGAGAGACAAAGAATATTTGTGTTTGTAAGATAAATAGACAGAGAGACAAAGAATGTTTGTGTTTGTAAGATAGACAGACAGAGAGACAAAGAATATTTGTGTTTGTAAGAAAGACAGACAGAGAGACAAAGAATATTTATGTTTGTAAGATAGACAGACAGACACAGAGAGTGTGTGTGTATAAGATAGATTGACATTTAGAGATAGACAGAGACAGGCAGAGTTTGTGTTTGTGTGTGTGTTTGTCTGCGTGTGTAAGATAGACAGACAGACAGAGACAGTTTGTTAGTGTGTGTAAAATATATAAACAGACAGAGAAACAGACTGAGAGTTTGTACAGACAGACAGATAGACAGAGAGACAGAGAAATACATAGACCGAGGGGTAGAGATTTTGCATGTATGTGTGTGTGTGTGTAAGATAGATAGACAGACAAAGATAGAGAGAGAGAGAGACATAATGCGTGCGTGTAATATAGATAGATACACACACGCACAAATTAACTCTCTAACTCTCTGTCTCTCCGTGTGTGTGTGTTTGTGTGTGTGTGTGTGTGTAAAATAGACAGACAGACAAACACACATACAAGCAGATAGAAAGAGAGATAGAGAGAGAGAGAGAGAGAGAGAGAGAGAGAGAGAAATTGAGAGAGAGACAGAGAGATGGTAACATCACAGTACTAGACTATCTTGAGGAGTGTGGAGGTGGCAGAAGAGATCAAATGACCTAAAGAGAACATAAATATTAACTTAGGGATTAAGATAAAGAGAGAGAAGGAGACAGTGAGAGAGAGAGAGAGTGAGAGAGAGAGAGAGAGTGAGAGAGAGAGAGAGAGAGAGAGAATTTCAAAGCCTCATGTATTATAAAGCACGGAGAAACAAGATAAGTAAGCTGGATACAGCAAACTGATGGCTTTTGACAAGGAACACCATGAAAACCACATCAGCTTTCGTCATATCCATGAGATTCATTTGAAAATGAATTCACCATTTAAAGTACCATAGCGTTTATGCTTCACATCATCGACAAACAGTAGACGAAAATGAGGAGTTCTAATCGCTATGAGAAAAAAGAAATTACCATGCACATCTGAGAAGGTTTCCCGTCGATGAAGCGAAATATATATTCTGCTGTTACATCGAGGCTAGTCTAGACATAAATAAAACTTTGGAACTAAACTTGTTGCAATGATGATCCTCCGAACCTCTCTTCTGTAACCCACTCTATACCAGTAGGAGGCATTACTAGTCACTCACACAGTCGGAGGCATTATTAGTCACTCCCACAATTGTGGGGCTATAGCCAACTATATCAAAAACATGAGGAGATTGACATTTGTCAAGATGATCACTCATTAATCATGATCAAAACTGCAAGAGATTCTTCTACCTTCAACTTCAGAATCTGACACACATCTTCAGCTACATATCTTGTTTGCACCATCTCAGATACACTCTGACTCATTAAATAGGGTTGTAGAAGACCAGTGCAGAGTAAGCGACAATCGCTCGATCTTGCTCAGTTTCTAGAGTGAAACACTTAACACAGGCCCACGCATAACACAATGGATTTATGGAAACTCCAGCTGCGGTTTATCTAGACATCAAGTGGATATGGTACTGTCTGACCTCATGGAGCAGAATAAATAATTTGATCTCAACATATGTTTACTGCAAGCTGCAAAAAAGACCATCCCCAAAAGATGTAGTTCAGCTGCACATCACATCCAGAAGTTTCAGAAAATATAAATAATGCTTGGCAGTCTCTTTACGAGAGTCACAACAAATTTAACAGTACTGTAACAGAGTTTGAGAGACCAGCACTAAAAGAAAAACTTAAATGACGGTAGAAATACAATGGCAACATTGAAGTCTAAAGTTTTGGGTTTGCTGAAATCTGTACCTGTGGGAGTATTTCACAAATGTATGAAGTTAGGATGCCAGTTCCTTTATGTTCAGCCACTTCTTTCTATGACCTAGGGCACAGCCATGCATCTTAATTGTTAGAGTGTGTGTGTGTGTGTGTGTGTGTGTGTGTGTGTGTGTGTGTGTGTGTGTTTTTTTTTTTTTTTTTGGTTCTGAGATAGTCTGGATTACATCTGATCATGTTCATACAATTGTTTCCCCCAGGAGAGTGAGTCGTCCGTATACATCAGGTGTGTGTGTGTGTGCGTGTATATGTGCGTGTTGGTTGAGTGTGCATGTGTATATGTGTGTGTTGGTTGTGTGTGCGTGCGTGTATATGTGCGTGTTGGTTGTGTGTGCGTGCCTGGTCGTACATGCAAGCACACATGTGTGCATCATTATTACTAAGTATAAATTATCAGTAAGCATAAATAAATTGTACATGTGTATGCTATATTATCAAACTAGGATCACGCCACGTTTTAGAAGAGGTACTTGAAGCACAAGCCCCAGAGGACTCACAATACGAGAAAATAATCGGCTTACATACAACCTGTCTATTTCAAGATTTCCATTATAAATGCATAATGCACGTGTCTGAATGTGTGGCTTATCAATTATAAATATATAAAATACGTGTCTGAATGTGAGGCTTATACATTATAAATATATATTTGTGTCTCAATGTGGGTACCATTATAGATATGCAATTTATGTGTCTGAATATGTGGGTTATCCATTAAAATGTTTTGCATATCCTTTACATGACATCGCTGTCAACATCAGCATCTTTCAGCTGTATGTTGATTTCTTGGCAAGATTACTCTCCGTAGTTTGCTATTGCTTTCTGAGCGGCCGGCTCAGTTATCCCGCAAGTCACCAGCGGGGGTCGAACCGCTCCCAGCTCTCGCCCTGCTACGAGACTCTGCGTGATAAACGGGATTACGGAGAAAGTGTTATAACCCCTCGGCCAGAGAGACCGGCGGGTTATCCATTACAAAAATATAATTTATGTGTCTATGAGTTATCTATTATAAATATACTCCAAAATCAACACCCGATTGGCTTGTAAAAATAAACCGGTTTCCAAAACTACACCGTTCATTGCTTGCATCATTCAACAGTCTTTTATTTAGCTCATCACACGTCAATATTCACGCGCGAATAGTCGCGTTTTTTTTCCAGTGGTTCACGGAAAACGAACGACTAAACATGGGCACTGTTATTGTCTTTACGCCAGCTGCGGAATTCGTGGTGTGATTCGCTTTCTTCAAGCTGAAGTTCAAAATGCAGCCGAAATTTAACGCTGATTGTGACGTGTGCTCGGTAAAAACGTTATGCGTGACAGTTATTTGGGGGATTTGGGCCGGAATTTCAAGGATGGGCGTGAAAATGTGCATGAAAAGCATGGACAAGGACGACATTTATGTGTGACAGATGAGCTCATTCAGGCAGTCAACCAAGTAGTAGTGGAAAAGCGGCCGTTTCACAATGTCAAATTGTTCTAGCGAATTTCAACATATTTCTAGGGCTAGTCTGATTCGAATTGTTACACATAGGTTAGGTTATTACAAATTTTCATCACAGTGGGTACCAAAGCAACTGCCTGACGTTCACAAAGCTCACAGAATAGGCTCAGCTTTGACGTTCCTTCTGCGCTACTGGGAAGAAGGTAATGCATTTCTCGACAGAATAGTGACTTGAATAGAGACATGGATTAACTTCATGAATGTAGAGATGAAGTAACAGTCAAAACAGTGGACGCATTCACCAAACAAACCCAAAATAAATTCAAGCAAACATTTTTGCAACAAAAACTGATGGTTACAGCGTACTGGTACCGCAAGGACATTTTGTTGACGCAATTTATGACACTAGGGACCACAATAACGTCAGAGGTTAATTGTGAAACACTGAAGAAGCTTCGTCGGTCGATCACACACAAAAGGCGCGGAATGCTCACCAATGGCGTCATTATCCTGCACGACAATGCACGACCCTACACTGCTGCTCGAACATAAAACAAAAGAAATCAAAATAACAAACTTGGGCAGTTTAAGTGGGACATTTTCAACCTCCCCCCTAAATGCATGACTTGGCACCAAGCGATTATCATCTCTTCGGCAAGATGAATGTCTGGTTGGCTATCCAGCACTTCGACACCGCCCAGGAGCGTGTGGTTGAAGTCAATAACTGACTAAGTACCTTCGCGGTGCCGTTCCTTGACGAGGGGTTACAAAAACTCGTGCCTTGGTACGACAAGTGTCTGGATTTGGGTGGCGACTATGTGGGAAAGTAATGCAGTGACGTATGTAACTTGTAGATGTATTTATATGTTAGTGTCAGTTTGTTGAAAGTTTTACCGGCCAATCAAAGGATGTTTTTGGAATAGCCCGCGTATAATATATATGTGTCTTGATGTCTGGGATATCTATGATAAATATGCAACACACACACACACGCACGCACGCACGATTGCACGCACGCCTGCAAGCAAGCACGCACGCACGCACGTACGTAAGTGCTATTGAATAGCTAATCAACAAGCTGGGATGCGTCCATCCAGCAGGTATCAATACTGTTGTGGATGCTACTGTATAACTGTGCCATCTTCTCAAACATTTTATACTGTCTATTACTATACTGTTCCCCCCCCCCCCCAATATTCATACCTAACTGTCTCCACACCCCTATATTTTCATATCAGACTGTACGCATATTTTTGGCGACGTAAATCCTATCTGGCAACCCGCTATACTTAAACTCTGCAGCCAAAGAGCGCCTCCGCATCTGGCAAATCCCCCTTTTCTGCTCCCACATAGATACATAGTGGTTGTGCTTTTTTGTTTTGTGCTTTTTTATATTTCGTTGTCCTATCTATCCGTGTTATCCTATCCTTGAAAAAGATTATGAGAATCGAAACGTCGGCCGTCCTGTGTGTCGTATTGTACGCGTTTGTGTGTATTTTATTTTATTATCAATTTTATATATTTATTGAGTGCTTCTGATTTCGAATTTTCACCTGTATTTCGGGATACGATGGATCTCCTTGTAAGGTATGTGCAAAGTTTTGATGTTTAGTACGTTTCTTCTCGCAGGAGCTTAATATACCTATTTGTTTCCAATTCATATTGTTATATCCTGCTACAGCCGCTGCTTTTTCTTTCTATTCCATATTATTATTTCTAACATAATACTTTACACAATAACACGATTACACATATGTAATTATTATGTACTGCTAGTTTAACCAACTTTCTGTTGCCTTCAAATATGTATCTCTTTTTTTTTCTATATTTAACTTTTGAAACTCTTGTTTGTTATTTTTACCCTGTTTTATTTTGTACATCAACCTTAAGATTTCGTCAGTAAGCCATTTTTTCTTTGCTTTTTGGCCTCTCTCTGGTGGTATTTTTTGTTTGCCTGTTTGATTAATGGGGTCCCTTAACATTTCCCATTGCTCATTTATGCTCTGTATTTTAGCTTTTGCATTGCACCTATTTTCCACAGTCATGCTGTATAGTTCTTGAATTTCTTTATCTGTTTTCAGTACATCTTTATTTATTCTCATATTCATAATCACTTCTTTTCCTCTCTTCAATCTTATTTTCATGTGTCGACATAGTGGTATATGATCACTATTACAGTCAGCACCAGACATTATGTTAACGTTATTTAACGCATAACTTAATCTTGTATTAATAAGTATGTAGTCACTTTGGTTAAGTATTTTGTTATCAAGGGGTTTCGGTGTGTAAAGACGTATGTTATGGTGTTTAAACCAGGTGTTTCCAATTATCATATCGTTGATATTGAACATTATATTAGTTTCTCTCTTTTTTCATTTCTTTTACTTAAACTATAAGTCCCCACTACATACTCCATTGTTGTCTTCCCTACATTAAAATCTCTTAGTATTATTTTTATTTCGTGTGATTTAATTTGAGACATCGCCATTTCTACTTCATCGTAAAAGTATTGTGTTTATTTAGCACTACTACTTGTTGTTGGTTCGCATACTTGTATAATATTAATATTTATTGATTTGCCTTTAATTTTGACCATAATAACTCTTTATGAAATACACCAGTAACCATTAATTGATTTGGCTGTGTTTATTTTTTTAGTCAAATATTAGTTATACTCCTTTCTCATGTGCATCTCCTCCAGAATGTATTATTGTGTGTCTGTCGGTTATAATGTGTCCCGATCCCTTCCATCTCATCTCACTTATGCCTAGAATATTCATTTTTATGCTTTCCATTTCTCTTATCACATTGTTCAACTTTCCCAATTAATTTAAAGTCCTAACATTCCATTTTCCTATTGTACATTATTTCCCATTGTAAATGTGTTCGATATGATTTTACCATCAGTAGCTGGATGACTGTCTGTTGTCACCTGTGGCTCATGGCTGTCCTTAACGGACGAGGATATTCCAAGACAGCCATTAACTTCGTTCACTGCATCTGATGTATGACTATTCATATAATCTTGGGAAGATAATGTGGTGGTTTCCTCTTGACTTCCACATCCACATGGAAGTCTTTTACCTCTGACTTTGACATCCATTTCCGGCTGTCAGGACAAGTGAATGCCCTGCTCTGCTCAGCTGTACAGTTGTCCACTCATCTCGGTGGGTACTCGGTCCCCAGGGCTGCGTTAGCCACACCGTGGTGTGTTTCCCATCCTCTACCACTGTGAGGTGCAGTTTAGATTTTCTCTACCTAGATTTATGTTCAATGATGGTTAAAACTCTCCAGTACTTTTAGAATATCAGCAGCAGAGTTGATCCAGAACACAAAAGACCGAAATATGTGGAGAGACATGAATGCCTACGTCAGCTGGTCTGGCACTTGCAGATGATGATATGTTATGCAGATGTGCTTGTTAATGTGTTTAAGTGACTACAGGAGAATAGGCCGCCTGTTTGATCAAGCAGATTGTTTGTCGCATTTGTCTTTAGTAGAGAACTAATTGATCTATGAGAACAAGGCGTGTAGTCTGACATGTGATTACAAGAGATGTATGTTGACATTAATCACAAGAGATGTATTTTGACATGTAATCACAAGAGATATATTCAGATATGTAATCACAAGACGTGTATTCTGACATGTAATCACATGAGATGTATTCTTACATGTAATCAAAAGAGATGTATTAGAGAGAAGAGCCTTAACTGGGAACTACACTTGACAAGAGAGGGAGAGGGAGACAGAGGCATGTGTGTGACAACAGCTGGACAACAAATAATAATGTAGAGAACATACATCCGAAGTATTAAAAGAGGACTTTATTTCACGTTCATGTCTTTTTGCATTTGTTGTATCATACAGTGTTAAATGTTAACCTTGGAGTCTCCTCCATCCATCATATACTATGCCGATATGCGTGGGTGGTCATATTTTGCCATCTCACTCGATCACCAGAGTCGTGAATCAGCTCCGTGTTTCTGTCTCGACCATTCTACGTGGCCAAGCCATCCAGGTAATTACTTCTCGTTCTTCCCTTGGTCTATTCCCTTCGATCTTGCCAGTTGTCACCAAGTTCTCCAAGTAATTTCTTCTCATAACATGCCCAAAACATTTTGACTGTCTACGTCTAATGACTCTAATCAGTTTACGATCTTCATTTGTTTCTTGAAGGACTTGTTCATTGTTTTTTTTAATTTTTTCTGTCTGTCCATAGTATTCTTTGCATTTTCCTCAGAAACCACATTTCCACACCCATCAGATTATTTTCAGCTTGTCTGCTTATTGTCCACGCTTCACATCCATACAAAAGCACAGGTTCTATGTAGCACCTAAACACTCTTTTTATCATTTCAATTGATATCTGTTATTGGTCAGTATGTTTTTCATCTTGCAAAAGACTTTCTTCGCAATGACAATTCTTATTCTAATTTCTTCAAGGCATATCCCATCAGATGTTATGCCTGTTCGGAGATAACTGTAACGATCCACTTGTTTAAGAATATGTCCATTTACTTGTATATTACATTGTGGTATTTCCGTCTTCCCAGTGACGACCATAATCTGTGTCTGCTTACAATTAAACTCTAACCCCAGTTGTTCACTACTAACTTTAACAGTCTCCTACTATCTGTATATGTACTCATCTGTGTAATTCTCACTGGACATTTCTAACAAAGAATTACAGTATGGGGCCGCCAGTACGCATGCTCTATGAGCTATCAGGTTAACCATCAGGAATCATCTGAGATTGCCAACATTGTGCACTATTTCGCGATTGCAGAATTGCGATCTCTGTTTAATAAAGTCACGTAGCCCGTGATATAATGTAAGGACATGGAACTATCAATTTGAGATAAGATTAGTGATCATGACTTTATGTCAGCATCGAAGGACACACAGGCAGAATGTCACAAGATCTTGACAATTTGAAACACACGAAGCACCAGTCTTGAACAGTGGCAGCTTCCAGTAAAGGTCACCTTGTGACAGTCGTTGATCGGGGCCACACTGACGCGTTCATGAGATCACAACCTGGGCAGAACGGCTCAAATTATGGTCTCAGGGAGAAGATGGGAGCCATCGTTGTCATTATACTACTTCATCAGTGTATCATTTCTCTCTCGCTATCATCTACATATTGCTGGTGTTACTGGTGTTACTTTACTGCTGTTGCATTCCTTCAGCTTCGAGTGTTTTTCTTCTTCCAAGTGTTTATGTAGTGTAACCAGGATTTTCTGAAAACAATAAACGCTTTTAACATAAATTTTAACCCGTGGAACATGTTTTCTGTACGAGTGAAATATATTTATTGATGTAAAAAATGTGTGGATAATTAGAAAGTTGTTGCTGTCTGTCAAGATTTGTTAGAAACCATACGCGTTATAATGTAAGTGAAATTAAATACAGAATAAACAAAGTCAATTGAAAGATAACACAGGAAACATGAATTTGCGTTAATAAAAACAGAGATTATCACAGAATTAGCAAAGTGGTTCAGCGTCATGTTGATAGTTTCATGAAACAAGATTTCTTCATTAAATCTTGTTGACACCGCCAGTGTATATAATCGGGACAAGTATATTTATAAAGCTTAAAATATGTAGTGTTATGTTGTAAGTTTCATTAAAACAGATTCCTTCATTAATTCTCGTTGGCACCGCCAGGATATAAATCGGTGCAAGTATATTTATAAAGTTCAATATGTAATGTTATGTTTACTGACAGCCTGGGTAGTGTAGTCGCTAGACGCTTGATTGCCATTCTACTGGTCACAGGTTTGAATCCGTACCTGGAAGGATGTTTACAATTTGCCTGAGTCCTCTCTGTCCTGTTCTTCCCCGAGAGGAGAGTGGGAATCAACAAGTACATCTTCAACTTATTATCTGTTGGGATTATTGCCTGACTTTAGTCTACCCTCCTCTCTTCTGTCTTCCCTTCCATATATCTAGTGGTTTCACTCTCTCTCTGTTATTCTCTCAACACATACTCCGACAACAGTTTCTTTCAACAATAAACAAAAGATTTATTAATAAAACTATGTCTGGTGTATGTATGGATTTTGTAAGTGTAGTTGATAGGGTGTTCTATGGTTGGTGTTAGAAAGAACTCTGCATGTCTATCAGCGGTGTGGCTTCTCGCCCATACATTCTTCAAGATCACAGGACAGCACATCAAACAGGACAGAGCTCACCCGGGATTATCCGTATGCTTGAATCTGATGGTAAATCCGTTATTGAATGAAACAAAAACTGTTCACCACTGAGTCACTGTACCGTAATAAAAGTCCCGTAAGTTTATGACTGCGGTCGAGTCTGTTTCATGACGGTGCATATCCAACATCGAAAAAACCACCACCTCGTCACAGTTATTCCTATTGTCTATAGATTAATATCAATGTCTCTAATTGTCTATTCTTTCTTCCTTTATTTACTCAAGGGTATTCCTCTTCATCTCTTCTCTTTCAGGGCCTTAGGGTTATATTCGTTTGAGCATACAGTGTTCTGTATTTATTTTAACTTATTTTATTCTTTCTTCATCTTAACCTTTTTTCTCAGGTTTGTTTGGTTCTCCGTATGTACTTTAGTTGTTTAATGTAGTACTCTTCATCCTGTCTCTGCTTTCACTAGGAGAGTAGAACCTTATTTAGGCATCTATGTTCCTGGAATTGAAAAAACACTTAGCGAATAACACACTATTATCCCCTCTTTCCATCATTAGGGACGTGTATTTCTATTCCCACTCAAGAACATATCTCCTTCAGGTCAGTTTGGAACACACACTAAACTGTCACAAAGAAATGGATACTCTTTATAGATCATCTCTGCCGCATAGTCCTTGACCTTGCTTGACATCTCAAGTCCCTACTTCATTATCACCTTTTAGTGGAAAATTACAGAACTGGAACTTTTCCGTTATTCATTCACCCAGACCGCAATATGCTGTCCAATAATGCTGTCT
Source organism: Cepaea hortensis (assembly GCA_963921405.1). Classification (NCBI taxonomy): domain Eukaryota; kingdom Metazoa; phylum Mollusca; class Gastropoda; order Stylommatophora; family Helicidae; genus Cepaea; species Cepaea hortensis. The sequence goes on along the minus strand of CAWUFQ010000071.1, from coordinate 51,677 downwards.
GCCTTTGTTCCAAACGAATCTTTCCACGCGACAGATTTACCTGGCTGTCGGTGGGCACTTCCGTGTCTTGACCTATAAACACATTCGCCTGGTCACTTCGTTGTTTTTAACTCGGGAATTAACCGTTCACCTGCCTGGTTTGTTAACCCTTCTCCTACCTGGGCAGTCGGTTTATACAGTCGTCTATCTGGGAATCATTAACTCTCAGTATTTCACGACATAGGCCCCCTCTTTAAGAGATTAGACCGCGTCGAATCTTTCTCACTGTAGGTTTGATTCCCATGATCCACAATCCTAATCTTCTTCCTCCGGAGCTAGATGTCTGGATAATAAATCTGCTCCTACATTTTCCTTACCAAAAATGTATTCCACTGTGAAGTCCAGTTGCAGCAACAACGTCCATCACATCCACCGTGCGTTGAGCTTCTGCGAAGTAGCTATTAACATCACGTGTTGATGATATGATTGGATCCTCACATTATCCAGTAGGCGCTCTAATTGACACCCTACTATACTACTAACGACTGAAACTAGTGTTGGCTCCTCGCTCCTGTACGTCCGGTCGACCTACTTTCGACTTGCGTCAGCGACGGCTCACAATACAGACGGATTGTCCCATCCTGATTGTAACACTGCTTCCATGTCCTCTTGGTTTCCCCCGGCTTTTCCTCTGGGGATGTTCCGCCTCGTCCTCGTCGGACCGATTCGTCTTTCCCAAATCTCCTGGACTTTTGCTTCCAGGACCATCTTGGGCGATATTGTATCTGGTCAGCCAATCTTCGGTTGGAGTCCTGGGTAATTCTCGCTTTTCCCGACGTTACCCACCCCTTCTGAACTGGGTTACCGGTGAAACGTTCACTCTTGTCCTTTCCCTGACTTGTGATTTCCCTCCTCCTGTCGTTGGGTAAATCTGACCTATCACGTACTGTCCCATAGGTCCTCCTATGTTGTACTGGCGATCTCTGGTCTTCGTCTGGACTGGTAACCTTTGTCCCAATGGCTGCCATCACCATAAAGTGCGAAGCTTTGCTCCCGGATCTCTCTTCATATTTCCTAATGAGATGTCTAGGGAGATTTTTCTTCTCTTCCCCGATCCGTATTTTGTAGATGTTCTTGGACACCACCTTTTCCACAGGATAAGGTCCTTTCCATCCTACTTGGAGTATATTGGTCTCTGCTGGACTCCACACTTCCACTTTGTCTTCCACTTTAAGAGCTAGTTTCCTCTTAATTCGCTTGTTGGGTGGTGCTTTCTGGCACTCCGAACAAGACTTCACCCACCGGCGTACATCTCCGGTCATTCCTGGCCAGCAATAATGGCCGGATATTTGCTGCAAGGTCTCTCTGACACCCATATGTCGATTCTTGCCTATGATGTGTCCACTCTGAAGAATGTGAGGACGGTGGGTCTCTGGAACCACCCACTGCTCATGCAGGTTATCTCCCCTCCCAGCTCTCCGATAGAGTAGTTGATTCTTCAGAAAGTACTGTCCCCGTTCTGGTAGCTCAGCACTTCTTTGCAGCTTCCTGTAGCAAGGATGCAACGTAGTATCCTTCCTCTGGGCAGTATGCAATTCTCCTATCCCTGAGTTGTCGCATAGAGTCTCTGCCTCTTTTTCCTTCCCCTGAGATCCACTGACTACTGTTCCCTTGTGGGTTGGCTGTTTGGGCATCCCCAAAAAGACATATTTCGTGCCAATGATCATTGGGAATAGGGAGTCAGCTAATACAGCCGCAGGAATAATGCCCGTGACGTACCTGGATTTAATCTCCACCTTGGCGATTGGCAGCGTCATGGTAACAGCACTCCTCATTGCCGGCTTTAGCTCTATGGTCTCCCCTGTAAGTTGGTCTGGGCTTACCAAGCTGGCGTCTATCACCGCTTCCCCATCCAAACCTGTATCGTAGAGACAAGCAACCTGCTGGCCATTGACTTCAATCAGTTCAACCACAGGTGGTCTCTCTTGGTCCTGAGTGTCTTTCATCTCCTTGACCGTTTCCTTGCCTTCCTCTTTTAATTCCTCGAGGTTGGTTATGCAATTGGCGTCGTTTGCCTTGCATCTGCAGTCCACAGTATTATGTGTTATCGACTGGCAGTGTGTACACCATGTTCCCTTCCTAGGTTTCCGTGTGTCCTTTGTGTTCCTTTCTCCTTCGCCAACCTCAGCCTTGTCTGTGATCACCGATGTAGGAATGACTTTGCATGCTGCGAAGTAAGAACTTTTAGGTTTCGATCTGCAGTCCTTCGTGTTATGCGATGGTACCTTGCAGAATGAACACCACCTCTCAGACCACGGTCGTTTCGCTTGAGAATTCGAGGTGCTCTGGCTTCCTACCTTCACCTTCTCTGAACTCTCCTCTGTGTGCTTTATATAAGGTTCCATTTTTTCTCCTTCCCAGTTTTTAGGTTTCTTTTTCTCTGGTTTCTCCTGACCTTTGGTTTGTGTACTTAGTTCCTCCGTTTCACCATGTACTTCCACGAATCTTTCCGCCAGCTTATTCACAGCCTCAATCCGTTCCGCCCCTTGTTCTCCCAAGAAGGTTCTGAGAGGTTTCGACATTTGCTTTCGCATCTGGTCGACCACCATCATCTCTTCGAGACTCTCATAATCCCTCTTGAATTCTGCCAAGTCCATCCATTTCTGGAGATAGGATTTCAGCCTTAGACTGTAGGCGGCGAATAGTTCTCCCGGCTCTCGTCTAGACGATCTAAACTTCTTCCTATACGTTTGGGCTGTGACTTCATAATGTTTCATCAAAGCGGCTTTCAATTCCTCATACTGATTTTCCTGTCCTGGTGGTAGGCGTGTGTAGACCTCGTACCCTGAACCACGTAAAGACTGGGATAATTTAAGAGCCCATCTGGTTCTATCCAGTCCCATAGCGACTGCCATAGCCTCGAACCGATCCAAAAACTGGTATATCTTCTCTTTACTTTCATCAAAGACCGCCAAGGGAAACTTCATGGCATGGTAACCCTGTCCACTCATGTATGTTGTCCCAGGTGAAGATGAATTTCCTTCTGCTGCATCTATTTCACCCTTAGTTTGTGTCTTGAGTTCTAACTCTTTCAAGCGGTATTCATGTTCCATTTCTTGTCTCCTGGCAGTCTGTTCCATTTCCAGTTTCTTGGTCTCCTGGTCCATTTTCTTGGCCTCTTGTTCCATTTCCAGTCGCTTGGTCTCCTGGTCCATTTTCTTGGCCTCTTGTTCCATTTCCAGTCGCTTGGTCTCCTGGTCCATTTTCTTGGCCTCTTGTTCCATTTCCAGTCGCTTGGTCTCCTGGTCCATTTCTAGTCGCTTGGTCTCCACCTCTATTCTTCTCACTTCCCACTCGGTCTTGCGATCTTCTCGTTCCGCTTGACGAATCTCTCGCTCTCTTTCCTGGATGTAATCAGTTAAGTCTGAACCAGCCAACCCAATTTCTTCTCCGTTGGCCCTAAGTTCTGCTGTAGTTAGTTTGGGAGTGGCCATAGTTAAAGCAGGTAAGTCAGCACGTTGCGTAAAGACACCTCAAGGCAGTAAAAAAGTACTCACTATACAATTATGTTCCTACCTAGAACCTATATCATGAATCTATGTCTATCTAATATTATTAATCTACAACACCACACCGTACATCACAACCACTCTCTCATCCACAAGAGGAGATATAGGATAAAGACTTATGTAGACGTGTGACCGTGTGACTAGGTATGTAATGTGTCTTACCACCTATCCACATTCACTCTGTCTGGAACTTTCTCACTGTAAAGTCACCAGCATTAATGAACTGTTTCTACCATAAATGTAATGGCACCATATATCCAATGGACAGCCTTCCATTAAAAGTCATCAATATATACTTCTTTTCCTTTTATTCCAATCAGTATGTCCCAACATGCAGGTACCCCTCTATGCATATGCCCTGTTATGCCCAGGTCATATGGGTATTTTTCCTACCCCGCTCGCTCCACCAATTATGTCCTGTTCTTCCCCGAGAGGAGAGTGGGAATCAACAAGTACATCTTCAACTTATTATCTGTTGGGATTATTGCCTGACTTTAGTCTACCCTCCTCTCTTCTGTCTTCCCTTCCATATATCTAGTGGTTTCACTCTCTCTCTGTTATTCTCTCAACACATACTCCGACAACAGTTTCTTTCAACAATAAACAAAAGATTTATTAATAAAACTATGTCTGGTGTATGTATGGATTTTGTAAGTGTAGTTGATAGGGTGTTCTATGGTTGGTGTTAGAAAGAACTCTGCATGTCTATCAGCGGTGTGGCTTCTCGCCCATACATTCTTCAAGATCACAGGACAGCACATCAAACAGGACAGAGCTCACCCGGGATTATCCGTATGCTTGAATCTGATGGTAAATCCGTTATTGAATGAAACAAAAACTGTTCACCACTGAGTCACTGTACCGTAATAAAAGTCCCGTAAGTTTATGACTGCGCTCGAGTCTGTTTCATGACGGTGCATATCCAACATCGAAAAAACCACCACCTCGTCACAGTTATTCCTATTGTCTATAGATTAATATCAATGTCTCTAATTGTCTATTCTTTCTTCCTTTATTTACTCAAGGGTATTCCTCTTCATCTCTTCTCTTTCAGGGCCTTAGGGTTATATTCGTTTGAGCATACAGTGTTCTGTATTTATTTTAACTTATTTTATTCTTTCTTCATCTTAACCTTTTTTCTCAGGTTTGTTTGGTTCTCCGTATGTACTTTAGTTGTTTAATGTAGTACTCTTCATCCTGTCTCTGCTTTCACTAGGAGAGTAGAACCTTATTTAGGCATCTATGTTCCTGGAATTGAAAAAACACTTAGCGAATAACACACTATTATCCCCTCTTTCCATCATTAGGGACGTGTATTTCTATTCCCACTCAAGAACATATCTCCTTCAGGCCAGTTTGGAACACACACTAAACTGTCACAAAGAAATGGATACTCTTTATAGATCATCTCTGCCGCATAGTCCTTGACCTTCCTTGACATCTCAAGTCCCTACTTCATTATCACCTTTTAGTGGAAAATTACAGAACTGGAACTTTTCCGTTATTCATTCACCCAGACCGCAATATGCTGTCCAATAATGCTGTCTGCCTTTGTTCCAAACGAATCTTTCCACGCGACAGATTTACCTGGCTGTCGGTGGGCACTTCCGTGTCTTGACCTATAAACACATTCGCCTGGTCACTTCGTTGTTTTTAACTCGGGAATTAACCGTTCACCTGCCTGGTTTGTTAACCCTTCTCCTACCTGGGCAGTCGGTTTATACAGTCGTCTATCTGGGAATCATTAACTCTCAGTATTTCACGACACTCTCGTTGTCCAGACTAAACAGATGACCACCAGACAGGCCAGAAATAGTGACACCACTGTGCCAGCGCGGCTTCCACACATCTGTGTGGGTGTGTGGGTGGGTGGTGGGTGTGTGTGAGTGAGTGTGTGTGTGGGTGGGTTGGTATGATGTGTGTGGGTAAGTGGTTATGAATCTCAGGAAGGCTAACCGTCAACTCTGATGTCCGATGTGTTGACCTTCGGGTCGATGGCCAGTGATCTGGAAATCTGTGAAGAACGGAGTCTGCCATTGGTTTCCTTCGTAGAGGGAAGTGTAGTGGAGGAGGATGAGAAGTGGAGGACCACAAGGTGTATGGATTTAAGGTGTGGTACATGATTGACATAGGGCAGCCACAGAAGTCTGGTAGATGATTGACATATGACAACAGAGGGTGGATATCTGGTTTATGGTAGAGAGACATCTGGTTTATGGTAGGGTGACATATGAATTATGGTAGAGAGACATCTGGCTTATGGTAGAGAGACACCTGGCTTATTGCAGAGAGACATCCGGCTTACGGTAGAGAGACAGCTGGTTAGTGGTAGAGAGACGTGGTTTATGGTAGAACGAACGAACGAAAGAACGAACGAACGGACTTTATTTTCAAAGAGTAACACATTGGGCACGGATGCCCGTCTTACATTCGGCCCTTCCAATCACTCATCTTTCGTTCATCAATAGTGCAAATGAGAAACATTGTCAAATGAATTTTGTAAACATAAGCAATGCATAATACCATGTTATGAGACACATCCACCATCCACCCACACATCCCCCATTAACCCACACATCCCCACCCAACCACACACACACACACACCCCAGGCATACATACATTCCCCCACCCATCCACCACATACCCACACCTACACATCTCCCCACCCACACACACTGCCACCAACCACACGTCTCATCCACCCACACCCAAAGCACACATACATTCCCTAACCCACACATCCCCCACCCACACACATATCCTCCACCCGTCCCATTATCCACCAACAATCACCCACCCATCTATCCTCCTGCACCCACACACCTCCAACTACCCAGCCAGTAGAGAGACATCTGGTTTATGGTAGAGAGACATTTGGCTTATAGAAGAGAGACATTTACATATAACATTCACGGAGGATGGACATCTCACTTATGCTAGAGAGACATTTCCACATGGCAGCTACAGAGTGTGGTTGGATTCCTCCAACCACAATGGAGCCGACGATGCATGTGTCACCGCATTAAAACCCTGTTTCTCAAATAGCTGTGTCAGACTTAGAATTGAATGCCAGCTAATCAACAATCTGGGATGCATCCACCCGGCAGGAATTAATACCGTCGTGGACGCTACAGTATAACTGTGGCATCTTCCCCAATTGTTTACACTAGGGCTGTCCCCCCCCCCCCGCGATATCTAGACTTAATTGTCCCCACATTTCTATGTTTTCATAGCAGACTGTTCACATATTTTTGGCTACTCAAATCCTTTTTGGCAACCCATTTTCAATTCTGCGCCACAAGCGTTTTCGCAGCTGGCAAAGTCACATTTTCTGCCCCACATGGAATTATCAGGTTGTGCACTATAAGTGATAGGTCGTGTGTTTGTGTTTTTGTCGTCAGCTATCTGTGTTGTCATTGACAAAGATTCTTAGAATCGAAACGTCTGTGTGTCGTACTGTATGCGTTCGTGTGTTTTTTATCTTATTTTATTATTCATTGTTATATTTATTGAGTGCTTCTGATTTCGGATTTTTCACCTGTATTTCGCGACACGTCGATCTCCTTGTAAGGTATGTGCAACGTTTGTTAATGTTTAGTTCGTTTTTTCTCGCAGGAATTTAAAATACCTATTTGTTTCCATTTCTGTATTTTAGTTATTGCATTGTACCTATTTTTCACAGTCACTCTGTATTGTTCTTGCATTTCTTTATCTATTTTTAGAACCTCTTTATTAAGTCTCATGTTCTTAACCATTTTTTCCCCTCTTTTTAATCTTACTTTTATTTGTCCACATAGTGGTACATGATCACTATTACAGTCAGCACCAGGCATTGTCTTTACATTAATTAAAGCATTTCTAAATCTTTTATTAATTAGTATGTAGTCAATTTGGTTGCGTATTTTCTTATCAGGGCTTATCCATGTGTACAGTCGTCTTTTATGGTGTTTAAACCATGTGTTTCCAATTATCATATCATTGATATTTGCCTATTCTATTAGCTTTTCCCCTCTTTCATTTCTTGTACCTAAACCATAATTCCCCACTACATCCTCCATTTTTCCCTTTCCTACTTTTGCATTAAAATCACCAAGTATTATCTTTATTTCTTGTGATCCAATTTGAGCCATCGCCATTTCTATTTCGTCGTAAAAGTGTTGTATTTCTTCATCACTACTGCTTGCTGTTGGTGCATATACTTGTATAATATTTATGTCTATTGGTTTGCCTTTGATTTTTACCATAATAACTCTATCTGAAATACACCAGTATCCATTAATTGACTTGGCTGTTTTTTCATCTAATATTATTCGTACCCCTTTCTCATGTGTCTCCCCTCCAGAATAAATTATTGTGTGATTGTCAGCTATAATTTTGCTCGATCCCTTCCATCTCATCTCACTAACGCCTAGTATATTCATTTTCATGCTATCCACCTCTCTTAGAACATTGGTCAACTTTCCTAGCTCATTTAATGTCCTAACATTCCATGTTCCTACTCTAAATTTATTTATTTTAGTTAAGATTTTGCCATCAGTAGCTGGATGACGGTCTGGTGTCACCTGTGGCTCATGACTGTCCCTACCGGACGAGGATGCCCTAAGACAGCCATTAACGTCCTTCACTAACTTTGATTTATGTTTTGCCATGAAGTCTTGGGAAGATAATGTGGTGGTTTACCCTTGCCTTCCACATTCACATGGTGGTCTTTTTACCTCTGCTTTTGACAGCCATTTCCGACGGCAAGGACAAGTGAGTGCCCTGCTCTGCTCAGCTGCAGAGTTGTCCACTTATTCCGGTGGATACTCGGTCCCCAGAGCTGTGTTAGCCACACCGTGGTGTGTTTCCATCCTCTACCGCGGGGAGGTGCAGTTGGGATTTTCCCTTCATAAAGTTATGGTCTCTGACCAAAACTCTCCAGTACTTTTAGAGGACATGCTTTACTAACTAAATTTAAATAGTATCTACATTTCTAAATATAAGCAATAATTGTAAAGGTTTCTAATATAATTAAATGATGGATAATGCTACAACTGTTTTAAATAAACTATCAGTTGACGTATTAGTGGTTCTACTATTGCTAATGTTTCTACTATGATGAACCACTAGATCGCTTTAGTGCAGCTTCGTTAAAATATGTTATACAACAATAATACATACATATTATATACATAAATATGTTACATAATAAGCTAACTATTTAACTAATCGTAGGTCAAGGCGATGGTGATCACGACGTGTCGTTCCTCTGGGATCTTCCTTACGATAGTGTATATACAATTGTCACTGCAGTTTCCGTGACGATATGACGTGTCACAGTATGTTCACCCTATATCACAGTTTCTACGCGCTAGATGACTCTATCACTGCACTGTTCATGCGTTTAGGTAATAGTCGAGTTCCTTGTAAGTTCACGTAGTGATATTTATCTTACACAATGTCTTGAGTCTTATCATTACTAAAACACTATATCTATGTGAACCACTAGGTAGTAACTGAAAGTACCTGTGGTAGTTTTTCATCTGCTTTTTGCATCACTTCAATGTCTGACGGTCTTGTAAGAAGGTCTGCAAGGGTGTTGTTGCTCCCTTTAATATGTCGCAGTGAAAAGGAGTATTTTTGCAGAATCAAGGCCCAGCGATAAATTCTGTTATTTTTGGGTAGGCCTTTCTCCATAACTAACAGCGGAGAGTTGTCGGTCTCGACCACAAAGTGAGTTCCAGCCAAATATCTATGAAGTTTCATAATGCAATATACGATGGCGAGAGCCTCTAACTGAGAGACATCATAATGTGATTGGGTGGAGAATCTTTTCATGCTCTTGAAGCAGTACACCAGAGATTGTAGTTGCGCTGGCGTCGCTTCTAAGGATGTATTGTAAATCAGGGTTAGGTAAGCGGAGGATGGGAACTTTACTGAAAAGATGCTTTTATTCCGACATAGCATTGACTAAAGTAGCATCTTGCACATTTATCTTTGCAGATGACTTTAACAAATTTGAAAATACACATGTTACTTGTGCCAAATTGAGGATAAATTTGCTGTAATAATTCACTAGCCCCAGCAAGCTTCTCACTTGTTTCTTTGTTGTTGGAATAGTGAGGTTTAGAATTTTAGTTATAATTTTGTTGTCAGTTTTTAACTGGCCCTTGGATATTGTATGGCCAAGGAAATCTATTTCCTCCAACGCCAACTCAACTTTCGTTGGTTTGACTGTCAGTCCAAACAATTTTATTCTCTCTAAGACAAGTCTTAAAGTTTGTAGATGTGTTGTCCAATCTGTTGTCTGGATGCATATATCATCTGTGAGAACAATGGAGTTTTGTATCCTATCAGTCCTACCTGGTTCGTCTGAAAATATTTGTTTGTATTCAGTCAACAATGCTATTGTCTGCTGTTTCTGTTCGTTTGTCATCTTTGGTCCTAGGTATATGTTGCTGATTGTTGTGGTGCTTTCTACAGTCGGTACTGGTAATTCAAAGTCATCTTCTTCTGTCTGGTTGATAACTGTTGCTGTAATATGTTCGTATTTTATATAGTTCACTGTTATGTTTGTCATTTGTTCGTCTGGAGTCTATTTTACTGGTGTGGTTGCGTTGTGTTGGTCTTCCGTCTCCTGTTCTTGTCTTCTGTAATAAGGCTTTAACATGTTGATATGAAAAATCTTGAGTTTATTGTTCAAGGATACCTCATAGTTAACTTCTGAAATCTTTCTCACCACTTTAAACGGACCTTGCCATGAGGTCAATAACAAGTCACTTTTATCTGGTAATAGTAACAAAACATCTTGATTGGGTTCAAAGTGTACACTGTTTACACTTGTATTAGGCTGTTCCAAATGCGGTGGTATGTTTGATTTGGCGCGCTGCGCCTGTATGACCATTTGTGTGGTGTCGTTGTTCACCGTACCACTGGATGCACTGAGGTGTACTGTTTTGTTTTGTAGGTCATTCTCTTGTTTACTAGTTTTTGACCTAGTTTTTGACTCCGCCTGACTGGAGTAGGTTTCTCTCCAGGCTGCTATTTGTTCAGTGGTACATTTCTTCACCTGTGCCAAACAGCCAATTATTAAGTCCGCACATGGGTTCTCTAAAACCGCGCAAGTAAATGTGCCAGACAAGAAAGGGATGTTTATGTTAGCTCTGGCCAACGGGTACGTTTCTATTCTGTCTGAAAACGTGCGGCAGTTAACTGTTTCTCCCGTATAATCTTCTGGCTTGGCCAGTTCCCTTTTCAAGCCGATTAATGTACTGCCGCTATCAAGAAGGACTTTACATGGCATGTCATTGACTATTCCGTGGTGGAACTCTAAACTGCCTCTGGAGGCTATTGCTGCATTTGCGTTTTCAAGCGAACACGGCACTGCATGCCCACATTTAAGTACTCCGTTATTATGAAACTCATGCCATGTTGTACAATTACTATAATTTTATACATCAATCGCTGCTACTACATTTTCACCCTTTTCATACATCTCTTCCATATCACTCTCGCTCTCAAATGATGACTCAACTAGCACTGCATTCGCTGCCTTCAACCTCTTTCTTCCAGTACAACCAGAGGAACAGTGCCCAAAACAATGGCAAAAGAAGCATTTTACAGCACGTCTAAAGGTTTCTCTCTTAGTTTGCTGTTTCTTTATCATCATCTCTAAGTGCTCTGGATATTTAGGATTTGTATCGCACATAGCATACTCTGGATGTTGAAATCTCCAATATGGACATTGTTGTAGGTTGCCCCTTTGTTTTTCTTTAAATTTATAAGGTTTTTGTGGTTTGCCTATTGCAGCTGCTACAATTTCACTTTCTTCTATCACAGATTTGAAAACATCCCTATTCGATGAGAAATATGCAGAACCACGTTTTTCTAATTGTTCGAGAGAATCTACATCTGATTGTTGCAAAAACTTAGCAAATGGACTGGGGATGGTTGAAATAATTTTGTCCATGATCATGAGATCTCTAAGTTTATCGTAATTATTGTTAATTTTAGATGCCTTAAGCCATTTGTAATAAACGTCCTCTACTGTTTAGACGTAGTCAATGAATGTTTGATTACTCTTAGGCTTTAGTCTGGAGAATTGGACTTGGTACCCTGGGGCGTCTAACAGGAAATGCTGCATTACCCTTTGCTGTATATATTCATAGTTATTCCTAAGTTCTTGGGGAATGGATTCTATTACCTTTAAAGGCTCCCCGGATAAATTCTTCATGTAGATCAATGCCCAGTGCTCTTTTGGTATTTCCTGGACTTTTAGCTGGTATTCTACATTTTCTGACCAAGCTGAGATGGAATCGCCTTGGCAATATGGCTTGACAATCCCTTTATAATTGGCAAACTTATTCTCTTCCTCTTTACTTTTGATTTTGGTTGTAGCGATCTGAACATGGGACTCGATTTCGAGCTCTTTCATTTTAATCTGTGTTTGGGATTCAATCTCTGCTTGTTTTAATTTATTGGTCTCCGCTAACTCCTGTTGTTTAAATTTAGCACTTTCAGCTATTTCTTGTTGTTTTATTTTAGTACTTTCCGCTATCTCTGCAAGCCCCTCCTGGTGCAACCGTTCTTTTGCCCTTTCATCTCTTTCTATGGCAGCTTTTCTGTCTCTTTCCTCTTTCTCTGCTGCAGCTTGTCTATCCGTGTATTCTTTAAATTCAGCTTTTGCCCATTTTTCTAGTTTATCCCCACTATGACCTAGTGTTATCCCTGCTTCTATACATTCTTTAAGTGTAGACATGGTTGTTCTCTATCTTTCACGCACTTATAAATACAATGGTAGTCAATTGTATAATAATTAGTTTACAGTGACAAAATGAAAAATAAAGATGCTACTTTAGGATGCAAGTCAAAATTATAGGTACTTATCTGATCGTTGACGATGATCAGAATCTTTCTTTCGGTTGGGGAAAACAAGATCTTCTCTGCTTCTATTGCTATTTTCGGCTGGATGGTACAACTAAATTCATGCACATCCTGGTGTACAGAGCGCAAACAATTATTATCTGATATAAATAAATTTTACAGAGATGCACAAATGTATCATGAGTTAACTGGGCACATTGCCTGTATAGAAAAACTGAAATGTGGTTTATTAATGTTTTTGAATGTTCTTAATTATCAATGTCGTAATGTCTCGTCTGTCGTCTGTCTTCAGTCTTGACCTTCAGCTGAAACGTCTTAAACAACACATGATAGAATCACACCAAACATCACAATTGACTTTGCTCTAAATTAATTTAATCAATAAATACACGCTAACACGCTGGCGACGGTAACCAGTTCACTCAAAGGTCACTCCGCGCACTTCATAATCTTTCGTTTTTGCTACTTTGCTAATATCTTCAGGCGTGCGTAAAAACGTTAGTGTGAGGCATTTTATATTAGCTTGCACAAAGCTCCTGTTATTCAGCTTTACTGTACACAATTAGAATCAGGCGTGCGTGGAATCATTAGATTAGCCATATAGCCTTTCTTTCAATGCCTGTTTTTAGATTTAGCCGTTTAACTATTAGACAGCCGTGCGCTTGGGTGTGTGTTCAATATGAGACTTCTGACACCACTGGAATGTTGGTGTCAGATATATTCTTTTCACTGACTGTCTCCCCACTCAGCCGTGCGCTTGGGTGTGTGTTCAATCTGAAACTTCTGACACCATTAGAATGTGGCCTGTCACAGTCTTGCGTTCACTCACAATCAGGCCACATCACCCGTACCTTAATTACAACTTCGCTCGTACAGATGTTTTTATACGGAGTTTATTTCAGGCAAGCCTGACAATCAAAATAAGGCGTTGTCTGCCTGATACATCATCATAATAATCATCACTCGTTACACAATATATAAATGCACATCGTCACACATGGTCACTCTCTCGTTAAACATCGCATGCATTCATAACACTGGATACTGGCTTCAGAACAACACTACGTCCAGTCGGAAGGCCGTCCTGTCCCCTATCTGAAGCAGCTCAGGTTGTCGCTTGCCTACGTGGTCAAACTTCCTCGTGGTTTTCGCAACTCTGCGTGCCGTTCTCTTTGCACGCAGCACTGTCTACTTAGCACTCGTTACCCTCTAAAGTTCTACTCTAGTTTACGTGGTCACGGTATTCCCCTGACCTCATGCACCCGCCCCTGTTCTCGGGTCGGTCCCTCTGTTGTTCTAACTATAACACATTAGTCTCCCCACCCGAGTCTAGTCTAATTACTGTCCTTATGTCCTAGCTTGGGTGCTGTCTCTATTCTGTTTATACCTTTATAGAGGTCCTGTCTCTATGACCTATTAGTCGTTGCCCCTCTTCTGTCACTAGTCGGTCCAACACCTTGACAATGATGTGGATGCAGGTGATAGGATACATTCACCTAATCCTACTCAAACTCCCGGATATTCTCTGGACTCGAGCTTAATCAGGATTAACGTTCTTTAGGCCGCCCGGCTATTTCTCCGACCAGAGTGTAGTCGGCTACTTCAGCTAACTTCGTCATCTTAGCTTCGTCCGAATTCGTCAGGTTGATGACCCGGTCGTCTTCTATACGTTGACTGGAGGGAATTCTTTTCATCAGCGGCACATCAATCCAGACGGGCAAAACAGGAAACGAAAAGGGGTTCCTGAAAGTAAGAAGAGACCCTATGTACAACTCCATCTCACCTGTCATTAATACGTCACGAAATAATATCATACTGACGTTAACGTGTGGTCAGCTCATCGAGCCTCAGACCACTTCCAAGGGGTCTGACTTCAGACATATCTCTAATAGACCTGTGTATACCAGCCAACTGATAACTCCTAAACGTCCGATTATGTTTACTCAGGGCAAGGATAGCCCTTCTGCCTACCACAGTCAATTACATCAGAAGGAGGAGGTGAGTATCAGAATAAAAGGTACAATCATTCCCCATACTGGCCAAGGTTGCTTGAACATGTCCCAGCTGCGCTGGTACTCTTTTCCTGAAATTAACAATACAGCTAGACCAACAAGGAAGATCTGTTCTTGTGTCTGTCGCTGTCCGACTCCTCTCCTATGGTATGTGGATAGCCTGATAGCTATATACAATAGCCCCAATTGTTTGGCTTCACGTGTCAGGCCAAACGTGGGTAAAGTAACATCCAGAACATTCTGTACCGATTAAACTACAGGCCGTGTATCCATTAGACACGCCGGACAATATTATCCCTCAGATGAAGCATACAATACAGCTGGGATTCGCCGTGGCCGCTGCGTCTCACTATAGCTAGATTCAACAGTGTTCTGTGTAGCTCCTTATCTGGATCCCCAAACAAAGGCATCAAATACACTGGACTTAGAGACGACCTCTCTGTCTCGAAGATTAGCTGTGAATTGTTTTGCTAGTCCCATCCGGAGGTATGGTCCATCGACTCACGTTACTTCTCGAACTCTCCAGAAGTTGGCCTACCCCGACGTGACTCTTCACATTTCCCGGAATGTTCATACATTCCGATTTTCTCATAGAATTTTCTATGCCCCTTCAGAATCTGGCATTATGTTAATCGGGCTAGTGAGTTCACTAAACTTTCGCTACAACTTATCGAGAATAAAATATGGTCCGAGCTTGCCTCGGACACCGATAATTGCACCCACACACCCCAAACTACCGCACACCCACCAAAAGTGGGTCAATCCTAGTGAGGAATATGTTGCCCCGACTGGGGTTCTATTCTGTTACAGTAGTGATACATTTACACATGACAGCAACAGAGGTTGTACATCTGGTTTATGGTAGAGAGACTTTTGACTTATTGTAGCGAGACATTTGACTTATGGGAAAGAGACATCTGGTTTATGGTAGAGAGACATCTGACTTATGGTAGAGAGACATCTGGCTTATGGTAGACAGACATGTGGCTTATGGTAGAGAGACATACGGCTTATGGTAGAGAGACATCTGGTTTATGGTAGAGAGACTTTTGACTTATTGTAGCGAGACATTTGACTTATGGGAAAGAGACATCTGGTTTATGGTAGAGAGACATCTGACTTATGGTAGAGAGACATCTGGCTTATGGTAGACAGACATGTGGCTTATGGTAGAGAGACATACGGCTTATGGTAGAGAGACATCTGGCTTATGGTAGAGAGACATATGGCTTATGGTAGAGAGACATCTGGCTTATGGTAGAGATATAACTGACTTATAGTAGAGAGACATTTGACATATGGTAAAGAGACATCTAGCTTAAGAGAGAAAGAGACATCTGGCTTAAGGTAGAGATACATCTTGTTTATGGTAGAGAGACATCTGGCTTATGGTAAAGAGATAATGGCTTATGGTAGAGAGACATTTCGATTATGGTAGAGAGACATCTGGCTTATCTGAGAGATACATCTGGTTTATGGTATTGAGACATCTGGCCGATTGTCAGCGTCTCACACGCACACAGGCATTCTAACTTCTTCATACACACTCAAGAAAAACATCAGTCGTGCATATTGTTCTTCTTACACTTTATTCAGGCGAACCTGATCCCACTTACCATGTGCACACAGGCGGTGACTTCATTACATATATATACAAATGCCGCCTTACATACGCTGATTGCACACAGTCAATTACACAAGTCCTACACTCGCTATCTTCACACTAGCACTCCCGCTAGCTATTCACTCGCTCAGAAAAACACAACGTCCTCCCCTGAAACTGTCTGAGTCCCGTCTGGCGTTATCAGCCTGGTCGGCTGGACTCGTGGTACTGG
The DNA here is from genome assembly GCA_963921405.1 of Cepaea hortensis. Lineage (NCBI taxonomy): Eukaryota > Metazoa > Mollusca > Gastropoda > Stylommatophora > Helicidae > Cepaea > Cepaea hortensis. Next base: position 35,418 of record CAWUFQ010000071.1, on the reverse strand, counting down.
ACCCCGTGCCGTTCGTGACCCCCGTGCTGTCTTAGCAGTCACGTAGTACTGCAGTCCGTCCGTGTTAGGTTAGGTTATTCAGTGTACTGACGTCTAGTCCGTTCATGGCCGTGTCCCGTGAACTTATGTCTCTTCCTATCACTAGGTCTTGTCCTGCCGGTATCCTGTTTATGACACGTCCGTGTCCCCACCTAAGTCATGTCTCCATTTTATCTACTGTCGTGTAGATGCCCTGTCTTATGACCACTCTGTGTCCTGACTTATGTCCTGTCTCTATTCTATCGACTATACGTTCGATGTCCTTACATGTGTCCTGTATGTCCTTATCTATGTAGTTCTGACTCTATTCTGTCCCGTTTCCTATGTCCTGTACCTACATTCCCAACACCCTGACACCGATGGTAGAGATACATCTGGCTTACAGTAGAAAGACATCTGGTTTAAGGGAGAAAGAAATCTGGCTTATGGTAAAGAGATATCTGGCTTATGGTAGATGTATCTGGCTTATGGTAGAGAGGCATCTAGATTATGGTAGAGATACATCTGGCTGAAGGTAGAGAGACATCTGACGTATTGTAGAGTGACATCTGATTCATGGTAGAGACGACTATATCTTGTGGCAGAGAGACATCTTGCTTATGGTAGAGATACATCTTGCTTATGGTAGAGAGACATCTTGCTTATGGTAGAGATACATCTGGCTTATGGTATAGATACATCTGGCTTATGGTAGAGAGACATTTTCAAAGTCTGGTCAGGAGAAGGCATTCTGCTCACGACAGGCCACTTGATGATGATATCCGTTTTTTTTTTGCATTTGCTAGCTTTGAACTCAAACGTAGTCCACACACACGTTACTACTTCTAGTACACTGAACTAATTTGTGCGTGTAGATTAGATTTCCCGATTACCAATGTCTCTCACCATCAGGCGAACCCACTCCGACTTCTGAGATGATGATGATTGTCAGGAATCGGTAAGGTTCGGATCTTATGTCAGGACACAGGTTTCCGCCTCAGTTGACTGCTGGTGAATTACCATTTAGTCTAAGCCCTCAGGTCCTTACCGAGCGCTACAGTCTCTTTTATGTAATCATGTCCAGGTATTCTTGATGGCTGCTGTAGCTACTACCCAAATAGCACGCAGGCCTTTGACTTCTTTCCCCTCATTCTGAAATATCTGACAACACACTGAACTACGAAAGCACTGCACAGCACACCCAAAGGTTTCATATATTCTAATTACTCATTGAGCCAGGAGTGCAATTACAATCGTGTTATCACTCACCAGAATCACACTGTCAAGTACCAGATGTCATGTCAGCATGAAGGAACCCAGTACAGAGACAGCATTTACACGCAGCACTTGCCCCCTCATTCTGAAATATCTGACAACACACTGAACTACGAAAGCACTGCACAGCACACCCAAAGGTTTCATATATTCTAATTACTCATTGAGCCAGGAGTGCAATTACAATCGTGTTATCACTCACCAGAATCACACTGTTAAGTACCAGATGTCATGTCAGCATGAAGGACCCCAGTACAGAGACAGCATTTACACGCAGCACTTGCCCCCTCATTCTGAAATATCTGACAACACACTGAACTACGAAAGCGCTGCACAGCACACCCAAAGGTTTCATATATTCTAATTACTCATTGAGCCGGGAGTGCAATTACAATCGTGTTATCACTCACCAGAATCACACTGTCAAGTACCAGATGTCATGTCAGCATGAAGGACCCCAGTACAGAGACAGCATTTACACGCAGCACTTGTGAGCTCGTCTGCCTTAATGATAATAATGAGTGTAAGTCAACAAGACAGTGATCTGTGAGAGACAGAAGACTGTTGGTGTTCATGTCATACAACATTAGAGGATGAGGCTTGTTTCCACTCTCACAATCTTTCTGTACATCTGGTTGACCTAACAATGACAGTAAACAGTCAACACTTGACATATTGTATGTGTCAGACACTTTGGGTGTGACTGTATGCAAGATGTTGAGTTTGGATAAACATGAGACAGACAACACACGGTGTTGTGTACTTAAAAATATATGTAATCATGATACTGCTATCTCCTGGTGCTATCTCAATGGTTAGATACAAATCATATCCATATTTCATACTTGTGGGTTCATGTTGATTATATACCTGGTTAATGACGACACCTTTTCCAAGGTTATCTATTTGGCATGCAGCAAGGCGATGTCGTCAATTGAAAGTAACATGTCTGAATCCCAGTCAGTAACTATAGCTGTCAACTGTTATGTTGTCTGCTGCGGCCTCTAGTCTCTACTTGCTTCTTCTACTTCTATGAGTGTCAAGCAATACCCATCTCTGCTGTGTTTATTTCTGGCACCATACCCAGCAAATTTAGAAAAGGGACCTGGAATGTCAGGATCACAGATAAAACAGGAATACAAGTCTGAGGTTTGCTTCTCTTTAAATTCGGTGAGCGGGGATGGCCCCATTCCTTGCTCGCTCTCTTCGGTTCTGGCTTGTGATAGTGAACACAGGTTTCATCTCCAGTAACTATTCTTGATAGGAACCAATCACCTTCTGCTTCAAAGCACTGCACAAGTTCGTGTCAAGCATCATTGCGACATTGTATCAATTCTGGAGTAAGCTGTCGTGGCACTCACCTTGCAGTACTGTAGCACATCATGGATGATATGGTGTGCTGAACCTTGACTGATGTCAAGCTGTGCGGCAATGTCACTCCCGGAAAATCGGCGGTTTTCTTGTACGAAGCCCTTAACGGCTGCAATCGACTTTGGTGTAACACCTAGGTGTGCCTGACCCGGTCGTGAACAGTCTGTCACAGAAGTCACACTGTTCTGAAACGTCCTACTCCACTCGTATACTTGCCGGACTGGCAGGCATGCATCACTACACTGGATCGTCATACGCCGATGAATTTACATAGGTTTTACACCTTCACTGATCAAGAATCTGATGAAATAACGCACCTCCTCTTTGGTACATGTCAAAAGTTGGGCGGTCATCTTTAAACTACCCTATGATGTAATCGTGTTCGTCTACTCGGTGATGTCACATGCCTAACACTCTTGACATCCTTAACAAAAATATTGACCTGTCACAAGACAATGACATGGTTATGTTATTTCTATCACATTTCTCAGATGTTCATTTGAAGCTTCCTCGTACATGGAGATTTTCCAGACCGCAATAAAGTTATAAGCATCTTGCCTTTATGTAATGTGTTTGTCTTAGCTTGTGTAGGCTAGTAGCTGTACATTGTAGTCGGGTTTGCGACTCGTGGTGAAGACTGTTGTTGTTTATGTTGACTGGCTATCACAGAATACTATTAAGGGTTTCTTCTTCTTCTTCTTCTTCTTCTTCTTCTTCTTCTTCTTCTTCTTCTTCTTCTTCTTCTTCTTCTTCTTCTTCTTCTTCTTCTTCTTCTTCTTCTTCTTCTTCTTCTTCTTCTTCTTCTTCTTCTTCTTCTTCTTCTTCTTCTTCTTCTTCTTCTTCTTCTTCTTCTTCTTCTTCTTCTTCTTCTTCTTCTTCTTCTTCTGCATACGGTTCTCTCGTTCTACACATCTCTCTCATATCTCCATCTTTCTCGCTTTCTTCGTTATCTGCCTCATCTTTGTTTCCCCCTGCTTCACACAGACAGTCAGACAAGCAACCAGTTGTAATTTACACGAGTTCTCTTAGATCATTGGTACGATAAAAACGCGATAGTGTTCAATTGTTTACAAAATGAAACAAGCAATCACGGATGTAGAATCACTTATCATTTGAGTCATGAGCATTTGCTGTGTTGCACAATGCCGAACTATTCCTTGGAATGACATATATCATGTATATTTCATGGAGGTCACACCACAGCTTCATACAATATAGGCCCACTTGGTTAGGGTCATTTTATTTCATATCGTCTGTACCACTTCACTCAGCCATAAGGATGTGGACAAGTTAAATATTTGTTGTATTATTCATCATACAGACTTTAGGCATTGATCAAAAGCTGCTACAGCTAAAGGGGAAGTAATACATTGTATGTTACATACTGGATGCATGGCAATGCAATGCGCGTGTAGTATTCATACGCATACTTCTAGAGTAATTAACGTATTTACTATATTAACATATTTACTACATTATCTATGTTACCATATTAAATTAGCCACCACATTATCTTTGATATAACATTAATTCAGTTACTACAATAATTTAGATAATATATTAAATTAGAAACTATAATTTATCTTAGTTACTGCATTAACTTATTTACTACAATAATTTAATTACCACATTATCTTAGGTACTACAGTAAGTTAGTTACCACATTATATTAGTTACTGCATTATAATAGTAATTACATTAACTTAGCTACTTCATTAATTTAGTTACCACATTATCTTAGTACTGCCTTAATTTAGTTACCACATTATCTTAGTTACTACATTAACTTAGTAGCTACATTTATTTAGTTACTACATTAATTTAGGTCCTACATTAACTTAGTAACTACGTTAACTTAATTGTTTCATTAATTTAGTTACCATATTATCTTACTTACCACATTATCATTGTTATCACATTATCTTTATCACATTACCTTTGTTACCACATTACCTTTGTTATCAGATTATCTTTGTTACTAAATTAATTTAGTTACCAAATTATCGTAGTTACCGCATCAATATTGCTACTGCATTAATTTAGCTACCACATTATCTTAGTTACTACATTATCTGTGTGACTACATTAATTTAATTACCACATTATCTTAGTTACCACATTAATTTTATTACTACAATAATTTACTTACTACAATAACTTATTTAATACATTGATTTTGTTACAAAATCAACTTTGTAACTACATTTATTTAGTTGCTACATTAACTTAGTTACCGCAATTACCTAGATTCTACACTACTTAGTTACTACACTAATTTAGTTAGTTAGTTAGTTAGTTAGTTAGTTGGTTGGTTGGTTGGTTGGATGGTCGGTTGGTTGGTTGGTTGGTTGGTTGGTTAGATAGTTAGTTAGTTAGTTAGATAGATAGTTAGTTAGTTATTTAGTTAGTTAGTTAGTTAGTTAGTTAGTCTTTCCTCTTGAGCCTAAGGCGGCGCATAGGGCAGAAGTCCTGTCTCTCTATGCTTGGCGGTTCGTTGCTACCTGTTGTAGATCTTGGATATTTACTTGGCCATTGAATGAGCCTTCTCTAATGATGGTTCTACGCAGGGTCTCTCTTGGTCTTCCCCGTTTTCTTTTCCCTACTGGTGACCATATGAAGGCTTGGTAGGGGAGCCTTGTCTTGTCCATTCTGAGTACATGGCCGATGTAGTTCCAACGGCGTTTTCTTATAAAATTTGATACAGTATCTTGCTTAGTCTCTTGTCTTATTTAGTTACTACATCAACTTAATTATTACACACATTTAGTTACTACTTTAACTTATTTACTACATTAATTTAGTTACTACATTAACTTAGTATGACTCCCAGGTCGATCCAACCTAAGATGGTACCAGGAACTGACATGGGAAGTCAAGTCTGCCAGCCTTATACAGGCCACGTGACCCGTCCAGTCCTGACTGGACTATACAAATATGGGTTTACCACCACTTGCCTTATGCACGTAGGCGTGTGATGTGGTTCTTTACTTTACTTTACTTTACTTTAATTTACTTTACTTTACTTTACTTTACTTTACTTTTTTACTTTAATTTGTTACTTTACTTTACTACTCTGGCCTTGAGTTTCTACCACACTACTCTAACTTCCTGTTCTGTTAGTCTTATGACCTATTTCATTTTAATTGCACAAACATATTCTCAGTTTATATGTTCTTAAGTTTGCGTGATTTTTATTTCGAATTATTATTTCAGAAACACACCACTGTTGATGGTAACGTCTGCATGATATGAAAATCACAGCGTACAATTGCTTCAAACCACAGCCTCGAACATAAACAGTCTCAAGGACATCGGCCGGGTCCCGCGGCATTCTCTATTGCGCTGGTTCCAAGAATGGCTGTTCGCTTTTCTGAAATCTGGCTCCTGATTGGTGTTGTTTTCATTTTACAGTTGCCAGGTACTTAACTACGTTTTTATTCATCATCATCATCATCATCATCATCATCATCATCATCATCATCATCATCATCATCATCACCATCATCATCATCACCGTCAGCTTGTACTGCCAGTTCATTGGATGCCATTTCCTCCCGTATAGACATCGATCCCCCAAAACGATTCTTAACTTCTACGTTGTATGCATTTGGTATATTTGTTAGATCCAAACGAAGTGGCTATTTTTCCACTGGTAAGCTTTTTGAGTTTTAATTTCAGATCTGCTTCTAGTAACTGATGGTCTGTATCACAGTCTGTGCTTCGTAGGATGTTTGCTGATGTTATGCTTGATAACAATCTTCTTTGTATTAAAATAAAATATGGTTTTTGGTAATACTGTCCGAGGACTTCCATGTGAAGAGTTTTCTTGGGTGTTGTTTAAAAAGTGTGTTGGCTATCAATAACTCACTTTCTGTGCAAAATTCAATTAATTTGTCACCTGCATCATTTCTATTTCCCAATCCAAATTTTCCTAAAACGTGTCTCTCATTTTCAGCTCTTCCTGCACCTACTTTTGCATTAAAATCTCCCATTATTATTGCTATATCATTATGACCAATTTTATTTAATGTACCTTGCAGTGTGTTGTAAAAATCTTCAATTTCGTCCTCTGCTGTTGAAGTAGGTGCATACATCTGTATTAGAGTTGTGTTTTTGGGATGACCTTTAAGTCTGACAGTGAGAATTCTATCACTAACTTGGTTATATCTTATTAAAGCTTTTGCAGTTGTTTTATCTAAAAAAAAAAAAAAAAATACCACTCCGCTCTGGTCTCCGACGTCAATACCGGAATATATGAAAATACTTCAATTTTAATTTGTAAAATGTCCTTTGCTGGTCTCCGTGGCTAAGTTCTTACGGACCCGATTCGTAAGCCTGTTTACTTGAGTTTGCTCGTTTCCCAACACACCAGCATGTCCTGGAGTAAACAGATTCTCCCTATCATTGTTGTTTAAATTGAAGCCTGTCACTCTGCACGAAGCATGCCTGTCTTCGCTTTCTCTGCATGATCCGGAAGTCCGTTACAATCACGACATGAGTGTACAGTTTGTCCTCTACCAGGTGACTGCCTTCACATAGATAACATGAAGAATAATACAAGCAAATGTATCCTACGATCAGATAAAGAACATTCTGTGTAATTTATCCCCGTCCATTGCATTAAGAAAATGAGCCTTAGGGTATTAAATACTGCCCAAACAATTGAATGAAAATGAATCATGGACGCCGATTAAAGAGAACAGAAAGAAATTGGAGGCCGCAGAGATGTTGTATTTTACGAATATGGATAAGACTTTAATGGACGGCTAAAGTGACCAATGTCCAAGTTCTTCAAGAGACCAGTTCACAAAGATGTTTAATTGCCCACATCAAAGCCAGGTCCTGGGCGACATGAACGCAAAAGTTGGAAAACCTAAATAAAAGCAGATAGTAGGGCAATATGGTATGGGAAACAGAAACGACAGAGAAGACCGGATGATACAGTTCTGTGAAGAAAACAAATCTTATTATTTGTAACACATTTGTCCAACATGACCCTAGGAAACTGTATACGTGGAAAAGCCCGAGAGATAGAACAAGAAAAGAAACTGACTACATTATGATTAGAAACAGATTTAAAAACAATGTTAAAAATGCCAACACATACCCTGGTGTTGATATCAACACTGACAACTATTCTGTAGTCTTACAATTACAAAAACCTTAAAAACACAGGGATACGAACATCGAAGACACCTCAAATAGATATATCGGCATTGAAACAACCAGCCACAAGACAACTATACTTGGTTGAAGTAAAAAACAACTCTGATAGGCTAATTGTTGAAAGTATGGAACAATATAGACATGAAAATCCTGAGGATAAAATTAATACAAAATGGGAATGTGTAAAAACAAGTATTTTTGGTTGTTTGTTTGTTAGCATATCATTTACAAGACATCGCTGTCAACATCAACATCTTTTAGCTGATTGTTTATTTCTTGGCAAGATTCCGCTCAGTAGTTTGCCATTGCTTTCTGAGCGACCGGCTCACATACCCCGTAAGTTACCGACGCTGAGAACACCGCTACCGATTACTTGCTTGCTTGCTTGTGTTCGTTGGCTTGAGCTCCAACGTGAAGTCCTGTATGTCGGATGAAGGCGTCCTGTTGTCCAACATCAGTGTGATTTCATACAGGACCTGAGGTTTGCGTGAATATCCGTTGTCCCATGTCTGGGTTATTGGTGTGCAGACTGGTGGTTCCTAGCCGTACAGGTAGACACTCTCCGACTTCGGAGGAATCGGCGATCCTACTGACTTTAGCCAGAATCCCGAAGGGAACTGTTGCCCAGGACGCTCGACGAGGACGCGTCAATAGGTCTTGGCCAGTAAATAACCCGGCCCTGGTGCCTTGGAAGCACCTCTGCGTCCCGCTACCGATTACGATTACTCACGAGAGTATACGGGATTACGGAGAAAGTCGTGTAACTCCTAGACCAGGGAAACAGGCCAAAAATCAGTATACAGATTGATTTATTGATTGATTTAGGAACCGACATCACAGCATTCAGGACATTCCCATAAGCGCTCCGTCCCCATCCTCAGCAGCCAGCGAAGAGTTCCAACACTAATAGTTCCAGTAGCAATCTGATTATATGTCCATCTCGCCTTTCCTCTGAGCGTCGAGCATGGGCCAGCTCCCCTCGTCACACCTCGCTGCCTCATTCTTACCAGACTATAGTGATCCATTTGCTCCTCCGAGGTGTACACGTGCTCCCACAAGGCCGTAACCACGTCTGTCTTGTCATGCATCAATACTCCACCAAGTTTTGCCGAGCCAGCCAATATGTCCCCCTGTTCATTCCCCAGCACACCGGCATGCCCCGGAGAAATGATCCAGGTGATTGTCAGCGTGTTGTATGTCTAGGTATCTGAGCTCGGGCTCACACAGGCAACAATAACTCAGTTAGCTATAATATCTAACATTTATTGTATTTCAATATACAGTGCGTTGGCGCAGTGGGTTTAACAAGCCCGCACTGAATCGCATATCACAGAGGTTTAACATCATCACACACTTTAACATCATCAAACATTCTAAGCATACTATCTAGCATAAGTCTATAAACCCCACATGGGTCTAAACTATAGTCTAAACTATTGAGTCCCTCTAAGGCAGGCCCTGTTGCCTCTTCGATGTTCCGTCTCTCTCTGCCCATCCACACGTGTAGCAATCCGACACGGGTGGTAACTCTGTTCGAGTTCGTCGTGGACCCCGCAATAGGCGGGCCACATCAGTGTCCACGGGACAGTGGACTCACTGACCAGTCCTTCGAGAAGGTTCTGGAATACTCTGGCCTTCGAGGGTCTTACTTCTTTCCCTTTGGGTGGGAGTTGTAGCCCTTGGCTACTCTCTATAACTAATGTTAGTTTACCAGATAATATGACTAAGGTGAGGCTGTGACAGGATTCCCCCCCTCTCCCCTGATTGGATGGGTTGTTATAGGGTAATTAGTTCTGCACTAATTCTGTCACAGAATCACATAAGGATGGTATATGTAGTTTGGTGGACAGTAACTTGGTAACCTACATAATGGCATCAACACTCATGTATTCTCCCATACACCACTTCTCTGATTTGGTGAAGAGATCTCTCTCTCTCCTGTGTCCTTAACAATGCTTACCCGACCGAAGTTACGTGACGTTTACTAGTTGTGTTTACAACCCGTCCTTCTCATAGTATCCACCTGATACCAAGATAATTAACCTCTGTTTTAAAGAGGATTAACAAGACAAAAGTCTTGGCTAATTAAGTACACCTTCAAATCTTGTTCAGTGTGTGCATTTCAATACACTTTTACTCTCGTATGTTGTATAATGCTAAATATGTAGTTACGTTGTTATTTTATCCCATCTGACAACATGTGTCCCTGTTGGCTTGTTAGTGTGTTTACTAATAAGTTGATGTTACTAATAAAGTGACTGCATTTTAATTGATAGTGTTCAGTTTTGAGTTTTGTGTAAATGTGTGCTGAATGTGTGGCTTATTTCCAAGCGTCACGAGTTGGGATATCCTTAATCATGAATTACCCACTGTGTGCAATACATGATAAGGTATTCCAAGCAGTGGTGCTTAGATGTAGTATCCTAACTGCTAAATTAAGAGTACTAAACTAAATGCTAAACATGTATCAATAAATTAGACAAGTAGTACAATTTACATGAAAAGACGCAGACAAATTAAAATAAATACGTTTTGCGTACAATTTGTCCGCTCAGTATATCGCTCTCTCATTTAATTCTTTCACACAGCCATTCACACTTCTTTCATTCAAAATAGTATTTGGTTAAAATATATAAGTAAAGTTGAGGTAAGTGTTATTTCCCTTAGAAAAAACGGAATAGGCGATATTTTCCCTTTACGATCATACGTACTTTTTGTACGATGACTCAAAAATGGTTTATAATTTACATAGAGAAAATGGCATAGGTAGGTTATTTAACCTATGAATGGAAATACCTGTAATAATATAGTAGAAAATGTACAAATTACAGGTGAACACATTTTATATACATAATCATATAATACATATTCAAAACTAAATTAATTAATAAACTAAGTAACTAAATCCAACGATGATGTGCGCGTTGTCCTCCTGTTGTTAGCGTATCGTGCCATGAATGTTAATAGTTGGTATGGCTGTCTCTTGAGTGTTGTCGTCGATGTAGTTCTATTTCGGCTGTTAGCAAAGTCTATTAGCCACAGCAAGTATGGAACGTTCTCAATGTCCAGTATAAGTGTTCTTCATGTTTTCGTGATCAATGTCAGTTCACTAGATGAAATCATTTCATAGTTAATGTTTCTTGCTCGGATTGGTCTTAGAGCTTTGATAGTTGGTCGTATAGTTCTTAACATTTCACGTTCGTGGGTGTTCTAAGTAACCTATTCACTGAGGTGTTATTACTTTTAACTGAAAGTTCTCTAGCAGGTGTAGAGTTACACTGTTATATGGTACGGAGTAAAATATCACAATTTCTGGTATGGCGAATGGTAAATGTGCCAAATGTTATTCTGCTGGCGCATTCGTCTGCCGCGATAAAATATCAGCTATAATGTTATCAGTGCCTCTGATATGGCGGATTTCGAAGTCGAAATCTTGAAGAAGAAGACACCATCTTTGCAAACGATGGTTTTTGGGAACACCTTGCTTCAGTACCAACAAAGGCGAATTGTCGGTGAGTACAACGAAGTGGGCACCTAAGAGGAACTTAGACAATCTGAGCATACAGAATAATAGACTCAATGCCTCCAATTCCACTGTAGAGTAACGGGTCTCTGCTTTCTTCAGCTTACGGCTTACGTAGAGAATTGGGTGTCTCACTCCATCCACTTCTTGCATTAAACATCCTCCAATTGCGATAGCACTCTAATCTGTGGTCAAAATAAAGGGTAAATCTATGTTTGGTAAACGTAAGACTGGTGGATTAGAAAAAATACGTTTCAATCTGCGTATTGCATCCTCTAAGCTGGTACTTTTACAAACTTTTGATGGATGATCTTTTGTTAACATATTCGAAAACACTGATGTAAGTTCTGCCCAATTTAGTATAAATTTAGAATAGTAGTTTATAAGACCTAATAAACTTCTTATTTGCTTCTTTGTGGTAGGAACTTCTAGATTGAGAATCTTCGAAACAATTTTCTCATCTGTTAGCAGTTTGCCTTCAGAAATTCTATGACCAAGGAAGTCTATTTGTTTATAGCCTATTTCAACCTTGGAAGGTTTGATAGTAAGACCGAAAAGAAAGATTTGGTTGAAGACTTGTTTGAGTGTAAGTAAGTGAGAAGTTATATTAGCAGAATGAATGCAAATATCATCAATATAAGCTTGGACATCTTTAATTCCGTGCAATAGCAATCTAGTTAACCTCACAAATGTGGCGGGAGCGTTTTTCAGACCAAATGGAAGATATCTCCATTCGTACAAACCGAGAGGTGTGGCAAATGCTGTTATATGTCTAGAAGCAGGGTCTAGTGGTACTTGCCAATAACCTTTTGCTAAATCAACCTTTGAAAATAAGGATGATTGAGACATGTTTAAAATAAGGTCTTCACAGCTATTCATCGGCTCCCTATCCGTGGTGGTTATTGTATTTAACCTTCGATAATCGATGCACAAACGAATTGTTTGGTCCTTCTTTTTCACCAGGACAATCGGTGAAGAATATTGAGATATAGACTTCTGAATTATTTTATTTTTCTCTAAATCCAAAATTTCCTTGTCTAAATTTGCTCTATAATGCAGAGGAATAGAATATGGTCTACATTTGACCGGTGTCAGATCTGTCAACACAATTGAATGTGTTATTTTGTCAGTCCGTCCAGGTTTGTTAGAGAAGATAGATTTATACTCGTTAAGGAGAGTCAAAATGTCTTGTCGCTGCTGTTGTGTCAGAGTGTCAGAGATTTGTATGTCCTTTATACTACCGTCGTCATTCATAATCGGTACTGGGATTTCAGTATTGTCTACGTCTGTCTGGTTTATCACAGATGCTACTGTTTGTAAATTGTCCTCAATGTCATTGTCGTCGTCGTCGAGGTTAATCGTTGTCAATATGTCGTCAAATTGGTCGTCGCTGTCGTTATCACATATTGTCGGTAATGTACATATGTCTTCGTCGTATTTGTTGTCGTAAGAGTGCGTCGTTAACGATGCTTCGTTTGTCGAGATGTCACTCAGTTGGGTCACTGTCGTTTCGTTTCTGTCATCAGTTAGTTGCGTCTGCTCACTCGTGTCAGTGTCCTGTCTAGCATAGTATGGTTTTAACATGTTTACATGGAATATTTTCATCTTTCCATTTAACGAAATTTCGTAATCCACTTCCGAAATTCTTCTAACAATTTTAAAAGGTCCCTGCCAAGAGGTTGATAGTAAATCTCTCTTGTCAGGTAGCAGTAGTAAAATATCCTGACCTGGTTTTAATACAATTGTTTTTGCACCTTTGTTGGCGTACTGCCTGTATCTAAAACCTTTCTCCTGTAGTGATGTTCTGGCCAGTATACAGGACCGTATGATTTTGTCTCTGGTGTCAGTGACCAAATCATAGGTGGAAATGGGTAGTTGGATATTTACAGGTTGTGATATGATATCTTTGTAAATAGTGAGAGGTCCTCTTGGGTTCGCTTCATACATCAATTCGAAGGGAGAGAACCCTGTGCTTGACTGCGGGACTTCTCTATATGCGAACAGCACCGTTGGGAGAAGTATATCCCAATCGGCTGGATTTTCAGCTGTCACTTTGGATAGCATATGTTTCAGGTCCCCATTTAATTTTTCGCAGATACCATTTTCTGCCGGTCGATAGGGACTGGTGAAATATTGCTTTATGCCTAGTAACTTAGTTACCGATTGAGTGGCATTGGATATGAACTGAGTTCCCCTATCTGAGATTATTTTCTCCGGAAAGCCAAAACGGGAGAATATATTTAACAATATGTCCGTCACATCCTTAGAGGAGATAGATCTTAAAGGAAGCATTTCTGGCCATCTCGTACATAGATCGATAAGAGTAAAAATATATCTATTCCCTTTACTCGAGATGTGATTCAACGGACCTACTAGGTCAACTGCCACGATTTGGAATGGCCTCGAGGCAGTTGTGGTGGATTGGACTTCTGCCGTGGGGTTTTTCCCCTTTTTCACCAGTTTCTGACATATATCACATGATCTACAATACGTTTTTATGTCTTGGCAAAATTTCGGCCAATAAAATTGGGTCAGGACCCTAGCTCTAGTTTTTTCATACCCCATATGACCTCCAAAAGGTGAATCATGGGCTATTTTTAGTACTTTCTCTCGGTGTGCTTGTGGTAACACTACTTGCTGTATTGTGGACTGATCTCTAGTGTATAATCTAGTCAACACATTGTTGTTTAATGTAAATGACCACGATGCGTTTTTAGATAATTTTGGTTTAAGTCCTACTAACCTAAAATATGGTGAAAGTGTAGGATCTGATTTTTGTTCATCTCCAAAATTAGTGATGGTACTGTTTGGTGCTGCAATTTCTAGTGACTCCTGCAGTTGGTCGGTGTGAGTTTGGTGAGTTGTCTGTCGTGTTATTGCATTCGTGTGTTGTGTGTGTTGTTGCACATCTACAGGCTTGGTACTTGGTAGATCGGTAGCATCCTCAATTCGAGGTTTTAAATTGGCCGTATCATTGACAGATTCGACCGCCCCTGCATCATACACCTCGGTGAATTCTTTCTGAATTACTTCATTGGTTGTCTTCCTTGTCCTTTTGGCAGATTGAGACAAGCATGAATGGTGTTTCTCTTTCGGATCGCTGTTTGGGTATTGTATACCGCTTTTTCGCTCCCAATCTCTGATTTCCTTTTCAGAGCAAGGTCGTATGTTGGGCAGGTTCCCAAGTATAATATCAGCGACCGGATTTTCTAGGGCAGCGCACAATACTAGTCCTGATATGAACGGTGTTCGAATTTCGACAAGAGCAAGGGGGTATTTCTCTATAGTGCCTGAGAATGTGCGACAAGTTACGTGTTTGTGTGTGTAGTCTTTGTCGTTGATTAATGTTTTCTTAATCCCACAGAGCGTTGCGCCGGAATCACGAATTAATGTGCACTTTTTGTTATTTACAAAACCTGTTGAAAAATTAAGCTTGCCTGTAGAAGATAAGGCAGCATTAGCTGTTTCATTTGAAATATGGATAGTGTGGCCACATAGTAATGTTGTGTCAAGTTGGAATTTCGTACAGGTGTTACATTTACTGTCTGTAATGGTGTCAATAATGTGCACAGCATTTCCTAGCTCACTCAAACTTTCGCTTTGATTGTCACACTCATTCAGTAACTCAATATCTTCCTCTGAGGAACTTTCAACCAGTGCAGCATTGGCCTGTTTTAGTAATTTTCGGCCATCACAAAAGCGACTAAAATGCCCAAAGCTGCTGCAAAAATAGCATTTGACCGCTCTCTGGTACGCATTTCTTTTGTTTTTCTGCTTCTCCACAATCATTTTGAGGTGATGAGGATAGTTAGGCGATTTATCGCACATAGCGTATTGTTCGTGCGTCAAACTACAATATTGGCACTTAACTGGCTTCCTGACATTTGAGCGTTGTTTAAACTTGCCTTCAGCTGGTTTTGAGTATTTAGTATTTACCACTGCTGCTGTTTCGTTCTGACCTAGGTTTAATTGGAAAATATCTCTGTTCGCTGTGAAAAATGCGTTCCCCTTTGTCTCTACATCCTGAATACTCCTACAGTCCATTTGTTTCAAAAACTTAGCAAAAGGTGTGGGGATTGTACTAACTATTTTATCAATAATAATGAGTTCTTTTAATTTGTCATGGCTGTTGTTAGTCTTAGCCGAGTTAATCCACTTTGTGCACACATCCTGAACTGTCGATACGTAATCTATGAAGGTTTGATTTGGTTGAGGGGATAATTTAGCGAACTGTTGTTGGTAACCTGCAGTATCTAAAGAGAAATGTTGGAGAATGCGTTGTTTTAAGTAGTCATAATCCTTTCTCATTTCCTGTGGCACTGTCTCTATTACTTTCAAAGGTTCTAGAGCTAAGTTTCTCATTAAAATAAATGACCAATCTGATTTTATGATCTTATGGTAAGACATTAGACACTCAAAATTTTCCAGGTATGCACTGATGGAGTCTCCTGAGCAGAATGCTTTCACGAGGCCTTAATACTTGTTATATTTCTGTTCCTCCTCTTTGCTTCTTAGTTTATTTACAGATATTTCTATGTTGGAATCAATCTCCATCTGTTTTAATTTTATTTGTGTATCGGCATTCAATTGGGCTTGTTTGGCCGCCGCCTCAAGCTCTAATTGTTTCTCTTGAGCCTGTAATTGCATTTTCTTCTCTTCAGCTTGTAGTTGCATCTGCATCTTTTCCCGTTCTGCCTCACTCTGCCTCTTCTTTTCTTCTGCTTCCATTTGCATTTGCATCTTTTCCCGTTCTGCCTCACTCTGCCTCTTCTTTTCTTCTGCTTCCATTTGCATTTGCATTTGCATTTTCTTTTCTTCTCGTTCTATCGCTCTTTCTTCACGGGCAATGTTCTCTGCGTGCGTCTTCTGTGCCCATTCTGACAGTTTCTCTTCTTTATAACCTAATTTAATTCCTTGCTCAATACATTTATCTAAAGTAGACATCTTGACTTTTACTTGTTGGTAATTTCACTGAAGTTAAATCCCTTAGAAAAATGTTCGGGAGTAGAAAATTTAGTTATCTCCCTTAATAATTACATGCGCAAATTCAAATGCAAAGTTATGTTGGTTACAAGGTCATGAATATACATACAAATCAATGCAAAGCAATATGATACATGGATGGAAGGTGATAAGTACCGCTTAGGGTTGCAATGGGCATGATGTGAAACTTATCTTATGATCCCAGAACTTGTGAATGTTGTCTTGTACTTTCGCCACTGTTGGATAGTTCACATAGGTTACACACCACACAAAAAGGTCTCACAATTCGCGGAACAATCTGCTCGTAGAATGAGAAAACATTAGTAACAGTCAAAAAAATGTTACAGTTATGTCAAAATAGTTTATAGTATTAACATCATTGAGAGAGTAACTGCAGAGGGACTCATATTAATACTAGTTGATCGCTAGATAGGTGCACATTTGTTAAACTTCTTCAAACAACAATTTGATATGATCAATTTACTATTTTACTTGGCAATTAATAGCCGTTTATATGTAAAGCTTATGCCAAAACCGGAGCCTAGCCCCCAAAAAGCCTGTCAGCGTGTTGTATGTCTAGGTATCTGAGCTCGGGCTCACACAGGCAACAATAACTCAGTTAGCTATAATATCTAACATTTATTGTATTTCAATATACAGTGTGTTGGCGCAGTGGGTTTAACAAGCCCGCACTGAATCGCATATCACAGAGGTTTAACATCATCACACACTTTAACATCATCAAACATTCTAAGCATACTATCTAGCATAGGTCTATAAACCCCACATGGGTCTAAACTATAGAGTCTAAACTATTGAGTCCCTCTAAGGCAGGCCCTGTTGCCTCTTCGATGTCCCGTCTCTCTCTGCCGATCCTACGTGTCGCAATCCGACACGGGTGGTAACTCTGTTCGAGTTCCTCGTGGACCCCGCAATAGGCGGACCACATCAGTGTCCACGGGACAGTGGACTCACTGACCAGTTCTTCGAGAAGGTTCTGGAATACTCTGGCCTTCGAAGGTCTTACTTCTTTCCCTTTTGGCGGGAGTTGTAGCCCTTGGCTAATCTCGATAACTAATGTTAGTTTACCAGATAATATGACTAAGGTGAGGCTGTGACAGTGATGCTTGCTACCCGTGACCTCCGAAGTGAAACAAGCCACTCTGCACGAAGCCTGCCTGTCCTCACCCTCCTCAGCATGCTTTCTGAGTCAGTTACAATCACAATGTGTGTATGTATCGTGTTCTCTATCCAGCGGAATGCTGCATTGACAGCCCCTACCTCAATTCTTAAGCTAGATGTTGTGTCATCATACGCCAGGCTCTCCTGCCAAACGTCGACCATTAGCCCCAGGCACTTTTCCTACCTCTCAACACCGAAGCATTCGTATAAAATCAGTATACAGATTGCAAATACAACCATGCCAGCGAAGATAAATCAGAAAAAAGCAATTATTTATAACCGATGAATTCTTTAGCAACATGGCTAAAAGAAAAAAAAAAAAAAAAAGCAAAGAACACTAAAGAGTACATATTAATAGACAGAGAAATACGTCACATATGCATAGTTGATAAAGAGGAGTGGCTGCAGAAAAAACGGAAAGAAATAGAGGACCTGGAAATAAAACACAACTCGGAAGAATTGAATGAAAATATAAACAGATTTACAAAGAAGAAAAATAATATAACAGGAAGCGGTTGTGTCAGAGGGAAAGAATTGAGAAATTATAATTGATAACACCGACATAATAAAATGATGGACAGAGTACACAGAAGATGTATTCTGGGACAGCAGGGTCAATAAACCAACACTGCGTAATACTCAAGATGGACCAAACATAGTAAAGGTTGAAGTAGAGAAGGCTGTTAAAAAGATGAAAGAAGGAAAGACTGCAGGTCGTAACAAGATAACAACACAGATGATACAATTCTTATCCAGCTTTACTATCACAGAATTATGTAATGATATATATATATATATATATATATATATATATATATATATATATATATATATATATATATACATATATATATATATATATATATATATATATATATATATATATATATATATATACAATAATGGGTTCATTCCCAAGGATTTAAATACATCCAGTTACATCACACTCCGCAAGAAGCCAAGAGCTGTTGATTGTGAGGATTACAGAACTATTATCTTAATGAGCCACATAACTAAGATACTAATCAAGGTCATACAAGAAAGAATTCAACATAAAATCGATGAGCAAGTAGCTGAAGAACAATTTGGGTTCCGCAAAGACAGTGGCACCAGAGAAGTAATTATCTGTTTGGGGATGTTACTTGAAAAATATATAGAAGTTCAAAAGGTATATATGTTTGTTTTATAGACTACAAGAAAGCTTTTGATAGAGTACAACATGAACAACTAATTGCATGCCTTCAAAATATAGGAGTAGACAGAAAGGACATCAGACTTATTAGTAACTTGCACCGGGAACAAGTGACGTCTATTAGATGCGGTAATAACTATTCGTCGCCTATAGAGATAAAAAGAGGAGTACGGCAGGGATGTGTGCTGTCCCCAAGCCTCTTCATCCTATACACAAAAATAAATTTTAAACAAGTTGAACTGCCTGGAATTAACATCAATGGAAGAATCATAAACAATCTTAGGTATGCTGCCGATACCGTGTTACAAGCAGAAAGTGAGCAAGAGTTACAAGACCTAGTGGAACAAGTAAACAGGCATAGTAGAGAATGTGGCTTAGATATTAACATTTAAAAAAAAAACAACGAAAAATATGGTGACTACAATGGCTGGGGCATATAGAAAGAATGGAAGATAATAGGGAAACAAAACTCGCTTACACTCAGGAAATAAATGACCGCAGACCCCGAGGTAGACCAAGAAGGCGGTGGAGAGATAATACATGTACAGACCTACAAGCACTTGGAATCAACGACTGGCAAGAGAAGGTCCACCAGAGAGACGAATGGAGACGGATTGTATCTGCAGCAAAGAACCTCAATGGCTCGGAACGCTGAAGGAGAAGAAGAAGCAGTGGAAACGAAAGGTCATCAATGAACATCACAGTAAACCGGCAGATATTAGAACAAGTAACACGTTTCGCCTTTCTTGGACATATAATAACAGATGATGGCAGAAATGAAATAGAAATAAAAATGAGAATAGGAATGGCCAAAATGTTTTCAACAGCATGCAATCAGTATTACCATCTAGAGAGATTAAAAACACATTTAAAAAAAGTGAGAATTATCAAATGCTACGTGTATTCAACACTACTGTGTGACGCGGAAGACTGGCCATTGAACAAGCAACTAGAAAGTCGAATAGAGGTCCTGGAGATGTGGAAATACGGACGAATATGTCGTATTTCATGGAAACAAAACCAATCATATGCAGAGGTTCTAGAAAAAGTGAGAATGAAGAGAGAGTTAATGAAAGAAATAAAAAAAAAGGAGGCAAGTGAAATATTTCGGCCACGTTAAAAGAGATGATACTCTTATAAAAACCATACTGGATGGCAATGTTGAGGGCAAGCGAGCAAGAGGTAGACAACGATACAAGTGGGAAGATAACATCAAGAGATGGACGAACATCAGCCTGACAGAAAGTACAGTCAGGGCGAGAGACAGAAAGTGTTGGACATCCATTGCAACCAACCGTCATTGAAAAGACGGTGCCTGATTGATTGATTGATCAGGGCCAAGCGATCGTCACGTTGTGTTCACGTTATGAGACTAGAGGTTCTGATGAAATTTGTGACAACCAAAAATATCGACGGTTATGTTATGTTATTTGTTATGTTATGGTATGTCATGGTATGTTATCATGATCTACATCCCCGCAAACTGGGTATGCCCACACTTGGTCAGTCCTCCGAGGCAGCAGCCATCTCAAAGTGTCTCTACTCACTGTTCCCATGGAGAGATGCTTGTCATGCCTCCTCTCTCGCCCTTGAAGACGGTTTTGGCATGCTTGTCTAGGATTTACACCAACTAGGGAAATTGAGCTTACATTGGAGACTCGACGCTGTAGGACCGCCGCGTCAGTGCTGCATGGACGAGTTCGGCCCTGTCCATGCTGCTTCCTGTGTGTATTAGTGCATGGTTTCCAAGGTGGTACGCTAGTCGGCAGATGGAGAAACTGTTCGATGGTTTGACAGCTGGATCACTAGTCAACAGATGGAAAACATATTTGCTGGTTTTCCAGCTGGTCCGCTAGTCAACAGATAGAAAGAGTGTTCAATGGTTAGTCAGCTGGTCCGCTAGTCGACAGATGGAGAAAATGTGCGATGGTTTGACAGCTGGTCCACTAGTCGACAAATGGGAAAAACGTTTGATGGTTTACCAGCTGGTCAGCTAGTCGACAGATGGAGAAAATGTGGTATTATTTTACAGCAGGTCCGCTAGTCGACAGATGGAGAAAATGTGGGATGTCTTGTCTGAGTGGCACGGAAGACAATCAGCGGTCGAACATATCAAGAACACACAGGACCAGTGTCTGTGGCTACATATGCACGCCTCTTGGCACGGTGCATGGTGATGATGATATTTCCTGGGAGTATACGCTACATATTACATGTAAGCAGTTTGGAATCTGAACAAACAAACTCGACAGAGCGTGGAGCTACAGAAATGTGGTTTCTGAGACACATGTTACGAATATCTTGGACTGCCAGAATAACCAAGATGGATAGCCTGAAAGAAGCAAATCAAAGTAGGACGTTGTATGCGACAATATGAAAGAGACAAATAATATTATGTGGCCATATACTGAGGAGCGGACATTGATGGACATTGTGAGGACAGCACTGATCAGTAGTAGAAGAAGGAGCGAAGGAACGAACTTTATATTTCAAAGAGTTACACATTGGACACATTGACCTGTCTTATATTGGACCCTTCAGAGGAAAGGATAGACAGAGAGAAATGATATGTCTAAGAAGGTGGCAATGAGGAATATCATCCATGAAACTGATTCAGAACACCAAGTTACCTCTAAAGTCCCAGTAGGTTCGCCAGATGGCGAGGGATACTGGAAATAGGTACAGCTATCCACACGTAAATATCAGTCCAGTGCACTAAAATCAGTAGCACTTGTGTGGACTACGCTTGAGCTCAAAGCGAGCGAACATAAAATAAAGAACACCAAGGTCAGAGATTTGTGGATAAATATGAACAAATTTGCACATTTAGCAAGGTGTATGATGATGTATCCTGGTGGCAATTGTTATTTGTACATATTATTATATCAATGTTATCACATAAACAAATCTAACATAATGCTTGTTCTGTCGGCCACTCGCTTCCTTTCTTAGTGTCACGAAAAAAAAACACTTTATAGTTTCGATCGATGACAAAAAGACCCGACATTCGTCTACACAAACACCAGCAACCCTTTGATGAGAAGGGGACTGAGGAACAAAATAAGTCGCGTCAAATGTCTACACCCGGTCGGCATTTTGTTAACAAGTTGTTGCTCGAGACGGGACAAAAGTGCCATCCGTCTGCAAGGCGGTAGTCGGCCTTTGATTTTGTAGACGGAATGTCTGGACAGACGTCGGAGAGGTCTTGTGATGTAGGGGACATGATTCCCCAGATCCCAGATTAGCGGGACTCTCGGAAGTTCCGGGACAAGTCCCAGATGAAAGCAAACTAGACGGCGGTTTGATTCCAGTCAGTCTAAAAACAGGCGGAGAAAACCAGACTCTGGACTGATTAGCGTCTAGACTTTTTGGTGACGTCACTCAAGCCCCGAATTAAAACCAGTTGAGGTAAACAAGTTGAGTGAGTTGACCAAAATATCTGAAGTGTTAAAGATCGGCTCAGTATTCCGCGTTGTGTCAATTGAAAGAGACTATAGTGTCAAAGTGTTGATATTTATCGGCGGACATAGATCCAGTCTGTGATTGCATAGTCTCAATCATCAACCGGAATAGGCATATGGTATTCTATTAATCATGTCTAACTTAGAGTATGATTAGGAATAGAGTACAGTACTGTGCGGTGATAGAATGTATTATAGGTGCGGTGATAGAATGTTCTATAAGTGCGGTGATAGAAAGTATTATAGGAGCGTCGGCACTAGTAACCTATTGTGTGGCTTTAACTAGCTTGTGTAATATATCATTTAACTTATGGAGTTAAGGACAATGTAGTGGGATAATAATTAGAGAGATTGAGGATGGTTGGGAGGAATGAAGGGAATGTAAAATGGTAGGATCTTCCAGTAGGGCATCTGCTGGGTTTCTACCCGTTTCCAAACATTCACGCCACCTACCTGGGAAACAAGCAATGTTATTTTAGATAGACCTTTAAGTACCGTCAGGATTCGTGATCAGATTGTAAAAATATAGCCATTTGAAGTGAGTGGTACTTAAAAGTACCGTCAGTAAAGAAAAGGTTAATCTGTCCTTGTGTTCCCATGTCTCAGACCAATGTGATGAGCTATTTGGCCGTATAACAGAGTTCGGTTCTCTGTTATAGATCTGAGTGCTGCTATCGGCCTACACTCACCTAATTAAGGTCAGAATTGAGTTGCTCTCACCAGGGGATTCTCTATTCTACAGGTTCC
>CAWUFQ010000071.1:0-7500 GCA_963921405.1 Cepaea hortensis | reverse complement strand
CTCTCACTCACTCACTCACTCACTCACTCACTCACTCACTCACTCTCACTCACTCACTCACTCACTCACACACTCACACACTCACTCACTAACTAACTAACTCACTCACTCACTCACTCTCTCACTAACTAACTAACAAACTAACTAACTAACAAATTCACTCACTCACTCACTCACTCTCACTCACTCACTCACTCACTCTCACTCACTCACTCACTCATTCACTCACTCTCACTCACTCACTCACTCACTCACTCTCACTCACTCACTCACTCTCACTCACTCACTCACTCACTCACTCACTAACTCACTCACTCACTCACTCACTCACTCACTCACTAACTCCTTGTCTGTTGAAAACATCCGTTCAATGTATCCTTATCTCACAATCTGCCCTCTCCACCCTAGTCACCTTCTTCTGCTCGTTCTTAATAAGTTCTCGTTTTAATAAGGCTAAACTATTTCACAAAATCCTATTTCAAAATGCTCCAAGCTACCTTTGGCCATTGTTTAAATATAACACAAGACCTAGCGAATGACTAAATATACTTCATGTCCCTAAACCTAGGATATACTTATATAAAACAAGCTTAGTATACTCTGCCGCTCAGTTGTGGAACAATCTTCCACATGAAATCAAAGACACCACCAATCATTATACATACAATCGCAAACTGTTTGAACACTCCTCAATACAGACTACATGCCCCCCTACACAATTGTAATGATAAATTATCTGAAACGGCAACTAGTTAATAAACATTCCCACGTTATACCTTTCTTGGGTATTTATCATGCCCACGGTAAACATTGCCTCAGTGAGTCATGCATTATAGATTATTTTTCATGCGTATTAATGCTTATCGTTCTTCTGTTGTATAAGATGAGCTTCATAAGTGATGTTGAATGAAATAATAGAAGGGCAGAATGCCAGACGGGCCTGCGTCCCCAATACGTAACCCTTTGAAAATAAAGATTGTTCGTTCGTTCTTTCGTTCGTTCTCATTGCTTGTATTATCATCACAATATTGTCATATACTGACAGTCGCGTCTGTTCTTGTTTGTATTATCATCCACATTGTTGTCATATTTGAAAGATTTTGCTAAGAATTATCATGCAAAGAGTGATGAAGAAAATACAACCTGAAATAAGGGAAGAACAATATGGGTTAGTAGAAGGAAAGGATACAGTAAATGCTGTGTATATGCTGCATTCAGTTATTGAACGTGCTATAGAAGTAAACAAAGATCTACATCTTTGCTTTATTGACTACACACAGGCTTTCGATAGAGTAAGACATGACAACATGGTAGATATGCTTGCAGATCTAAAAATTGACGGGAAAGACATTAGACTTATAAAAAAAAACATATATTGGAAACAACAAGCTGCCATACGGATTGATAATGAGGTGGGACAATGTCAGCCTATTAAGAGAGGTGTTAGACAGTTATATGTAATGTCTCCAGAATTTGCGTAGACATGCGGGTGACACGGGTTGCCTCTGACAGTGGGAGACACCTACAGGTGTCACGTATCAGCTACCGCCCGCCTCAAGCTGGGCAGCCCCGACCAATTAGATGCTGATACACCACTGCCTGCCTGCTTCAATGGGTGCTTGAGGCTAGAACAACCCCCCCCCCCTCCTCCCACCCTTTACACAGTATACATAAAAATGGAAGCTAAATTTAATAACACATACTAGAACAAGTCTAGCCATCTACATAAAACGTGACTTGCGGGTCTACTTACGCTATAAAACGAATTTCATTAGGGCGAGAAGTACAGAACCGTAAAATTTAGAGGCAAAAACAATATTAAGTAACTGGTTCTTGTATTAATGCCCCCGGGAAGGTTAACCCGGTCAAAAAATGCCCACAGAAGTCGGATGTGTCGGCCTAACGGCGCAAGAACGCAGCTCTGCTGTAAACAGGCACAACGCAATCACGTCCGAAAAAAAAAAAAACTCCGGATGAACGCAGCAGAAGAAGAAGTATTAATGCGATCTTGAAATAATCTTAATTCCCCCCCGCCCGCCCCCCCCCCCCCCCCCCCCCCCCCCCCCCGCCTAGAAACCCTAAAATTCCCCTCCCCTCCTTGTCGGGAGGGAAATTCCCCACCGGTTGAGAACCACTGAACTATAGGGTATCCCACTTCTGTGTATTCTTGGGGAAGTATTTGCCAGTATTGTTCTGCGCAGACTTCAATTCACGGGAGATGAAGTCTACCCCGAATCACAGCGTGGCTTTCGACGGAAGTGGTCTACCATTGATATGATTTTCTCATTGCGACAAGTGCAAATGTTTATTGCCTTCATCGACCTCACAAAGGCATTTGATCTAGTCAGTCATTAGGGTCTGTTCAAGGCAATAAAGAAGATTGGCTGCCCACCAACTCTTCTGTCCATTGTGGGATCATTCCACAAAGGCATGAAGGGTATAATCACGTTTTATGGTGCAACTTCGGAAGAGTTTGAAATCAAGAGTGGAGTTAAACAAGGTTGTGTACTTGCTCCCATTCTCTTTGGAATATACTTTTCACTTCTACTGAAATATGCCTTTCGTGATTAGGATGGTGGTGTTTACATTCACTCACGCTTAGATGGCGGCTTCTACAACGCACAGAGATTGAACGCCAAGACCAAAATTAATAGGGTACTGATCAGAGAGTTGCTTTTTGCAGATGATGCTGCAGTTACGACCCACTCTGAAGAAGAATTGCAATGTCTACTGTCTGCACTCTCCAATGCTTGTTCTGAATTTGGTTTAACAATTAGCCAAAAGAAGACACAGATTATGTCGCAAGGTGCACATGGGGTGTCATCAATCTTTATTGACGACGCCGAACTAGAGATAGTAGACCATTTTACATATCTAGGATCAGAGGTAAATAGCAAATTATCCCTAGATCTAGAAATCAACATCCGAATTGGTAAAACAACAACAATGAACAGGTTATCACAAAGAGTCCGGGAGAACAGGAAGCTTATTGTCAAAACAAAAGTCCTTGTCTATCATGCCTTTGTCTATAGTACACTTCTTTATGGCAGCGAAGCCTGGTCAACTTACTCACACCAAGAGAAACGTTTAATCAGTTTTCATATGCGGTGTCTGCGAGGAATAATTGGGATTAAGTGGCAAGGTAAAATTACAAATACTGAAGTATTGGAAAGATCAGGTTATGTGACATTTTGGTCCATGCCCAGTCGTCGTAGACTTAGATGGATAGGAGACGTTAGGAGGATGGATGATGGTAGAATACCAAAGGACATCTTCTTTGGTGTATTTCAGATTGCAAAAGATCTCGGGGTCGGCCTCTATTACGAAACAAAGATGTGTGTAAGCGGGACATGATTGATACAGGCATTGATAATGCACTTTGGGAGCAAGTCGCCGCCAAACATTTTGCAAGGAGGGCAAATATCAAAAGTGGAATAAAGCCAAAGGAGAAAATAATTGCAGATAAGTCACACACTCAACGCGTGAGACGTAATATGGTGCATGATGATGGAAAAGACCACGTGTTAACATTCATCCACTGTAGACGAACATTTACAGCGCGAATTGGTCGGATCAGTCACATTCGCTCCCGCCATGGGTTGTAGGTATTATTATGCCTTTTTGAAGCACAATGTAACAAACTTTAAACTGTCAAGACGGCAATGTCCAAATGGTCCCTGTCATAATCTCCCCGCCATTTATACCGCGTCGTCTTAGACGGCGCCAGGCAAATAACGCCAGGCAACGATGAGCAACATTAACTACGCTGTGGCAGAGCGGGTTAGCCAGTGCAGGCGTGGAACATGAACTCCACGCAGGGACGCAACCCCAATTAGCAAGCCTTCACAGTGGTGAACGGCAGACGGCTTGGGAATGTTGTATAGAACAGACGGTTTGAATGCAGCTCGAGTTGTGTGTATGAACGCGTATAGATTGAAAGCCTCTATGAATATAGGAGACAGTGCACTTGGGTTGTAGGATTGTAAGTTGTATTGCATTGTATTATATTTGTATATCTATTGATTGTCTTTTGACATCGCTATTGTATTTGCGCGATGTATGAAATGATTGTGTTGAGTGAACAGCGTGAATAAATTGTATGAATTATAGTTGTCGTGTGTCACGTCAAGTCATTCCGTGACCGTGTTTTGTATCACATGTTGTCAGTGTATACGAGCTTAGATTCTGGCTGAAAGCAAGACCCTGACAGTCCCATTGCTGATGCACGATTTTAAATTGTCTTTCTTTATGATAACGATATAGGCGTTTCTGTGTATGATTTTAAGATTAAAGTAAATGAGTTTATGATGTGGCAGGTACGAAAAAATGAGATATGTAGACAAATGCATAAAATCAGATGAAAAATGCATCACGGAGATA
Organism: Cepaea hortensis; assembly: GCA_963921405.1. NCBI lineage: Eukaryota > Metazoa > Mollusca > Gastropoda > Stylommatophora > Helicidae > Cepaea > Cepaea hortensis. The sequence goes on along the minus strand of CAWUFQ010000071.1, from coordinate 3,120 downwards.
AACAACAGATTAGAACGGAAGAACGAAATTCTTTCATAATAAGAACATTTTATACCATATTTCATTGTTATTGGAAGTTAGAAAAAATGTTCTTGCATGTTACATAGAACCAGATGTAACAGATAGCTGTGAATCCTGTTCAAGTATTAAACAAGCGAAAAGATCTCTAGCGTTTTTGTAGAAGAATGCGGACAATTCCATGTAAAGCTAAAATGAGCAATACGGGCATTCTGAAGGAGGCTAAGTCACAAATATAAATTATTAAAAACATCAGAAAGAAAGAGTCTTAATTTTTTAGCGACATAATGATAATGATGATTGTGGAAATACACGCAATGTCATCAATTCGGTGGTTGGTTGTAAGAGGCCAGTGAGAATTCAAGTCAATAGAATTCTAATCTTTTTATTGTAAACAATAATTTCTTCTGTTGGACCAAAACATTGTAAACTTCGTTTAAAAAAAAAGTGTTCACTTTACGATCACAGACCAGGCTAGACATCTCGCATACACAGTCCGGCTGTTGTTATGCGACATTGGTTTCACCACAGATCAGGCCACAAATCTCGTATACACAGTCCGGCTGTTGTTATGCGACATTGGTTTCACCACAGATCAGGCCACAAATCTCGTATACACAGTCCGGCTGTTGTTATGCGACATTGGTTTCATCACAGATCAGGCCAGAAAACTCGTTTACACAGTCAGTCTATTGTTATATGACATTATCTTCATCACAGACCAGATCATAAATCTGGTGCACACAGTCAGGCTTTTGTTATACGACTTTGTTTTCAGGGAAACCCGCAGACATTCAGTGTAGCCACAAGTTTGTCCAGACGACGGTCAGGATAACGTGCACAGCCGTACACGTTTACCCTCAAGTACGCTGCTCCTGGACGGTCAATCGTGAATCACAGAAGGTGATTGTATGATTTATATTTCCAGATTTCTACCCTATTCCCTGCGAGCCGCGAAAATTATTGTGTATGTCTGTGTATGTAAGTGCTTGCGTGCGTGTTTCCTTGTTACTGTGAGTCGGGTTTAACTATATATATATATATATATATATATATATATATATATATATATATATATATATATATATATATATATCTTTTGCTTTAACATCTATTCATTCATTCATTCATTCAGTAGCATGTCCTTTGCAGAACATCGCTCCCATAACAACCTTCCTGAAAACGTTTTGAACACAAGTAAGATGTACCGCGTCCGATATACGTATCTGGAGATTATCCGCCACATCCTGCACCCATCTTCTCTTTGGCCTTCCTCTTCCTCTCCTCCCAGGCATATACACCTCCATTATTGTTCTCTCCAAACTTGCATGACGTTTCAAGTGACCAAAATATTTCAATTTTCTTTGTATTATCGTCTTAAATAGCCAACTCTCTTCAATATTTAGTTTTTTGAAGTATGGATGCATTTGTTATTTTCTTTACCCAAGATATTCTTGGAACCCATATATAACATGTGTATTCAAAGGCATTTATGCGCTGTTCATCTTGTTTAGTAACTGCCCAGGTCTCACAGGCGTATGTTGCAATGGGAAAGATGCATTAATTTTTGTAGTTCTGTCTGTCCCACTCCATAATTTCTTCAGTTGTTTTAGTCTTCGAAGAGCAATTGATAGTCGTCGTTTACTTTCTTTCATTGTGACACCATTGTTGGTAATCAATGGCAGAAGATATTCAAAATGTTCTACCGCCTCCAATCTTTCTTCATTAACACATATGTCTTCCTCCATAGTAGTTTTATCTGTATGCATTATCTTTATAAACATCTAAAATCTCTGACTATATTTTTATTCCACATTTTACAGAACTATCTATACGTCTGCACCTCCCCTTGTATACGTTTTTGTAGTAGATTAAGAATAAAAGCCACTTGTAACAATATAGTTTGTCCCAAGTTTGCGTCATTGTTATAAATGTACATGGAACAACATTGTCTCAACTGTATGTCATTATTACAATATAGTTGTTAATGTTACTGCTTGTAAGTACTGTGATATATTGAACGTAAACTTGCCAAGAGATCACAAGCAGCAAAAAAAAAAAAAATGCTTTGGTTGACAGCGACGTCTTGTAAAGTATATGCAACTAAGACATGTTATCATCATCAAGTGCCGTGCCGGCTGGCGTAGGAGTTCATGGCTCTCCATAGATCTCGGTGTTTGGTTTTCTGGATCAACTCTGCTGCTGATATTCTTCCATGCCACCGTCTCAATCCATCCAGCATCACTTCTCTTGGTCTACCTCTGCCTCTCTTCCCCTCGATCTTTCCAGTTGTTACGATGTTCTCCAATGCCTCTCTTCTCATCACATGACCGAGGAAAGCTGTTTGTCTCTGTCTTATTGTTGTATATAATGTTATAGTTTCATTAGCCTGTTTCAGGCAGTCGTCGTTAGTTACTCTGGCAGTCCAAGGAATCCGCATCATTCGTCTCAGGAACCACATCTCTGTTGCTTCTAATTTCTTCTTAATTTGTTCATTTACATTCCAAGATTCACTGCCATACAGCAAAACTGGTTCTACATAGCATTTCAGCACTCTCTTTCTTACATTCAGTGATAGTGACTGTTACAGTCTTAGATCTCTAGGGGATCTGAACTCGGGCTCACACAGGCAACAAACTCCGTTAGATACAACATAGCAACATTTATTTATATAATATACTAGCTGACCCTGCCCGGCTTCGCCCAGACCCTGGTGGGGAGCATCTCATTTAATTCATATAAGTAGTCATATAAGTTCTCGTTCCCGTTACCGACTATCTGTCTGTCTGACTGTCTGTCTGTCTGTCTGTCTGACCCAGCCCGTCTTCGCCCAGACCCTGATGGGGAGCATGTCATTTAATTCATATAAGTAGTCATATAAGTTCCCGTTCCCGACTGTCTGTCTGTCTGTCTATCTATCTATCTGTCTGTCTGTCTGACCCAGTCCAGCCCATGGTGGAGAGCATCTCATTTAAATCATATAAGTAGTCATATAAGATCCCGTTCCCGACTATCTGTCTGACTGTCTGTCTGTCTTGGGTAAATGGAGGAGGGAGGAGGAAGAGGGAGGTGGAGGAGGGAGGAGGAGGGCGGAGACAGGAG
>CAWUFQ010000070.1:245000-263000 GCA_963921405.1 Cepaea hortensis | reverse complement strand
CCACGGGACCTCAAATTGCCCGCGGCGTGGCTAGATAACAATGCGATTGCTGCAATCTTCAAGTTTAATTATTCGTAAGATTATGCAATAATGTCAGGGGAAGGAGAGGGCTCTGCACTGGACGTGAATGGTGAAAGGACTCGTTCCGATTTACGATCGGCTGCCAGTAAAACTTGTCCACTTAACAAAGAGAGGGCCGTGAAATACAAGCTATCCAAGTGTATGAATCCCACCGGCCTAGTCGTCAAACACACCAACTCAAGACAGTGTGTTACTGTTTCCTTCAACAACACGCTGCATTATGAGGCATTCCGAACTTGCCTACTCAACTACTATAGGCTTTAACTAATTTAACACAGGCAAGATAAGCGCGGGGCCCACGTTGAGGCCCTGATTACGACGCCAGTGATTACGATACACTTGTACCAAAGTAAGAATAAGCTCATGACACAAGGCAGTATTGAAAACATTAATTCTTGGCTAAAAGTAAATTTTGTTGAACTTAAAAACTCGATACAGACATTCACCGAATCTACACAGCCCGCAACTACAGCTGTAGACAACACATTAGCTAACAATCTTCGTCAGTTAACTCATACGACGAGTGTACATGATAACATCAACACAACGCCTGCCAACGCACCAGTGCTCTTGGCCATTGAATACCCAATGGAGCGCATCCAAATCAACATAGAACGCAACGTGGACGTTGTTGAAGTACCTGCCTCACATAACAATAGCATGGTAACTATCAATGGAAATTCGTGCGAGTGTAAACAGTACATTGAGGAACTAGAACAATAAATAAAGGCTCTCACTGTCACTGTTTCAACTAACATCGAAGCAAACAGCAAGATAAGCAGTGATTACAATGTTCTCAAGACAGAAGTCGCGCTCATGTGTGAGGAAAATTTGCTGCTGAGAAAAACAGTTGAAACCCTACAGAATGTGTCCTCTACCGACCCAACAGAAGAAGCATGTAATTCCCAAGCAACCGCTTCATCCTTGGGAAATCTTGGGGAATCTCAGTCCCACCCAGAACAGATAACCACTATGAAAACACCTCAACGCGCAGAAGAAGATAAACAACAACAAACACCTCAATGCGCAGAGGACGATAAACAACAACAAGTAGTCTACCCCATTGACGTGAAAATAATCAATAGGTTCGAAGTGCTTAAAAAAACTCACCAGAAAACGTACAGTGCTTTAACATGCCGCCAACGGGCAACACATGCCTACAAGATACATGGAGAGAACCGCATGGAGACATACAGACTGCTGATAATCGAACATGGATGAAACAACAGGCGAGATGTGCTGACAACCAACATGTACAGACAGCACGATCTGAGTGTACACACATTATACTAGGCGATTCTTTAATGAAAGGTTTATACAGCGACCGAATGGCCACTTCAGACAAAGACATTGTTTCCATAATCCTATTGCCTGGGGCTGGTGTTGACCGGCTTACAGAAAAGATTAGCAGGTTGGCTATAAATCATAACGTTAAAAAGGCAAGCGTACATATTGGTATTAATGACACCATGAACAACCAACAAATCACAGGGTCTCAACTGCTGGCACTCTTGAACGGATAGCGCCACACTTTTCCTAACTCGTCCATTTTCTTCTCCTCCATAATATCACCGAGTTATGGACTCCAGCACCGTCTAGCTAACATAAATAACAACATTTTGCAGAAGTTCTGTTCTTAAGCTTCCCGGAATTTTTTTAATTTTTTTTTTTGGTGGGGGGGGGGGGGGACATTCGATTCTCACTTTTGTGGTGTCACCTACGTCCCAGCTGGTCAACTTAGAGCGACGGGAGACATCCCGGTAAGCCATCAAGGGAAGGCAGAGGCAAAGCATGGGTAGTCCCCGTCATCAAAGGAGGCTTCCATATTTGCAGAGCTAACACATAGCGCTCAGATACTGGGCTCACCCAAGGTATCGTCACGTCCTGCACATGGCTGCTTAGCCTTACATCCGTATACTGGGCATTTCGTTCGCCACAGGCCGCTCACCACGCAAACCAGGAGAGGTCAGTCTCCAGATGACATCCACTAAGCGAGCTTTTGGTTCCGACTTTCCACGAAATGTGTCTGCTTGCGAAGCAATAATCCATTTTGTGCCACTGGGGTGCTGTTTTCACCTTTGATGAATCCCACACAGTGAATATTTGGTACGGACAGTCCATGTAATGGATTTGGTAGCCAAGCAATATTCCATTTTGCGTCACTGGTTCGCTTTTCCAGGTGTTTAGTAGGACGACCGACTCTTACTACTGTGGTGTTATCTCCATCCAGCTGTTCCACTTATATCAGCCGGAGACGTAACGGTCAGCCCTCAAGGGAATTCAGGGGCAAATCATGGGCGTTTCCCGCCATCCAAGGAGGCTGGCATTGTTGCAGAGCCGACACATAGCCGTCTGGTACTGGGCTCACACAAGGAATCGTCACATCCTGCATATGGCTGCTTAGCCTCACTTCCGTATATTGGATCTCACGTACACCACAGGCTGTTCCTCCAGAAACCGCCTTTAATTCAGACTTTCGGCGTAATGGTTTTGCTAGGCAAGTAATATCCCATTTCCTACCCCTGGGACCCATTTTCCACCTTTAATGACGCCCATACAGTGAATTTTCGTTGCAGACATTCCAGGTAATGCATTTGCTAGCCACGCAATATTCCATATTGTGTCACTGGGACGCTTTTTCACCATTAATGACCACACAGTAGTGGCATCTTGCCGTCTCTACAGATGAAAGCAATGCAGCCAGGATGAGTAAGGGTCAGTCCCTCGCATCATGGAGATTTTGGCTTAGAGGCGTTCACCCATATTCCTAGTCTGCAAGCCGTAGAACAAGTGTCTGGACCAAGCATCTTGCAATTGTTTATGACTTCATACGGAATGGATATGCTAGCCAAGGTATATTCTATTTCGCTCAAGTTTGCCACTGGGGTTGCTAGTCGGCATCGTTTATGGTCAGAACTACGACGGTATCTGATTGTCTTCGCGCCTCTGACTTTCGTTCTTGATTAATGAAAATATTCTTGACAAATGCTTTCGCAGTAGTTCGTCTTGCGGCGATCCAAGAATTTCACCACTAACACCGTAATACGAATGCCCGGCCCCGTTTGTCCCTGTTAATCATTACCTCCAGTTCCAAAAACCAACAAAATAGAACCGAGGACCTATTCCATTATTCCATGGACCATTATTCAGGCAACCGAGACCTGCTTTGAACATTCTAATGTTTCAAAGTAAACGAGTCTTCCGACATCGACGGATGAAGTTTCTTTTCTGGATCCCTCCTCCCACAGGCGAAGATGACCTGTCTAGGCTTGTTGGCTCTGCCAGTCCATATATTTTGCCGGGCCCTTGCCCTAGCCCTTGTTCTGACAAGAAATTCCACACGGCGGCCGTGGTTTGGCATTCAGTGTGTTATACATGTAGATGGATTTCCGTCCAGGGTGTATGAGCTACATAAGCTCATTTTGTTTGCCCCTTTAATTTGTTCTGTCAAACATAGACCTTTATTTTGTTCTGTCAAACATAGACGTGGGTACATTACAACAACCAAAGAACCATGAATAAATAGGTTATGTATCATAATGTTCTAATACAATTGCCAAATATCATATATCAAAATATTTCATACCAGCGTACACATTGATTTACATTACTTTTCATGCAATATTATATTTACAGGTAAAAATCCTGCATACGAGTGTCGAACATTTGAACCCGGATAAACTGAATATTATTATATAAATTATCAACCCAAATTTTCAAGTAAGTTGGTTGTATATAAATAATTAAATATTAATATGATAACCTATTTCATTGGAACTATAACCAGACATACTGAAAGAAGAAATTATAGAAGCCGTCATATTAGCCCCATTGACCAAATCACCGGGACAAGATGAAATACTAAATGAACTAATTACAGCAGCAACATAAGTGTCGTGTCCTCCTTTAAAGTGTCGTCCCTGGAGTGAGGAGATTCGACACCCACATTATAATATTTTTTTTTCTTAATATTCTGGAGAATCCACCAGCTTCCGTCCAACACACCCCATCAGCCTATGGACACCTTTTCCTATCACTCTCTCACTGTCGTACTATGCCCCCTTCTCATACTTCCCCAACGCAACATACTCAACAACTCTAGCCTCTAGAAATTAATAAAGATTAATTTATTAAAGAAAAGTGTAACGTGTATGAGACGTGTATGCGAAGTAAATGTGTGACGTGTTCTATAAAGTGTGTAGAATCGGACTCTCAGACAACAACCCAGTCAGCTGATCCCAGCAAGGATAGACCACAGCACGTTACGTCAGAACATGTACTTCTCACCCAGCGCCGAAACCATCCTGCTGGATACTGATTTGCCTCTGTAGACCTCTGGTAATCCCATTTCATGAACATCCGAAATAGACACCGGTGGTATAAACAGTTAATCATGGACCGGTTGCACCCTACACAATGTCCGTTCCCATCGTTCATAAAAAAATGCACAAGTCCTTTGTAGTGTGTTCACAGATTAATGTTAATTTTTAATGTACTTGATCCTCACTCGTGTCTATCTAGCCTCAAGTATCATGTCTTGTGTTCTATTACACGAGATTATATCACATTAGGTAACTATTCTCATTAATGTTCTCGGTTAGTTACTACTATCTGATGCTGTGTGGTGCATCAACAATCATCACCCTCTTTGGTGAATCATCTTCCTTCTAGCTTTAGTTACGTTCTGTATGAACCTTTATTGACTGTTCCACTGGTGTTCTTCCGACTTGGATTTGAACCTTTCCTAAAAAACTTGTTGAGTTTCCTCGGATCTGGTAGGGAACCTAGGATAGAAACAACACATCTGGTGATAGTACTAGTCACTGATCCTTTCGGCTGAGGGTAAGCCTATCGCCTTGCTTAATGATCTTTAGCTAACTAAACTATGTCCTAGAGCAGATTAGCTACCCACCTAGGACCGAATCAGGCTATGACAAAGAGAGACCCATACAGAGTGCAAAACCCCAGCGGGCAATTCCCCCATCTCCCAATTATCCATCAGTACTCTATTCTTAACTAGCAGAGCTAATATCACTATTCTACTCTAACTAGTTTCCACTAACAGTGCTAATCATCACACTATAGTTTTAACAAGGCTACAGTCTATATTAATTAGAACTAATATAAGAATAGGTTATACCTTAAATGGCACTACTGCAGTCCTATCAATCATATCTACATCTGCCATGATAGGCACGTGTAAAATTAAGTCACTAATTAACACACGGTAGATATTATTTCCACTAAGCACTGCAGTGACATTTCACTCCGACTAGAGCCACATTTTCAAGTCCCCCTAGTTGGCCCCAACTCGGGTTTATATGGCAACCTACCAAAGTTGGCCACGTGACGTTCTCCTTTATGCCCCCACACAGGTGGCACAGTGGCAGATCATCCCCTGTCAGGGATCCATCCTCCCTGGCTCCATTAATGTTAGATTTGTCATCACTGGTTTTGACATCCAAAACAATCTAGAGAGTTACTGTACAGTTCCAACAAAGAGTTTTTCCCAACACGCTGTCAATCTTCTCGATGTTCCGGAAACAAGACTTGACAGATGTACTGTTTCCTGTCTCTCGCTGCCAATTCCGGTTTGTCTCTGACTGTTGACAAACTGTCAAGCGATGCCGGGACCTGTCTTCATCACCATCGAATGTTCCCAATCCGTTAGAGATGTACACGTGCAACTACAAATATTGTCCTGGGATTTTGACATCCGATTTGTTTTTACTGTTAGTAAAATAGTTGTCGCTGGCAGATAGTCCGTTTAATCAGAAAATCCTCTATAATAATCAACCGGTTAAACACACGGTTTTATTTTGTGACAATAAGTAGGAACACCATGGCTTCATAGACTATTCAACCATGTTTGCGTAGAACAACAGATACAACGAGATTGGGAAAACGCCATAATTATCCCAAGTTTGGAAAAAACAAAGGCAGCAAAACAGACTGCACACAATACAGAGGCATTTCCCTTTTGTGTCATACTGGGAAATATATTTTGCAAAATTCTAGAGAAAAGATTACGAACTACTATAGAAACCCAGCTCAGCGAAACACAACTTGGATTTAAGAAAAAACAAAGGATGCCATTTCGCTCTTTGACAGCTTATAGAAAATCAATTGAATTTAATGACACATTCTACTTAGCCTTTGCGACCAAGACAAGGCGTTTAATAGAGTTTAGTAGAATCTTAATGTTAAGTGCGAATGTTTTTTCATTTCTATTTTTGATCTGTTCACATAGTTGATTATACTTCACTGCTATATTCGTTTTGGTGCTGTAAATGTCTCTGATGTTTTCTTTTGATGTTGTTTTTTCCATTGTCTTGCTAGATCGTCTATACACTGTCCCGGTCTATACACTCTTTTATTCTCTTCTGAATGTCTTTATTAGCTTCTGCATATTTTGCATGGGCTGTAGCTTTCAAAGCTCTACTTTTGCTATTATTTAAATGTTCTTTCTTCTTCTTCTTTTTTAAATATATTTTTGTATGTTTTCAACGTTTTCCATGCTTTAAAGTTATTTCTATTCTGCCATGTACTTCTAAACATGATTAGACTGCTGCCTTGATACTTCCGTACTCACGTCATCTACTGTCTGTTATTAATTTGTAATTGTAACCGTAAATTGTCCCTTAGTTTTTTTCCCCCCTATATTCCTATATATATATATATATATATATATATATATATATATATATATATATATATATATATATATATATATATATATATAGTATCCTATATTCAAAACAATGTTTTCCAAAAGTGTTGTCCCTGGGCACATACAGAAATGCTACCACTTTATCCGTGGCCGAGATTCGAAAAAAGGTAACATGCCAGCATTTATAGCAGTATAACGAACTCTGATGCAGAGAGAACTGAAGAAGTCAAATTGCGAAAGTGGAGAAGCTGCTTTGTTCAAGCCAAGCCAAAGATGTCGCAAGAAGGCATCGAAACAGCTGCACTGCTTAACTTCACAACGCCAGGCACACAAAGCGGCGGATTTTTGGGACAAGTACTTTGCGCCACTGTGAACACTTTTCTCAATGATGGCATACCGGGTGAGGATGCACATTTGGAGAAAGACACATGGGAGGCATTATCTGAGTAGGTACATTAATAGGCCAAAGAAAGATCAAGCGACCGATGCATTAGTAGACTTTATACTTGTGACTTTCAGCATCTTCCTGTTTGCTTTGTGTATGTTAAACCGATAGTAAACACGTCTGTCTTTATTTAAATTAGTGTCTATGTGGTAGAAGAGACTGGAGGAACAGATACATATATACGAAAAAACAAGGCCAGATTAGCTATCATAGTACCAGAAAATGTTAGAAGTCAGCAGAAATTAAACATTATATATGTACTTCTGTGCGGACAATGAGAACCATTGAAACAATTACATATTAACTGCAAACATTCAATAATTGGTGACTGCGCACAATATTAGGATTGAAATAGAATGACAGAATCACCTGTCAGGAACGTATGAGGATAACTAGACAAATACGAGAGAATCAAGAGGTGAAGAAAGGACGCTGGCGCAGGAGATGACAGAAGTTGAGAACATCTTAGAATAGTAAACTAGAAAGTCCTTTGTTTGGAATCCACAGGACAAATGGAATACATACAGACTTAAGAACACACGGAGAAGAGAAGTAGAAACAGAAATAAATACTATGAGAACATGAATGGAAATGCATACTACAGCTACCGCTATGACAGCTTGGGGTGAGTTGGTTGAGGACATAGCTCCAGTATCTGGTCATCATTATCATCATTGTATCAGATTGTAGCAAAATTGTACGATAGCTCAGGTTACAGATTAGCAGTTAGCATAGCTATTTCTCCAACATGAACTGGTTCATAAGATGCATTATCAATATTGCTTCCGCATGGAGAGAAAGTATCATGAAATGTCCTTAAGAGTGTATCTACACTACATAGGATATTTACAATTTACAGGCATTGATAGTGATATGTTTCACAATGCATAGAAGTTATTTAAACATAGGAATTTGAAGCTGTATAGAATAAGAAGATGACAGCGTGGCAGCATGGCTGGTTTAGTAGAAATCAATCAGCTCTCATTTACAAGAATCATTGATTTATCATCTTAATAATTCTTATGCTAACACAATGGTATATGTACCTTATCAAAATACATGAATACATATTTAAGTTGTATATTCAACATACCAAATGCTCCAGAGTGAAATATTTTAGGGCTAAACTGCCCTCCCCGCAGGGGAGGCTTAACGTGTGTGTGTCCTTTGTGTTCGCTGACCAAAATGGCTACTAACCCCTTTGTTTTAAAATCAAGCACCGGTCTGGCCAGGTACTTGGACAATCACCAGGACCAGATTTTAAACTAAGGCCAAATAAATGATGACTCACATCGGTCAATTTAGCCTCACTTTCCCCCCATAACGTATGGTACTTAAAAAGTAACTATTAGGGGTTTGTACTTTTAAAAGCGTCAGTAGTAGGAGGTTGGTAGAGACGTTTTAGTATTTCACACAGGGAAACAGATCTGAAGACATTAAACATCCATGTCTCATACCTCTCTCTTAATAGACTGATATTGACTTACTTCGATATCAATTATTATTTAGCAGCTTGTTGTTTTCAGTATATGTTTTTACAAGTCTAAGGTCTTTCCCATCAGTTTGTATATCTGTAATCATCTGTAACATGTTGACATGTCTTACTTTATCAAAAGCCTTTCTGAGATCAATAAAGTAAACATGTAGGTCTTTGTTTACTTCTATAGAGCGTTCAATTGATTTTCTCAGCATATAGACATCATTAATTGTACCTTTGCTTTCTACAACCTGCATTGTTTTTCTCACCTTTCGGGTTGTTTGTTCGTCGGAACGCTTAGCAAAATCTTCGTGATGTGGCTAATTATACTAATTGTTTAATGTGGATCACATTCGACGTCTCTTGATTTCTTTGGGATTGTAATAAATATGGAATTACATAATTAGGGAGGTGCATATCCAGTATCATACATTGTGTTCAGCAGTCTGGTGACTTGGTCTATTCCATATTTTTCTAAGACATTAATCATTTATGTTGTGATGTTGTCTCAACCGGGGGGTCGGGGGTCTTGCCAGTTTTAATATGGTTAATAGCATTCTGAACCACCATCTTCAAAATGGACGGTCCTTCATTGTTATTCTGAAAATCAAACTGTTCTCTGGTATCATCATAAACATGTTTCACATAATCTGACCATACATCTAACATCTGCGTTTTTTCCCTAGTATGATTTTTCTATCTTTTGTTTTCAGGCAGCCTGCTCATGTATGTGTTCTGCTATTATTACAGTCCTGAATTCTTGTGTGCGTTAATTTCGTATATTTCTGTTGTATTGTTTTAAATTGTTATGTAATGTTTCTCGACTCAAGCTTCTTTTGCCTCCTTACGTAATGTTCTGACTATTCTGTGAATCTCTCAATAATTGTCAAGATTATTATTATTATTATTATTATTATTATTATTATTATTATTATTAATATTATTATTATTATTATTATTATTATTATTATTTGTATCTTCTTGTTTTCATTAATAATAAAGCTTCTTCAGTCATCCTTTTCTTACGACCCAGTTTCTTTAATTTTGGAATAGTAGTTTCGGCTGCCAAACTGATTGAAGTCTTCAACATTTCCCATTGATCATCAACATCTTGAAATAGGATCTCTAGATCAGATAATACATCAGATCTCTTCTTTACTTCTATGTTGAAATTGACTTGTATTTCCTTGTCATTGTTCAATGTTAAAAAGAAAGTTGCATATCCTTTACAGGATTTAGCAATCAACCCCATAATTGTTTTGGATTTTCATGATTCCTAGGCAAGCTTACGTTCATTAGCTTGTTATTGCTTTCTAAACGACCGGCACCCATAAAAAACAAAAACAATGTAAGGCGGTCTATTTTTCAATGTGAACAGATTAGTTAATGTTTCATGGTGTATCCTTGACTTCCTTTATCCTTTCACTCAATGTGCCTGTAAGCAATATGTGATCACTGTAGCAGTCTGCATTTAAAATTGGTTTTGCAATTGTTAACGCATTTTGAAACCTTCTGCCAATAGGATGTAATCAATCTGGCTTCTAATCCAGCTGTCAGGACTCCTCCATGTCCATATGACGCTTCTATGACGTTGCTTAAATCAGGTGTTTCCAACAAATATTTCCTACTCTTTTGCGCATTCTACAAGTCTATATCCTCTTTTTTTTTTCGTTCTCGCAAACCATGTTTGTCTTCTGTGCATCCATCGCCTTGATTTCCTACTTTTGCATTGAAGTCAACCATTATGATATTTATTTCGGAAATTTTACATTTCTTCATAGCATTATTCATGTCATTGTTACATTGCTCTATACTATCGACACTGCTTTCTCGTGTTGCCCATATTAACAAAAAAAATTAGGGGGGGGGGGGGGAATGGAAAAGAAAATGCTGTAGTTGACTGCTATGTTTTGTAAAGAATATGCAACAAACTTTATATAATTAAAATGTGATTGACCTGTGTGTGTAAACTTGTGGCCGTCACTATGAAATTGAATCAACTCTTCACATATCTGACACGTTAAATCCTCGTATGCTTGCTTGCTTGTGTTCGTTGGCCTGAGCTCCAACGCGAAGTCCTGTATGTCGGATGAAGGCATCCTGTTGTCCAACATCAGTGTGATGTCATACAGGACCTGAGGTTTGCGTGAGTATCCGTTGTCCCATGTCTGGCTTATTGGTGTGCAGACTGGCGGTTCCTCGCCGTACAGGCAGACACTCTCCGACTTCGGAGGAATCGGCGATCCTACTGACTTTAGCCAGGACCCCGAAGGGACCTGTTGCCCAGGACGTATAACTTCGTATGTTATTGTTATGCTTAATAATAACGTACGACATCGCAAACGCAACACTTCGCTTGTACCTTTTACACAAGTGCACACACTATATGTATTATGTAATCTGTTTTATGTGTCTAAAATACATTCTATTTAGGTTTGATCAGGAATAAGTATTAAATAATCTACGTTTTTGTGTTTAATATTCATGTTATTTTGGTTTCATCAGAAATAAGTTATCGCTCAGCGATTATCGGTTCGACTGTAATCGGCATTTTTCTGCTCATTGTCATCCCTGTCGTCATTTGGAAATGCAGAAATGGCAAGCGGCCAGCGGGTGTCACGACAAACGTGGTTTCCTACAGACCAAGTGTGGATGTCGCACCAATATCTGACCATCTTCATGGTTAATGGTACTAAGATACATTGTTATTCTAAACAATACTTAATTGTGTATAAATAAATATAAAATAAACCAGTGTCCGTTTTCAAAACAAAAAAGAAATGAAATGTATTGACCTTTACCTTGTTCGGGAAAGTGTGATTTGTACAGAGAAACGAATTGACAATGAGGGATTAGGTCAAGATATATGAGTACACACTTGATACATTTGTATTGTGTTTTAATAAAAGTAACGTTTACTGCACAAAAATATCACGCCCCTTTAACCTCTCATGGATCACAGTGCACGAAATCCGTAGCGCCTGTCAGTATTCTCACGTGGGTTGCCAGAATCAGACACACTGTATATATGCTAATCTGCTAATAATTTCTGAGAGTGATGTTCCTCCATGCCATGATGACAAAGTGTCAAGCATCTTCTCACTGTGTCATCCCAGCCTCTCTTTCCCTCCCACTTTTCGGTTGTGATGACATATTCCAGCCTTTTCCTTCTCATGACATATTCAAAGAATGTGAACTGTTTTCTTCTCATGCGAGCTACCAGTTCTCTTTGTGAGTTTACTTTTTTCAAGATATCTTCAATGCTATTTCTATATGCCCTTAGTGTTCTCGTCATTCGTCTATAAAACAATATTTCCATATCTACTACATAGTTATCACCCTTTCGCTAAATGTCAATGATTGGCTTCCTTACATCATGATTGGCTCAACATAGGTCTTACGATCTTCTTTCTTCACCTCGATTGACAAAGATAAACTGAAGAGAATATTCTTCATTTTGTGAAATGCTGGATTTGCTTGGGGTATTCAACATCTGCCGGTCTCCCAGATCTAGGGGGTTCCACAATTTCCTCCGTAATCCCGTATACTCTTGTGAGTAAAGTGACGTTCGCGATAATCGGTAGCCGTTCTCTCCGCGTCGGTAACTTACGAGGTATGTGAGCCGGTCGCGCAATGGCAAACTACTGAGCGTAATCTTGCCAAGAAATCAACAATCAACTGAAAGATGCTGATGTTGACAGCGATGTCCTGTAAAGGATATGCACAATTTTAAATTATTCTACATTTAACTTCATGATTACATAGTACCATCTGCTATGATTAAAGTACCTAAAGTACCCACTGGCTGAAATAAACTGATTTGTTGCAGGTTGAGTATATTCACTTTGATGTTGCATTTATACAAAAACATTCATTGTACTTGTCGGATATGGGTTTGATTGATGGCTCAACCCCACAGAGATAAATGATGAAAAATCATTTTTCCCCATGTGATCCTGCCCGTTTAATTAATTTTGTTGTCCTGACTCAATTGTTGAGACCAGAAATAGAGTTTTAGAGAACCAAGGAATACCTTTAGGAAATACTGAAAAAGTTGTACTCCCTTTTATACCCAATTTATTCCCTATGTGGTTCCTTGCCTCTCCTCTACCAACTAATTAATTCTATCTAGGGTAATTTAAAACAATTTGATTATGACAAGTAAAATACAATCAATACATGACATGACCTTATTTTTCTTTGTTGATTTAATACACATAAATATGGATTTTGTAAAGTGCATTCAAAATTACAATTTCCTGTCATAGAAATAAGGACATATACATATACATTAAATATTACAGACTTGATGTGCCCATGATCAGGTAGATAATTAACCGTTTAGATTTTTCGCAGTGGCCTGTAAAGCTAATCTTTTACTGGTCTGGATGATCTGAAAAAAAGAACTGTCTCCAATCAGGATTCTCCACTTCCAGCTTTGGGAATCACTCTGGCTATCATCAATTGTAGTATTATTTATTGTTCCTGGGTGTAGTAGAACATAAGTTGGCTCTTGTTTTCCTTTGTCTTGGCAGGTACTTATTTTAAATAAAGATTACCTCTCCTATGAGACAAATGGAATGGTTGCAGGTAGATAAGGTTCGACGCTACTCTGTCAAGGGCATCACTCAACCATGTGCTCACTCAACAGGTGCTGCCTTCAAACTTCACCAAGTCAGGTCTGGATTGACATGAATAAGACCACTACCTGAAATTCCATCAATCACATAATTCGAATAATATCAGAAATATGACATTAGGATTTACATGTAAAAGCCTAAGAACATAACCAGGGAAAACAATAAAATGGATCCTGTTCTTTAGAGAAAATAACCTAGAAGAAAGATAGTCATGGTGTTTTCATGTAGTTATCACCAACACAGTTGTTTGCTCTCAATCCAATCTTCCACTATCAAATGTTCAAGGTTTACTAGCAGATGTGCAGTTTCATCATCACCTATGCCTGTCCTCAGGTTTCTAGAAGTAATACCTTGAGTGATTGGGAATTTAGCAATTATGTTGACCATTCTCTTCTGTATCTAGTTTTGTTCTCTACTTCATCTTTTTCTATTCAAGAAAAGGGTCTTATACATTAAGAGCTTTTAAAAGTCAGGTCCCATTTCCATGAGTATTTGCTTATCAACAAGATAAGTACATTTGGTATTATTCTTGTATAGCCTTCAGGTGTATTCTTCTTCATTAAATGCTTCAAGTGAGAAGATTTCTTCCATTCTCATGGATGTAACATTGATTATTATCATCAACATCATCATGGTTTTTATAATAATTGTAATTAAAATCCTTATCATTATTTTCATAATTATTACATTGTTATTACAATCATCATCATTATTATCATGTTTATGACATTAGAAATCATTACATTATTCTAACATTATCATCATAATCATGGTTATATCATTTTCATTAAATTACAGTCATCCTCATCATCTTTGAAATTCATTATTATCATTACAACAGACCATATGTGTTAACATGAACTACAAAGTGGGATTTTGCTTAAATTACACACACAGATGCTGGTGCTATGCGTAATGTATGACATGGCTTGTGTCGTGCTTAGCGCACAAAACTAGATGATAGAGATATGAATGATACTTTATACAAAGTGGTGTTATGCGCCGGAGTGTACTAAATTAGTTTTTAGTTTATGGGGTACACCGAAGCATTTCTCTAGTGATAGGCATGGCATTCCACATCAAAGTTGCTGGCTATCATTAGATTGACTGTTGGCTTATACTCCCTCTTTCTCACTCAGCATGTAACTTCACTCACTCACTCAACTCTGACATCATTCATATGTATGGCTGATAAATTCACTCAGTCCACAGACACATTCATATGGGTATGGGTGATCATATAGGAATCCTTCATCACACATTCTTCATACTGTCATGTAAAGTGGGTACTTATGTGATTTCCAAATGACAACATAACATGTTTACACCATATGGCATCACAATGAGGTCTCACCCATTCATCAGACACAATCATATCTATATGGATGACAATCATGCATATGTAGGTGCTTTACACAGAATACATTCACAGATTCACCCAGAAGGACATTACAAGGGCATCTCATCCTTCAACCTAACTTGTCATGCATGCTGGTGGATTTTATGAAATGATACATTCACATCTGTTTAACAATGATGAACTCACACATGAATCCTCACAGACATGTTATCAACAATGTCATAGTGATCATTAGACACACTTAGGCAATTCATCCAGGATTTAGCAACATGGAGTCCAGGAGTTATCACATGTTCTCATGAAATACATACAATTTAGGTGATATATCCAATTCATATTCAGGCATTATGAATTAAAATACTTCTTGCATGGTGGTTGGTTACGAACTATTATGAGGCACAAATATTATTATTGCCCATGGTTAACAGCCATGTTTATATATTTGCCTTACCCCAAGTGGCTGTACCATCACACAAATTATGAGACCTGTAGAGCTCTGGCTGGTTCTCATGAATTAAAAGAAACTATTTGGTTGTCCATGTGCTCATGTAAAAAAATAAATTTACTGACTAATGTGCTCCATCTACTTGACTATACACATTCCACTAAATTCTCTATTAGTGCTGGCACATGTAAACTAGTTTTTAATCTTACCAGTGGGCCATATACTTTATGTCCTTACCACTGTACTAAGAATTCTGAAGTTCCTTAAGTCACTCTAATTCATTGTAGATTCAGTTTCATGCTTAAGAAATAAAATGTATAACATGTGTCTAATGTTTTATACATTAACTAAGTTGCTTAGCTGGGAGAAAATAAACACTGTATTCTTCTCCTCTTGTACAGTTTATCTTGTGACTATAACTGAGTATAATATTATTTAGTTTGTACTATTCTTTAAGAACTCACCATTCCAAATCATTGTAGATTGAGTTGCTTAAGAATTAAATGTACAACTTGGATTAATGATTTTTATACATTAAGTCAGGTGTTTACTAATGGGAGAAAATAACATTCAATATGGGTATTCTTAATTAATAGTTTATCTATAAACTATAACAATTAAATTAACTTCTTCGTTCACCACACGTGTTCAACCGAGTCTACTTACCAACTCTCTTCTGGGAAAATAGGCTCACAACTAACTACAATTTAACTGAATTAAATGTGGTGTTTACCTTATTTATCAGAATGACCTCAACATGTCGACACGTTTCATGATCTGAATGAGATGCAATTTCTCACAGCGATTTCGTAGGCTGAGGATGTTCTTTTCTAATGAATTTTGAAACTCTCTCACTCCTTCCGCTGCTTCAGTTCTTATGTCTCATGCTGGCTGATGTACAAACAGGCCATGTCGCTCTGCGCGCTGCTATTTATACGGTCCTTTCCGAGTTAATGTTTTTCATTCCCAACGGGTATATTAAATCTTGGATCGTACCATTATGGAACAAATAAATCCGTTGCGGTGAACGCCGATTTTTGTCGTCCTGGAAATATTTAATCGTGATGTTACGTTTGTGAAAATCTAATATATCACAGTACTACCTATTACATTTTTTAAACTAAGACCTATGCTTTGACTTTCTGTTGAATTTATATCTACCATTTCTTGTAACTGCCTTTCATTTTTAGCGACCAAAATCATGTTATCAGCATAACGCAGATTGTTAACTTTATGCTTGCCAACTGATATTTCTGTAAAGATATGTGTGGTCCTCACTATTATTTCGCTATACAAATTAAACATACCGGGTGATAGTACACAATCGTTTTTAACGCCTTGTTTAATGTGTTGTAAAGTTCCTAATTGGTTGCCAATTATTATTGCTGTTCCAGTGTGTGTTCTTTGCTATTTTCAGACCTCCCCATCAACGTTTAAAATTTAGAACGTCCCAATTATGTCTTAATGTTTTACCTTATGAAATGCCTTAGTATAGTCAATAAAGCACGAGTAAAGATCTCTCTTTGTTTCAATAATGTATTTCTATTAATGTTATCAGCATATATACGGCGTTGTGTGTGCCTTTAACTTCCACAAAACAACAATGCTCACCTTCAATTTGATTTCTGGTTTTAATTTATTTCTTATTCATATAATTATAATAATAATTATTATTATAATTACATGACTCATTAAACTAATTGTGCGATGTTCTCCACAAATCGTTGCTTTGGTAGAGCAATGTTGTTTTTGAAAATTTGTCTGAACCGGAGGGTCTTGCCATTTTTAATATGGTTAATAGCATTCTGAACCTCCATCTTCAAAAGTGATGGTCCTTTATTATTATTCCAAATATCATATTGATCTCTGGTATCATCATACAAGTATTTCACATAATCTGACCATATATTTAACATCTGCTTGTTTCAAGTATGATTTTTCCATATGTGGTGTGTGCCTTTAACTTCCACAAATATACAATGCTCACTTTAAGTTTGATTTATGGTTTTATTTTATTTCTTATCAATTTCATTCTAATTCTAATTAGTATTATAATTACATGACTCATTAAACTAATTGTGCTATTTTCTCCACAATTCGTTGCACCAGACGACTTTGGTAGAGCTTTGACTATTTTGTTTGCCCATCAAGAATGATGATGTTCTTTTTGTTCTTTTTTTTCTAGAAAGGCATTACTTATATTTGTTTTTGTTGATGCTGTTGGTTTAATTCTCTGGAAGACAGTGTGTTTCAGCTGTTAAGACGAAGACATTCGCGTTCGTCTAATTCCTGAAAAAAAGGCTCCCGTCTATTGGCGTCAACATAATACATAGACTTTTCTACAGATCAAATACCAGAGTACGACAATTACAGGTATAGTGTAACAGACGCCTTCTCCACCTCTTCAAACTTATAAACCAGCAGAGTGTGCGAGGTCTATACTGGAACCTCACATTTGTAGAGAGGCATGGTCAAATAAACCAGCAGAGTGTGCGAGGTCTATACTGGAACCTCACATTTGTAGAGAGGCATGGTCAAATAAACCAGCAGAGTGTGCGAGGTCTATACTGGAACCTCACATTTGTAGAGAGGCATGGTCAAATAAACCAGCAGAGTGTGCGAGGTCTATACTGGAACCTCACATTTGTAGAGAGGCATGGTCAAATAAACCAGCAGAGTGTGCGAGGTCTATACTGGAACCTCACATTTGTAGAGAGGCATGGTCAAATAAACCAGCAGAGTGTGCGAGGTCTATACTGGAACCTCACATTTGTAGAGAGGCATGGTCAAATAAACCAGCAGAGTGTGCGAGGTCTATACTGGAACCTCACATCTGTAGAGAGGCATGGTCGAATAAACCAGCAGAGTGTGCGAGGTTTATA
>CAWUFQ010000070.1:0-242500 GCA_963921405.1 Cepaea hortensis | reverse complement strand
GCATCTCATTTAATTCACATAAGTAGTCAGATAAGTTCCAGTTCCCATCTGTCTGTCTGTCTGTCTGTCTGTCTGTCTGTCTGTCTGTCTGTCTGTCTGTCTGTCTGTCTGTCTGTCTGTCTGTCTCTCTGTGTGTCTGTCTGTCTGTCTATCAGTCAGTCAGTCAGTCAGTCAGTCTGTCTGTCTGTCTGTCTGTCTGTCTGACCCGGCCCGGCTTCGTCCAGTTCCTGGCGGGGATCTGTCTGTCTGTCTGTCTGTCTATGTATCTATCTATGTATCTATGTATCTATCTATGTATCTATGTATCTATCTATCTATCTATCTATCTATCTATCTATCTATCTATCTATCTATCTATCTATATATATATATATATATATATATATATATATATATATATATATATATATATATATATATTAGCCAGGGGACT
Organism: Cepaea hortensis; assembly: GCA_963921405.1. Lineage (NCBI taxonomy): Eukaryota > Metazoa > Mollusca > Gastropoda > Stylommatophora > Helicidae > Cepaea > Cepaea hortensis. The sequence continues at coordinate 242,067 of CAWUFQ010000070.1, read as the reverse complement.
TAACCTAAGATATAGCAATGCTACTAAAAGTTATGTCCCTTTATTTAATTTTTCTTATGTTAAGTCATGAAAATTTAAATATTAAATTTTAGTAAGTATGTTAGTATTGCCTATAACCAAACTATGACAGTTGGTTGCACTGGAATGAGAAGAAGACGTGTAGAAAATTTCATCTCAATCGGATGGACCGTTCGCGAACGCATAGAGAACGGACGGACATACACACATCGCCTTTTATAGATATATATGCCGTGTGATATAATCTGTCTCCTTTTTTGCTAATTGCTAAAACAAATTCCTAACAAGCATTGGAGAATGCAGATAGTAGACGTTGTAATTCTTCCTCAGAGCGTGTCGTAATTGCAGCAAAATCTGCAAACAGTAACTCTCTGATCTGTACGCTCCTAATTTTGGTCTTGGCCTTCAATCACTGAGCATTGTAGATTCCGCCATCTGAGCGTGAGTAAATGTATATACCACCATTCTGATCACGAAAAGCACATTTCAATAGAAGTGAAAAGTATATCCCAAAGAGGGTGGGAGCTAGTACACAACCTTGCTTATCTCCACTCTTAATTTCAAACTCTTCTGAAGTTGCACCATCAAACTTGATGATACCCATCATGACTGTGTGGAAAGATTCCACGATGGAAGTAAGAGTTGGTGGGCAGCCAATCTTCTTTAGTGCCTTGAAAAGACCCCCGCGACTGACCAAATCACACGCCTTTGTGAGGTCGATGAAGGCAATAAACAGTGGCTGACTCTGTTCACGGCATTGTTCTTGCATTTCTCGCAATGAGAATATCATATCAATGGTAGACCGGTCCTGTCCGAAGCCACGCTATGATTCAGAGTAGACTCGATCTCCTAGGACTTGAAGTCTGCGCAGAACAATTCTGGCATATAGTTTCCCAATAATAAACAGAAGTTAAATACCCCTACAGTTGGTACACTCGCTCTGATCGCCATTGTTCATGTACTATGATGCTTGAATCTTTTAAATTCTGTTGGGCTTGTCCTGCTCGCCAGCATAGCTCTATTAGCTGGTGAATCTGTAGAGTGAGTGTGCCTTGTCCACTTCTGATAACCTATTGGTTTCCTATCCTTACCTGGGGCCTTGTAGATGCAAGTTAATGTACAGCACACCTAACTTCTGTTATGATGGGATGTGTGTCCATGTGGTCAAGAGTTGGCTGGGCCTCTAAGGCGTTTTTCGCACTCTCTGTCGCTACAATTTCCAACAATTTTTTGCAGATCTTCGGCATAGAGTAGAATATTTAATAACCTGCAATTAGTGTATCTTGCTTCTTTATTTTCTCGCTAGAGAGAGAGAGAGAGAGAGAGAAAGAGAGAGAGCGAGAGAGAGAGAGAGAGTGAGAGAGAGAGTGAGAGAGAGAGAAAGAGTGAGAGAGAGTGAGAGAGAGAGAGAGAGAGAGATAGAGAGAGAGAGAGTAGAGATCCGGTGTCAATACACTTCCCTGTCATAGTCTTTGCTTTATTTGTTCGTAACTGCACTCTTTATTTCCCATTGGAATTGCTGTTACTGTATTCCAATAAATATTCTCTATTATTCTGAAATGTGTGCTCTCTATATTGACATCTTCTAAAATTTTATAAATTTATCATATTTTACTTGTCCTGGTGTAATCTATAAAGCACAATGTATGTTTTATGTATTACTATTAATCCTTCTATTAATGTTCGTAATGTGTTTGTTGCTTTACTTTTGTACCTTCTCTTTCCACAAATCAATATTTTTCTTCACCAATTTATAATTATATGTTTGTTCTTGTTTTTCTCATTATAATTCTGAGCTGAAGTTCATAGCACAGTTTATGAGGTCAACTGTACAAACATGTTCTAATTCAAGTGCTTCTAGATTTTTTGTTGCGCTATAAATTCATATGTTAGCATAACATTAGTTATATATCCACTTTCATGAACATCATTTAACATTCTGGTTAATATTTCTACTCCAAATTCTCCCAGATTCCCAGGAATCATAATTATTATAATGTAATGCCATCTGGCTTGACTGTTTTTCTTTTCATCTCATGTTCGATATAAATACAAATAAAAGTCAGTTGCATATCCTTTAAAGGACGTCGCAGTCAATACAAGTATTTTTTTGTAGTAGTGTTCTCTTGGCAAGTTTGTATTCGAAAGTGTTTCCATTGCAACGTCCTGAAAAGGATATGCGACTAATTAACATACATTCTTGAACAAATATTGTTGTTCCCCTTGACATCCACATTCATATGGAAGTCTTTTACCTCTGCCTTTGACAGCAATTTCCTACTGTCAGGACAAGTGAGTGTCTTTCTCTGTTGGTTGTTGTTTATGCTACTTTTTGTTATTGTTGTTGTTTTTGTTAAATATTTATGCTGCTGTTTTTGTTATTATTTGTGTTGCTGTGTTTCTTGTTGTCGCAGCTGCTTTCGTTATTGTTTCTTCTGCTGTCTTTTTGTCTTCTGATGCTGCTTATTTAAAAAATAATTATAATAAATGAAGAATGTTATCGTTGTTGATAAGTTTGCTTATTTATGTTCACTCCCTTCCCCCTTTTTAAACTAACTGTTTATTATTATTCATATGTAGAATCGAGAAGATCAGACTTCTGTGACTCAACCAATTATCTCATCGCTGATGATCGGAAATTACTTTAAAGCTGACTATGTATCATTCATCAAAGATCAAGGATTGAGAAGAATAGAACCGTTGTACTATAATCAACTGATAAATCAATACACGTGGTGACCACAGAAATACTTCATATCATTTCTTGGTCTGAAAATACGACTTTTGCTTTGGATTAAGAAGGGGGAATAAACATATATGACATAATAATTGAACTATTTACAGACATGAGAACTGTTCTCTCCCCTTGGTTGTTCTTTCATTGTTAACACTTAAAGGCCATTAGCCCTGTATTAGGGGTACGAGACAGGATAGAAGACTGTTCTATTATTAGTTAGTTAGTTAGTTAGTCGACAGATCATCCTCATTGCACATCGAACCATTCAGTCCATAAGTGCTCGGATCCCCTCCTCAGCAAATCCCGCAGCGTGTAGCGGCTAACGACGCCAGTTCTGTGTTGGTTTATCAATCTTCTTTGGCTTCCTGCGTAGTGGTCTTGTTTGGCCACCCCTCTTTTAATTTGCTGCTCCCGCAGTTTGACCATTGTTGTAGATTCACAGTCATCACTTGGTTCTCGCAAAAGTCTTACTTCTCGTAGAGCATTCAGAATGTCGGCCTGGTCCATGGCGCGTCCGCGAGCTTGTCAGCCCGCTCATTTCCTTGCACTCCCGCATGCCCTGGCACGAATATGAAACTAATCTTTGCCAGTCGAGACCGCTCCAGAGGCAGCAACCATTCTCTTCGGATCCACCCCTCCTCTATCCTCGTGATCATGTTCATTGAGATTATTAGGCGGTTCGAACGTGTTGTGGAGGTTGGAGTCCCCACTAAATTTACAGTTTAGCTGAGAATAAGATGAATAACCTGCAGTGGACTAACACAGCCTGTGGTCATTAACTTGATGGAGCAACTGTCTCTATAAAATACCTTAGATGTCTGAGTCATTATTGCGGTGAGTAGGAGGTGCCATACATAACTTCTCCCATTGATGCTTTGCAGGCTTCGTCACTTTATATATAGCCTACTTGGGTTAACCCGTCAATAATTGGACAATCATGATTGTACATCTCTAGTCAACTCTGATTCCATAGCTTTACAGTGCTTAAGTATAAAGATAGAATGTTCGCACCATGAGCATAGATGGTAAGTTTGGAATATCAGACAAGACATGGAAACATTTAACATTAACTTCTTAGAAATTATGAGATCAGATGTAAACCGACAAACATGACATCTGAAAAATATAAAATACAGCCATTCTGGGAGCAGAGCATCTCGAAAGAAATACAACCATTATTTCGTATGTGGAAAGATTAAAATCTGTTAAAGGAGCCTGATAGTATTAGATATTTATTTGCTTTAGAGGGTGTAAAGATGCACCGGATTATAGTTCCAAAGACGACCTGCAGGAACTCTTAAGGTCCGTTACTTAATGAATTTGATTAGTGTTGATATTGGGACATATGTGTGCTTTCCAACATGAAACTTATTTGATGCATGTTTATGAACACTTATAATTTCAACAAAGCATGTTTATGAGTATACTCATGAGCACTAATTGATATAATTTACCACTTTAATCATTTATCTGCAAACTGCAACTTCAAATGCCTTGTGTGTGTGTGTGTGTGTGTGTGTGTGTGCGTGCGTGTGTGTGTGTGTGTGCGTGCGTGCGTGCGCGAATGTGCGTTTACCAAAGTACCATCTTCACGAGTGACAAGCATCTCCTTTAAGGCTCGTTGCAGATAACTTGACACGCTTCACGAAAACAGACATATATTAACTGTAGAGAAGAACAACTCCAGCGTCCTAGAGCAGATCACCTATTATTATTGACAGTATCACAACACCCAGTCGCCCACTGTCTAATCCCCCTCGCAGTATGTCGGAGGGTAGACGGATTTTATAACTGTATTTGTGCGACTGACTGGTATAATTATTATTAGTCTTCGGTGTCGACTTCTATCGTCTCGAGAGCAGCTACTTCTTCACATACACCACATCTTAATGTGTATCTAAAGGTCAACTTACATTGCTGGCTGGCCATCTTGGGCATATGCACAGCAGCCCTTGACTGCTGAGACGTCGTTGAATTTGAGCGGAATTCATCGTAGCAACCTAGTTTGCTGTTCTAACTTGTCGCAGTACATCTTGATGGTCTGGATGGTGATATTAATATGACATGCTTGTCGTTATCAACCGACTGAATGCATTTTCATAACCTCTCATAAGCACTGTCTCGGTCTAACTGAAGTCTTTCTTACCCATGACGTCATCTCCGTCTCGTCACGTGATGTTTTGAGGTCGTAGCCTCTTGAGTACTTTCCCTTTCTTGGGGCCGCTGTTCTGTAGCTGAACTATCATCACTATCATACGTGTTTCCTACTAAACCAAGCTTTCGCGGTTATTGCCACTATTTTATTGTTAACTCTTTTCTAGCCTATTTTTGTCGATTGTCACTTGTTCCGTATACCCTTGTTTTGGTACATGGCAACGAGGACTTATTGCAGAGATCCTCTTCTCCTCACAAAACTCAGTGAGGTGTAATGCAACTTCACATCTTCTTGGAAGCATATTAGAATGTGACTGTTTCTTGATTCAGCGCATTACTGGGGTTATGCCTAGAGTTGTCATGTTTCCCAAACGATATGAAATATAATATTAGCATTACACACGCGCGAACCACACATGAACTCATAATTATTTTGTTTCAAACAAAGAAGAGGGTCTGCGTAGAAAAGGAGAGTGGGTGTGTGGGGTTAAGACAAGAGGTTAGATTTCAATGCGCAAGGTTGTAACCTTGGATAACGTACCTGGGAGCAGACTGTCGACAGCGTCGCATTCGATTTCGATTTCTGTAGCTCCGGCGACGACCCTGAATAGGCTACAATAAATAATTGGTCTAGTGAACCCATTGACGGATTCTGAAAACGAACAGTGCGGGAAAGCTTGATCACTTCGCCACGGAGCCCCACAATATGTTTGCCGAGTTGTTTTATCTACACCTGTTAATAATACATGTTATGAGTATTTCGCAATATCATGTCATATTAAGCACGGATAGTGTTTGTGCAATGTTGATTCTCCACAACGGATCACTCATGAGCATAATCATTTTGCCTCACATCCATAAGTATATTGAATTATATGTGTAGTCTTTTCGTATGCTGTTTCTTGATTTATATTGCACTTTATCTGGTCTGTGGGTGACTTCCAGTAAATATGCATTGCAAGGCCATGAAAATTAACAATTTACATATTTCCGAAACAACAATAGCAGTTAGCATGCGTTTTGTTTGCTTATTTGTTTAAAACAATATAAACTTTCTTCTGCATTACCATTAGCAACATCATCATCAACCATGTGCCTTGGCAAATAACGTAGGCGTTCACATTTCTCCACGCGTCTCGGCGATCTTGTGATGTGGATCAAGTATACGATATATCAAAACTATTCACCCAAGCCACCATCTTTGACATGTGTCCATCATATCTCTCAGAGTGCCTCTGCTTCTTCTGCCAGTGATATTTTCAGTCATCACAATGTTTTCCACAACATCTCCAAGCTTGGTGCCATGGCTTACTTCACCAGACTTCCACAAATCCCCAAGCGTCAAGAAAGCTCCTCCCTCCTTTGTACTCTCATTTTACCACCTCCTTCTGCACCCCCACTACTTTCCACACGATCCCACTTCCGGAAGCGGGTCCCAACCCAAGGAAGAAAGAGTCGCCACCTTCGCGACTCAATCTCACCACCCTTATCCCACCTCTTTGAATCTCTAGATGCAACTGGTGTGACACTTTCTTCAAGCGCGATCAGCCCATCCTGCACTTAATTACGTGTATGCGGCAGAAGTGCAATGCCACCAGCGACGTCTAAATCACCAAGTCGCCCGTCAGAGTTCTTACAACCCCATCTGTGGTGGCAGCCATTGTTGTCACAGAAACTTTGTTCATTGTCAGTAAATATAACGGCTGTGAAAAGGGACACCCCTGTGGACTATGGGTAAAAACTGGGGCGACCATCCCCGACCCAGCGCGTCCACTGGTGGCGGATCGTGGAACGGCCTCTAGATATAGAGGTTAGCTGCGAATATCGAATAAGCAGCCGCGGACCAACTGGCGGTGGGCACAGAGGGCTAGGCGGGATCTCAGGGTGGGATCGGAGTTCCTTAGAAAATACCTCATATGCTCGGAGACGTACCTGCCAAGCGAGTCGGGGCGCTCTAACCCCTCCCCCGGGTAGGCGGAACCCGTTAACTTTCTACAGCAGTCCATCTAGGAGACGGAAAACTCCAAATATAAACACCCAAGTTCAAGGTGGACTAGCGTGCTGAGGAACAGGATGGCCATGGGTTAACTGGTCGTGAACGTTGGACGTCTGGCAGGCGTGCGGGGCGGCACCAGGCGTATGGACTGCTGCGGGACATCCCATGCCTCTTCCTTAGCAAGCAGGCAATGCTAGGGTGACCGTTTATTTCCTGCAATATCCAATCTTTGCCTATGGATTTATTTAAACACGGGAACCGTCGCCGGAGCTACGGAGCACTTTCTCTGCGCTTCACACATCCCTCAGAGGCTAGCGAAGAGTGAGTGAGGAGGAGAAGACGAGGAAATGGTGTGAGAAGACGGCATAGCAATAGGAGGGCAGGCGCCAGGAGAACAAGACGAAAAGTGGAGAGACTAGGTTTCAACTATGTAAGAGTGGGATACTGGAATTGTCGCAGTGCCAGACAGAGAGGTCCTGTATTGGAGAGACTAATATATGATTTTGACGTCCTCATGCTCCAGGAGCTAATTACAGACACATACCATTGCCCTGGGTACGTCAGTTATATAAATCCTACTGGGCAGAAGAGACATGGATAAGGTCTGCTGGTGAAGCAAGGAGTGAAGCATGTGGTTCTTGATTTGAGCCACTGGAATCACAGTGCAAGAGAGGTCCAGGGTATATAAATGGAGATAGGTGGCTTAAGTTGGAACATCATAAATGTATATGCCACAGTGGACTGTCTTGTCAGAAAGGAACATTGGGACTGGCTTAAGGAACTGGAGGAATTATCAGGTGATAGGCTACTCATATGTTGAGACTTCAATGCAAGGAACAGAGATTGGGACAGTAGTGGAGAAAACCGACAGGGAATTTCCCTTGCGGATGCCATGGTGGACTCCGATGTGGTCTGCATAAATGATTGTAGGCCGACAAGAATGGCAATGAGGCCTGGCGATGCAGACACAGCTATTGACTTGGCACTTGTCATCCAGTCATCAGTCCTTGATGTAAAGTGGACTGTTTTGAATGACTATGGAAGTGATCACATGCCATGCCCAGTCCTGATCTCTAAACCCAGGAAAGTTAAAGCTCGGAGAGCGCGCAAGACCTTCCGGTATGAGTGAACCGATTGCCTTCTTAGACGCCTCAGACAAGGGGCATGCAACAGGACTGGTAAAACTCCTTTTTTGCATCCCCCATGGTGGACCCGAGAAGTAGATCATGCTTGGAAAGCAAAGAGAGCTGCATAGCGGAAAATGTCAAGAAAGACAAGGTGGGGGTTTCCAAGCGCTGTGCTGCAGAGGCCAAAAAGACAAAATGGGAATGTTTCATAAAGGAGATTGGAGGTGATAAAACACTGCCAAAATTCTGGAAACTGCACAGGCAAATGCAGAGAAAAGATCGGCCTATGACAGTGGGAACAATTTACAGAGATGATGGTGTGCGCATGACAGCAGACAAGGAGAAAGGGGAGGCGTTTCTCCAGAGATTTTTAGAGCAGACCAATCATAATGATGCGGACACCAGGGATGCTGTTAGAGAGGAGTTATCTGGCACCACAAAGAATATGCAGTATAGAGACATCGTACGGGTGGTAGATGTTAAACACATTTTGAAAAAGGCAAAATACACGGCACCAGGGCCCGATGGGGTTAGGTATCGCCACATGAAGGGGTTGAGCGATGCAGACCTGAAGGAGATGGCCGACTGCCTTAACCAGAGCATAAGGACAGCATCAGTACCGCAGGATTGGGTGCACAACTATCTCATCCCTCTCCCAAAACTATTCAAAGATTATTCAAAGCTTAGCGGCTTAAGAATCATCACCCTTCAAAATACATTAAATAAATCCATAGGCAAAGATTGGATATTGCAGGAAATAAACGGTCACCCTAGCATTGCCTGCTTGCTAAGGAAGAGGCATGGGATGTCCCGCAGCAGTCCATACGCCTGGTGCCGCCCCGCACGCCTGCCAGACGTCCAACGTTCACGACCAGTTAACCCATGGCCATCCTGTTCCTCAGCACGCTAGTCCACCTTGAACTTGGGTGTTTATATTTGGAGTTTTCCGTCTCCTAGATGGACTGCTGTAGAAAGTTAACGGGTTCCGCCTACCCGGGGGAGGGGTTAGAGCGCCCCGACTCGCTTGGCAGGTACGTCTCCGAGCATATGAGGTATTTTCTAAGGAACTCCGATCCCACCCTGAGATCCCGCCTAGCCCTCTGTGCCCACCGCCAGTTGGTCCGCGGCTGCTTATTCGATATTCGCAGCTAACCTCTATATCTAGAGGCCGTTCCACGATCCGCCACCAGTGGACGCGCTGGGTCGGGGATGGTCGCCCCAGTTTTTACCCATAGTCCACAGGGGTGTCCCTTTTCACAGCCGTTATATTTACTGACAATGAACAAAGTTTCTGTGACAACAATGGCTGCCACCACAGATGGGGTTGTAAGAACTCTGACGGGCGACTTGGTGATTTAGACGTCGCTGGTGGCATTGCACTTCTGCCGCATACACGTAATTAAGTGCAGGATGGGCTGATCGCGCTTGAAGAAAGTGTCACAACAGTTGCATCTAGAGATTCAAAGAGGTGGGATAAGGGTGGTGAGATTGAGTCGCGAAGGTGGCGACTCTTTCTTCCTTGGGTTGGGACACGCTTCCGGAAGTGGGATCGTGTGGAAAGTAGTGGGGGTGCAGAAGGAGGTGGTAAAATGAGAGTACAAAGGAGGGAGGAGCTTTCTTGACGCTTGGGGATTTGTGGAAGTCTGGTGAAGTAAGCCATGGCACCAAGCTTGGAGATGTTGCATTCAGTATTGGATCGGTGCTTCTGTGTGGGTTGGAGACACGGAGAACAGCTAAAAGAGTAGCTAATAAACGTTAGGCGTTCACTAGGCCTGCGCAGAGTGGTGTGAATACAGAGGTTCGGTGTGATCGTCGGTGTGAAACTCGTGAAGGGTCTTCGCAGCTCCCAGTTAATCGGAGGAGGGGAACGCTGAGGCTGAGTGGAACGCGCACTGGGAGAGTCTGACGACAGTGATTAGACTCCCTCCTGTCTTGAATCCACGGGCAGGTGAGGTGCGGGGGTCTGCGTGCACTTGGAGAAGGTGGTCACATATGAGATGAATGGTATAGGGACGACATGGATGGAACAGCAGGAGATAATAAAAGATGGGTGACTTAGCGTAGTTAGTTTTTCAGAGCCTATGCTACAATGGGGAAAGGAGTGCAGAGGAAAAGAAGATTCTTCTCTAGAGGTGTTGAGTTGCCATACCACCACTCTTCTCTAGAGTTGTTGAGTTGCGATACTAACACTCTTCTCTAGAGTTGTTGAGTTGCCATACCATCACTCTTCTCTAATATTGGATGTTTACGAACACAGTGTAAGTGCATTATTAATGTTCTTTGTGTGTTGTTCAAGAACACTTGAATATTCAAATTATGTAACTTTATTATTTTGCTTCCTGTTTAGTTATGATTTATTATGTTCATGTTCGGTGTGTTCTTATTAGCAACTTGAAAGAATTGTGATCGTTATATATATATATATATATATATATATATATATATATATATATATATATATATATATATATATATATATATATATATATATATGTGTGTGTGTGTGTATATATATGTAGTGTATATATATATATATATATATATATATATATATATATATATATATACATACACACACACACACACACCACACATACATACACACATACACTTATTTATATTAATGTTATCAAGTTATAGGGTCAGGATAACAACATCTCGCTTTTTCCGTGAATCTACAATAATGATCATACTGTACTCATATAAATCATGGATACTGATTGCAACGATCGCATATAACTAGAAGCAACTTAGATGTGACTAACTGATTAATGCTAAGACAGCTTAGGGAAGTAAGGATGAATTTTAATGTATTGATTACACACGCAATATTTAATGTATTGTACTGTTCAGAGTTTTTCCTCCATAAGTCTTTCCACATGTCTCCGATAAGATGTGTTGCCTCGGGTGCCAGCATTTATACCTTGTCTATCCCAAATTATGCTGCGATCTTTCTCTTCTTCGCTTCCCAGACACACCTTTCTACATAACTGCCTTTTTCAGACATTCATGTCATGTTACGTGCACATTATAAATTGCAAGATGTAATTTCACAGCAACATAATTTTATTCAGCCTGAACAAAGACATGTGTGATTCCTTTGGACAGATTTTCAGATGAGAATTATGAGAGACTGTCAGAGACCTAGTACTCGTAATGCGCTTGCACGCCTGTCTCTAGCAGTTAATATATACTTCTAAGAGTCACTCCACACCAAGACGGGCGAAATAGTCTTCCCTTTCGAGTAAATTTATTAAGCTCTCAACATATGCACATAATCTCTCTGGCAATGTACTCAAGACGTGATCAAAGACAGAAACAATATCACAATGTGCTCGAGACATGATCCACGTCATATATATTTACATTTAATACTCAATTTACTCATACTCTGCAGACCGTCGATACTCGGTCTCGGCCTGTCGGTATATCTATATTAAGACCGTCGCCATCTCAGGCAGTCATAACACTCCCCTATCTTGCAACCTGTCGCGGTTGCCTCTCAAACTATTACAATTATCTAACTAGCATAGCACAGTCGCATTCATTCATCTCGCTTTGCAATCTCTCTCCATATTCTAAACACGTCCGTCCTCGTCGATCATCGCACACATTCTGTTTGACCCCTGTCCAGTATTTTCTGTCACGTGTTCCCTTGATACGGATTTCTTGTCTGAACTCCCTTCAGTCGGCCCGTGTCGTGTTTGCCCTGCGTGGGACACTAACTGTCCTTGACCACGGGGTTAGGTGTCAGTCATCGGTTGTAATCCGTCTTAGCTCGTACCTACTTGTGTCGTCGTCACAACCTATTGACTGGTTGTCTTTAGCTCTGTCTGCCCATGTCTAACTCATGTTGATCTATTGTTGTCCAAACTAGGACTCTGACAGAGACCGTTATAAGAATGTACGATACCTGGGCTCGCTGCACGCTATGGGAGAGAACGAATGGTCATCTATTCCTCCGCGCGAAGGCGCTAACACATCACAGACGCATAGCAAGTTCCTGCTACGGGATTTGTTTTATTATTATTATTATTATTATTATTATTATTATTATTATTATTATTAGAAATTGACAGATTAGGCAGATACTGCCAGACGTCAGATGAACAGGTTATGACTCATGAAAAAGAAAAGACGTTACTGCAATAAGGACACATCTAAAGGGGCTAGATCTATTGCAGGCAAAATGAAATAGTGATGATGCTAATAAAATAAAAAGTAAGCAAAGGACCATTTTACATGACTCAAGGAGCTTTAGGAATATGGTTCTAGATACACATTTCCATAAACCACTTAGACTCTGTACACGCACTAGGTGTTTGTTGCGGTCAGTATCACGCCGCTGCCTTTACTTTCCAAGACATTTCCTAGTGCCCATTTTAGGCTGGATTGAACTCGGAGTTCAGCTCAATTAAAACAATTGAATCTGCCCCGATTTGGATCGAACCTATCGCCATGGAGCCGGTAGGCAAGCGTCCAGCCACCAAGTTTTAGCTTTTCGATGGTTTAGGGCAGTGGTTCTCAACCTTTTTTGGCCCGTGCCCCCCTTCACCATATTTTCTTAACGTCATTTCCCCCCCCCCCCTTTTCCTATCAAAATTTTGGCCCGAGCACCCCTTCACCGTATTTTCAGAACATCATCCCCCCCTTTCATATTTCCTATCTAAAAATCCCCCTCCCCCACCCCTACACAGTATACGTAAAAATGGAAGGTAAATATAATAGCATATACTAAAACAAGTCTAGTCATCCACATAAAACATGATTTGTGGGTCTACTTAGTTTATAAAATGAATTTTAGAAGGATGATACATACATAACTGTAAAGTATGAAGGGAAAAACAATATCAAGTAATCGGTTCTTGTATTAACGCGATCTTGAAATGGTCTTCATCCCCCCCCCTCCCCCCTTTTCCCCTGGAAACCCTAAAATTACCCCCTGAGGGGAATTCCTCACCGGTTGAGAACCACTGGTTTAGGGAGCAGGACAATCAGTGAGATAGCGGCAGAATTCATACAGAATACAGGCAACCGATGACTGGTACCACAGTCTCTCCCATCCAGCAGGGAATAGGTACGAATAATATCACGGAGATAAAGTTTGTCTTTGTGTACACAGGTGACTGGCGTCTCCAATGAAGGATTGTTATCCCCTGGAAGAGCTATTGTTGCCGATTTAGAGGTTGTTTTTTTTTTAAAGTTCCACAGTTCCGTAGTTTCTTGTCTGCATGTCTCAATGTTCACAGCACCCTTAATAAGGACTGCGAACTACTGTCAGCATTTCTTCGCTGTTTGTGATGTGTTGGCTAGTTTACGTTCAGTAGTTTGCCATTGCTGACTAAACGACCGGCATTCATACCACTGTATGCAAACCAGCGCAAGGCGGTTTGATTCCAAATTACTTGCAGCTGTGTTTCGAATGCTGTATGCGGTATTACGAATTGCGCTCGTAACCCCTTCTCTACAGTGCCGGCAATGCCTTGAAAGTTAAATGTTAAAACCCGCAGTCGTCCATCTTATTAACAAACATCAATAATATACACATTTTTTTCGAAAAAGAACAACAATAATTAATAAATTTACATTTTAGTTTCGAAGCTTTCATTGTATAATCAAATAATATGCGTGAATACAATATACATGAGTAAAATATGTGTGAGTACAAACACGAGTATAAACACGAGTACAAAATGACTTTGCTTTTGAAAAATGTGGTTGTTGTTAGATGTGTTCAGAAACAACATTAAAAATAAAAAGAAACCACATTCTTATGTGTCCTTTTATGAATAATATATGAAGAGTAAAACTATTTTGGAAACAGAAAACCATTTTGTAAACATTACAAAGCTTTACATGTGTGCAGTCATTGATAAAACATTAAAATAAATACACACAAATGCACAAACACACACACACACACACATACACACTCACAGACATTATATATATATATATATATATATATATATTTATATATATATATATATATATATATATATATAGAGAGAGAGAGAGAGAGAGAGAGAGAGAGAGAGAGAGAGAGAGAGAGAGAGATTGTCCTCCACATCATCCCACCTGGAATATTGGAATCATTCACACTGATCCAATGACAGGCGTGTCCAGTCCACAACAAAGATACAAATAAGTAACTTTTATATATAGAATTGCCGTGCTGTGTTTTTCATTTAGTTGTATCGGTTTGCGTTTGTTTCTTCCTGTGCTGACAAAAGCCATAGCCGCAATGTCCATTTTGTTACTTGTGATCGTGTTCTAGTAAAGCGTATCGTCTGCGTCTCGTGTCTTTGGTGGTTCATCTATATTATCCCGATGAGTGCCGACTGGTTTATAAAGCTATGGATCACTCACCATGAACACAAATCGCCGGAAGGCATTTACAATGGCCATGTAATTGCTTACATGAGTATTGTTTTGGAACTAATTTGTTGTAAATAACATCTGAATTTACTGTAAGTGAGTGTTAATCTGTTACCAGTTTCGTGTTTCGAACGTTCACTAGAATTATTCAGTCTGACCAGTAAAACGGTCGTTGATATTACTAGTGTAGAATGTCGCGGTTGAGATAAGTAGCTTCCCTTGTTTATTCTTCTTTGTCTACATGGGTGACCAGTCAGGTCTCTGTCAGATATGAGTGAGCTACCGTAACACAGTACACGGTACTACTTGCCTTCTGATAGGGCCAAATGTTGTTCGGCGTTCACCAAACGCAACACCCCACATTGTGCCAACGGCTTCGGGTGGAGGAGCCGAACTGACAGTAGCAGCAAAGCTTTCCGATTGTCACAACATGTTCCAGTTTTTGTCTTCTCATTGCGTGGCCAAAAGACGATGACTGCCTCTTTCTAATGTTTGTGATAGGTTGTCTTTGTCACTCAGCCTCCCTTAAAACGTCCTGATTGCTCATTTTGGCTGTCCAATTAACTTTCAGCATTCTTCTATATAACAACATCTTCACGGTTTCCAAGTAATTTTTTTGCCTGTTTGCTAATTGTCTAGGATTCGCAGCCGTATGTTAAAACTGGTTCTATATAACATGCAAACACCTTTTTTCAATCTTTCAAGGACAGTGACTTATTGCACAAAACGTTCTTCATTTGATATAAATCAGTTTACTTGTCATATTATGTTCTTTATCTCAGTGATGCATCTTCCATCTGATGTTTTCCATGTGCCTAGATATTTGAAATTCTCCACTTGCCCTAAAATAATGTCCTGCACATTTAGGCACAATCTGTTTCTTTGATATCACCATGACTTCTGTCTTTCTATCATTCAAATTAAGGTCCATTTTTTCACTTTCTACAACCATTGTCTCTATCATTTCCTGTCGATCCTTCTGACTTGTTGCTATCAAGATGGTGTCATCAGCATAACGTAGGTTATTTATATTATGTCCACCAACTAGGATCCCTGGCATATTTTCTGTTGATCTCATTATATGTTCACTGTACAATGAGAACACATCAGAGACAATACACAACCTTGTTTGACGCCCTCCTTTGTACATTGAAATGTTCCTACAAGGTTTTTGATTTTTTATGGCTGCTATTTGTGGTCAATATAGGTTCTGTATTATTCGCAGATATTTGTCGTCAATGTAGGTTGCTTTAGGAACAGCATTGTTTCGTCATGTTTCACATTTTCAAATGCTTTTGTATAGTCTATGAAGCATAAGTACAGATCGTTTTTACTTCTCTCTCTCTCTCTCTCTCTCTCTCTCTCTCTCTCTCTCTCTCTCTCTCTCTCTCTCTCTCTCTCTAATAGTGCCATGAGAATACATATATCGTTGTCTGTGCTCTTTCCCTCCACAAATCCACACTGTTCGTTACTAATTTCTGGTTTAATCTATCTTTTTATTTTCATTATTATTCTGAGTAACAACTTTGCCATTTTACTCATAAAACTTATTGCGCGATGCTCTTCGCATTCTATAGCCCTTGTTTCTGTGGCATATCTATGAAGATTGGATTTAATAGGTCGTTAGGAATGTACCCACTAGTATAAGTATAAATGTCATTTTAAAATGTTATGTTGTTAATATTCCAATCCCAACATAACCTAGAGCCTCAATTTCCTCCAATGTAAAGTTGTCTGGACCGGGTGCCTTTCCTATCTTCGTGCGATTTATGGGAACTTCAACTTCCGCTGCAAGTATTGGTGAACCTTCAATGTTATATTGAATATTTACATCCGGTCTCCTATCATCATACAGCTCTTCCTGATATTCCGTCCATCTATTGATGGGAATCCCATAGGAAACGTCCCATGGGATGGAACAGCACACATTTGTATTTCCCATGGGATACATGGGACGGTAGCCATGTCATAGCAACTTGATCTAAGTCAAAGCTACACTTTTTGTTTAAAACCTTTTTAAAGCTTTTTATCGTTCTTTTTTTTTTCCTTTATATATTTGTATCAAATCTTTTTATCTGGTGGGACACCGGATAAATTAATAAATGCGCGCCAAAAAGCGGGAAGTAACAAAACCACCACCAACATTGTCAAATGCGTGGCAAAAACAAACAAATAGTTGTTGAACTAATTACATCACATCCAACAGTATCCATTTCGGCTGAATGTGACATTATATGAAATGCTGCTAACTTTGCTGCAAGATCTACTCACGCTGCAAACAAGTTATATAATTACGATATATCACGGCAAACAGTGACTAGTTCTATTTTGGCGCAAGGACAATTGGTCGAACTGCAGTTTCAAAAATTGTTTCAAAACATGGCACAAGATCCAGAATGTGCAATTTCGGGAATAGTTGACGTTTGGTCTGCAAGACAAACATATCTTTTGCCATATGGGGGAATTTTTGCATATGGACTAGATCAAAATTGGGAATGGATTACTTTTCCTCTGTCTCTTTTAACCATCGATAGTAATCAATCCGATACTGCACAATTTACGCAGTATTTTTGCACATGAATTTCTTGCCAAATTTACCACATTCTCCAGTCCATTGTTTGTGTGTACTGATAATGCAGCAAGCATGACGGCAGTATTTGATGGACGATTTGATACCGTTACAGAAATGCACCGATCTGGTTCTACTGAGCACAGGTTATCAACATGTATTACTGATAGCTTCAACAGAGGCGTGATTTCTGAACTGGATCAGTTCATGGATCAACTTTCATTTATTGAAACATATTACAATACACGTCAGGCAAAGGCATCACAGCTCCATGTTCCATACCAACAAAATCTGTAACACGTGAATGACGATCATATTACCAACTTTTCAATGCCCATTAATAAAATTACTCGCATTACTTTAATGAAGATGATGAAGAATTCTTAAACCACATTCCGAATATTGCTCAGATTTAAGGAATGTTGTACATACATGAGAAATTCAAAACTTTGTTTGACAGACTAGAAATTGATGGTGCTACATTACATTTAATGTTGCTGTTATACTTCCTCCTAGACTATCATTTGTACAAAGTTATTGTTGATATTGACGAGGAAACTTCCAGCAGCATGGTGAAGAAATATTGTCAGAACATTCAGAAATTATTGGAGAAAAACTTTGGCCATATTGCTGCACTTCTCTGGCAGTTACTGCAGCATTCATTACTAGAATTGACATTAACTCTTTCGCTACCAAACAAAAATTCATGGCAGGAAAATTGGAAGTAGGGGTGTGTTACAATAATGCTTTTAAAATGGTTAAAATGGTAGCAGATCTATTGTATTACATATCAAATTAAAGAGGATTGCACAAGGAACATGACAGTGTTAATAATTAATTGATAGGTTACAAATATTATGACAATAATGACAGGTTTAATAATAACAACTGAAATTAAAGAGGTAACAATTATTTTAAAAACTGCACTTATAAGGTGTTTTCTACACTCCTATACTGCTAATCATGTTTAATTTACTGAATAATCAAACAAACACCACTTGTCTTCAAGCCAAAATAGAAGACATGGTAAAGTCAGTTGTTACTAAGAAGAAAGGGAATGCGAACACCAATAAATGGGCCAATGATTGGATCGCTTTTTCTAAGTCTGTTGTTTCAACTGTTGTTTCATTCATCAAGGATTTACATCTTTCTTGTGAATCATCTGTTGTATGTGAAGTAGCAGGAATTGTAGAACAAAGGCCGAAAAGTGATTTTTGACTTATTATTTGATCCTTCACCAAACAAAGCACTTAAGTTTGATGACCACAGAAACAAATGCTCCGACGATGAAGTCACCATGTTTAAAAAATTACGGCAACCAACTTCACAACCATTAAATTACTGGAAAAATGAACGTAGGTTTCCACTGCAAAAAGCAAGTGCGAAAATTGTTTTGGCCATACCAGTGTCGTCAGCAGCAGTAGAGTGCTTATTTAGTGCAACTGGATTGTTGTTGAGTAAGTTACGAAAACGGATGTTGCCAGCTCTCGTTATAAACTCTGTGTATATCAGATTTGCATGTAAGATGAAAATTGTGGAAAATTGTTCAGGGATTACCTGGATTAACTGAATTATTAGAAACAGAACATCAGCAGGAAATTGATAATGTTAACCCTAAACTTTCATCAATTTCATAATTTTATTTGAACTGTATTCCATGTTAATATTATCATGGGAATCCCACGGGATTGGATGGGACAGGCATAAATTAACATGGGATGGGATGAGATGGGACTGAAAAATGTGTCCCATGGACAAGCCTGACTATATCATCGTACCCCATCGATATTGTTATGCTCCTCGATTGTAAACATCCAAGTGGTATTTCGTGTTTTCCTACCTGTTATTGTATTTAATTGTTGATACATGTGTGTCTTTAACATAAATGACTATTTTACGCGCCTTGAGATGTACTGGGTATGTGGTGCTTGCCCCAGATGTGTATAGACCAATAGGTAATCGATGGGACTTGTGGTCAATTGTACAACGGCCACCTTTACATCCCGGAATATATCTGATACCCATGTTAGACTGGATTAAACTAGGGCCAAGGTCAATCATGAAAGTCCGCCTAGATAAGAACGCGAACTCACGGTCTCTTGGCTACAGATAAGTATTTTAGTCTCTGTGCTTGTGCAGTGCCCATTTAACATTATACATATAAGTAATTCACCAGTCGCAGTCTCTGTCTATCTCGCTGTACAAACACGAACGATATTTCACTCTCTCTCAAAGACACACACACACACACACACACACACACTCACACACACACACAAACACACACACACACACAAACACACACACACACAAACACACACACACACACACAAACACACACACACACACTGACTGATTTGCACGCTATAATTCTCTACTCATGTTCGTTTGTTTGACTATTTGTTTAATACTATCCATGACTAGCTGCATTTCTGATGTTTTGTTTTACTTGTTCATTATATATTTGCTGCACATATAGCTGGATTTACATATCAATGTATAGTATGTTAAGCAGCGTAAGACTGAATGTTCTAATTACAACCTTGACCATTAACTGGACTGTTTCAAGCAGCGCATCATAACTAACCCGTGATTGACAGTGTCAGTGTGTTTTAACCAATGTGTGATTGACATTGTTCATGTGATTTAATCAACGAGTGAGTGACATCATATACCCAAATCGCTTCATGACCTGAAACGCGTATTCCCGCGAGAGTGTTGTGTGAATGTGTGTATGTACTACAACACATATGTGTCTGTTTGCAACTGGCGGAGCCACCTGAATATGCCGGGGCAGTGGATGAGAGTTCCAACCTCATCAAACAAGGGCGCACGCTGGTCAAACAAACGATACCTCTGCAGTTGGAATTCCAACTGAGAATGTCGAATAGGCCGCTAGCCGGGCTAAATATCAACATTAAAAATCCACTAAGAAAAGAATACAACATGCCATTCTGTTGCTATGTCCATAAGTATATGCTTGCCGGTGCTACGAAGTAATGCAATGTGTGCTCTATGGGAGTCGACTGTAACATTTAAGCGATATTCATGTGCTGTGGAAGTGATCATTTACTTTAAATAACAGGAAACAAGTGTACCTAACAAGTGTAGCATCTTCTACGTTTACTAAGTCATTATATTTTATCCTGTTCTATTTGTAGTTCTTATCCTCTCGAACAAGATACAGTTCAATGAATTGTATGCTAAAGATTGGCGGCTCATAGGGTATCTACCACTTAATTAATAGTTAATTAAATACAGCTCATATATTATCACACATTTTCTTAGTTGTCATAAACTTTGATATAACCAGAATCCGATGTCGCATCCACACTGGGTATATTGTAAACCACGCTTGTCGTGTCAGCCGATTGTCGCTTGCCACTTCTCCATTTCCATAAGACAGCAGCGATTATGACAGTCAGCAAGACAGAGACAGCCACAATCCCAGCGACGAGCTCGAATCTCAAACAGTAAGTTTCAGGACCGGAACATAGTGCTGTTCAAACAAGAAAAGTTTACAATGGTGAAACAGAACTAATAATACAATCATTGTGTGAACCTGTATACATGGCAAATAAGTAGTTTCGTGTTCATGATGTAGAATGTCGTTGTTAAGATGGCCATAGCATATACAATTAAAAGAGTTAGTTTCACTTGATAGATTTGAGACAGGTTGACTCCATTTAATAGAGACCGAAGCAAGTACAGCTGAAGTCATGGACATGATAGAATGCCCTCTGGTATTAACCATAGAAACTGAAACGAATACAGAAAAGAAATCAACAGAATATACGCACTGATAGCCATAAACAAGCTGGTCTGAGTAATACAAAACAAAACAAAAAACTCGCTTGGCTGCTTAACGCGGATTGACAATCCACTAGAAATGACACCTGTAGTAGAATAATATTCACTGTCTTGTAAAATGAACACTCATAAAATTAAAACATGTGAAGTAATAGTCAAGTACTAGTTGCATACACTCCACAGTGGAACAATGACAAAATTAGAATCCTGATCACCAGAAGCAGTCCCCACCTCCTTCGAAGACTGGGGTTAGAATTAAATTGTAAAATGACACAGGTTATGGTCGTCACTAGAAAAAACGAAGTGCCACAATGTAATATACAAGTAAATGGAAATATTCTTCAACAAGTGAATAGGTACAATTATCTCGGAACAGTCATACCATCTGATGGGAGATGCCTTGAAGAGATTAGAACAAGAATCGCTATGGCGAAAGTAGCCATTAGCAAGATAAAAAACATTTTGATCAATAAAAAGATGTTAATTTAAACGAGAAAAAGAGTGTCGAGGGGATACATAGAGCCTGTTCTTTTGTATGGATGTGAAACTTGGACAATGAACAGTCAAGCTGAAACCACCTGATGGCTGCAGAAATGTGGTTTCTGGGGAAAACGCAAAGAATACTATTGACAAACAGAAAAACCAATGACCAAGTACTACAGGACACAAATGAAAATCGTAAATTGATTAGAGAAATTAGACGTAGACAGTCACACTTTTTTGGACATGTTATGTGAAGAAATGGATTGGCGAACTTAGTGACAACTGGCAAGATCGAAGGGAACAGACCAAGAGGAAGACCGAGAGGAAAATACCTGGATGGCTTGGCCACATAGCATGGACGAGACAGGAACACCGAGCTGATCCACGACACTGGTGATCGAGTGAAATGGCGAGTCATGACAGCCCACGCTTTCCGGCATGGCACATGATTGATTGATTGATTGTGAGTATGTGTGTATGGGTGTGGATGTGTGTATGTGTGCGTGGGTATATGTGTGTATTTGAGTGTGTATATTGTGTGTATGCTCGTGTGTGTATGTGTATATGCTTTCTTGTTTATGCGAGGGAGAGTGTATTTGAAAGCGAAAGGGTGTGTCTCTGTCTGTGTGTGAGTGAGAGTGAAAGAGAGTGTGATATAGAGTGAATGAAAGATGGAGAGAGTGACTGAATGGGTAAAATAGTGATTGCGAGAGAGAGAGAGAGAGAGAGAGAGAGAGAGATAGAGAGAGAGTGAGTGAACGAGAGAGAGAGAGACAGTGGATGGAAGAATGGATTTGTTAGTGTGTGTATGTGTATGTGTGCGCGTATTGTTTGTGAGTGTCTATGTGTGTTGGTGAGAAGAGGCAGACAGAGAGAGAGAGAGAGAGAGAGAGAGAGAGAGAGAGAGAGAGAGATTTGATCGCACGCATATTATGTAACATGCTATGTCATATTTTGTGTGTATTCTCATGTTCATATTATCATTTTGAATGCCAACTGATGTTATAATTTATAATATGAACACATGTACATCACTATAGAGTGAGTAAGAGAGTTAGGGAGTATGAGTGCGAGAGAGAGTTAATGAGCTTGAGTGTGTGTGTGTGTGTGTGTGTGTGTGTGTGTGTGTGTGTGTGTGCCTGTGTAAGAGAGAGAGAGAGAGAGAGAGAGAGAGAGAGAGAGAGAGATAGAGAGAGAGAGAATTGAGTGCACGCATGTTCTGTAACATGCCATTCCATATTTCTTTGTATTTTCATCTTTTATATTATCATTTTGTATGCCACTTGATTGTATCATGTATAATATAACATTACTGTAATGTGAGTAAGATCGTTAGTGAGTAGGAGAGAGAGAGAGAGAGAGAGAAAGAGAGAGAGAGAGTGTGTGTGTGTGTGTATGTGTGAGAGAGAGAGAGAGAGAGAGAGAGAGAGAGAGAGAGAGAGAGAGAGAGAGAGAGAGAGAGAGAGAGAGTTGAATTGCATCACCAATTTTTTACGCTACACAATGTATATGTACAATGTTTTCTCCATTTCTTACCATTTTTGCTAGAATGCTCAAGACGATCGTCAGTGTCTCAACTGTGTGTAAAGTATGGGAGTTTGTTCTTAATAGTTTCAATGATCATGTGAGGCATCATGTATGTGTCTAGATGTGAGGAAGTGTGTGTGGGTGTGTATTTGAGAGATGTGTGTGTGTGGCGGTGTGGGGAATGTATGTGTGAGGGGTTGAGTGTGGGGGATGAATGTGGGTTGATGCGTGATGTGTGGATGGGTGAAGGGGTGTGTGGTCGGTGGGGAATGTATGTGTATGTGAGAGATGTGTGTGTGTGGGTGGGGATACTTGGGGGGATAGTTGGAAGTATGTGAGTGTTGGGTTTGTGGGTAGGGAATGTGTATTTGGGTGGGTGAATGGGTGTGTGGGAGATGTGTGTCGGTTGGAGGATGGGTGTGTAATGGGTGTGGCAGATGGGTATGGGGTGTGTCTGTGAATGGGATATGTCTGTGTGGGTGGGATTGTATGAGTGTGGATGGGGTAAGTGTGAGTGGGTGGAGGATGTATGTGTGGGGGTGAGGATGTTTGTAGGTGGGGAGGTGTGGGTGGATGGGGAGATGTGTGGGTGAGAGATGTGTTGGCGTGGATGTGTATGGGGAATGCGTGTGGGGAATGTGTGAGTGGGGGATGCGTTTATGGGTGGGGTGTTGTGTGGGAGGGGAGATGTGTGAGGGATGGGGGAGATGTGGGATGTGCGGGTGGATGAAGGATAGGTGGGGTGTGTGTAGGTGGTTGGTGTGTGTTTTTGGATGAAGAATATGTTGGTGTGTGAGGATGTGTGTATGGGTGGGGAGATGTGTGTGTGTGAGTATATGGGTGGTGAGATGTGTAGTTAAGGGATGTATGATTGGGGATTGGAGATCGGGGGGGGGGGGTTGGCGAGTGGGTGGGTGGAGGATGTGTGGGAGGATGAGTGTATGTAGTTTGGGGGTGGGTGGGGGATGTATGTGTGCGTGGATGCGGGATGTGTGGGTGGGGGAGATTGTGTAGATGGGGGGAAATTGTGTGGGTGGGGGAGATTGTGTGGTTGGGTGATGTGTTTAAGTGGGGGATGTGTGGGTGGGTGTGGGTTTTGTGTGTGGGTAGGTGCGGGATATGTGAGTTGGCGGGAATATGTGTGTGTGTGGGTGTTGGATATGTGGTTGGGGAATGTATGTTTGGCTGAGTGGTTGGGGTGTGTGGCTGGGTGGTGGAGGATATATGGGTGGGTAAGTGTTGGTCCTTGAAACCTAACTGACTATAAGAGAACACTCTTATAAAAAGCGAATCTAGAATATTTATTGGAGATTCAGACTCTGCCCAACCGACAGACAACAGACGGACTAACAGACATGGAACAATTAGCTGGGTGAGAGTAGTAGAAGGAAAGGGTACAGTAAATGCTGTGTATTTACTGAGAACCGTAATTGAACGATCTATAGAAGTAAACAAAGATCTGCAGCTTTGCTTTATTGATTACACAAATGCTTTCGATAAAGTGAGACATGTCGACATGATAAGGATGCTTGAAGATCTACACATTGATGGAAAAGACCTTAGACTTGTAAAAAACATATATTGGAAACAGAAAGCTGCAATAAGGGTTGATAATGAAGTAGGCCAATATCAGCCTATTAAGAGGGGTGTGAGACAGGGATGTGTAATGTCTCCAGATTTGTTTTCCCTGTACAGTGAAAGTATTTTCAGAAATATTGAAGATATGGAAGGAATCAACATTGGGGGATGATGCATCAATAACATTTGATATGCAGACGATACAGTCTTGATTGCAGACAATGAACAGGACCTGCAACATTTAATAGATGCAGTTGTTACACACAGTGAACAACGAGGGTTAGAATTAAATTGTAAAAAGACACAGATTATGGTCGTCACTAGGAAGAGCGAAATACCACGATGTAATATACAAGTAAATGGGAATATTCTTCAACAAGTGAATCGGTACAATTATCTCGGAACAGTAATAACATATGATGGGAGATGCCTTGAAGAGATTAGAACAAGAATCGCCATGTCTAAGGTAGCCTTTAGCAAGATGAAAAACATACTGACCAATAAAAAGATGTCAATTGAAACGAGAAAAAGAGTGTTGAGGTAATATATAGAACCTGCACTTTTATATGGATGTGAAGCTTGGACAATGAAAAGTCAATCTGAAAAACATCTGATGGCTGTAGAAATGTGGTTTCTGAGGAAAATGCAAAGAATACCATGGACAGCCAGAAAGACCAATGAACAGGTCCTTCAAGAAACAAACGAAGATCGCAGACAGTCAAATTTTTTTGGGCATGTTATGAGAAGAAATGGATTGGAGAACTTGGTGACAACTGGTAAGACCGAAGGGGACAGACCAAGAGGAAGACCTAGAGGTAAATACCTGGATGGCTTCGCCACGTGGCATGGTCGAGATAGAAACACGGAACTGATCCATGACTCTGATGATCGAGTGAGATTGAAAAAATTGACCGCCCACGTTTACCGGCATGGCACATGATGGATGGATGGATGGAGTGTTGGTAGGTTATTGGATGGGTGGAGGATGTGTGCGTGTGGATGGGGAGATGTGTGAAGGTGGGGGATGTGTGGGTGGGTATGGCTGGGTGGATGCATGCATGTGTGTCTGGGTTTGTGTGTGGGTGGGTGGGGATGTGTGTGGGGGACGTTTGGTGGGTGGGAGATGTGTGTGTGTGGGTGGGGAGATGGTGTATGTGGGGTGTGTGTGGGATGTGTGTGTTGGGGGTTGGGTGGATGAATGGGGGAATGTATTTGCCTGTGGGTATGTGTGTGGTTTGGCGGTGAATGTGTGTGTGGGGGGGGGGACACGCGGATGGATAGGGGATGGGTGGGTGGGTGGTGGATTTGTCTCATAACATGGTGTGACATGTTAGATTGATGACAGAGGACCTAGTTAGTAGTGTTCTCTGGAAATATATCTTGAATAATAAATAGACAAGATAAAGGATATGATTTTGCACGTTTTTGTCTAGAGGTCTCTTAAATGAGATAATCAGTCCCGCAATAGCCTTTTTGGAGAACCATTTTTCTTTGGCTCAACCCCCACTGTGAGACTACCAAGTATCTACACAGAAATTTATAAAAGAAGAAAAAGTTTCCCTCAAGGCCAAAAGGAGATCTGAACTATTCGCCCTTGTACAACTGAGGATCCATCTCACTCATCATATTGTTGTCAGTGTGCTGTTCGTCCGTCACATTAGATCTTCCCTTATTTATTTATTATGTCAGTGTGACCTATATCAGTTTGTCCAATTAGACTTTAGGACTGTAGGTCTCAATATTAGCAGACAAACTCAACAATTACTGTACATAACATCTGTTGAACAAGACATCTACATGACAGGTTCTTGACAAGAGTGGGACATACATTTACATAGAATTGTTTACACCACAATTGTACAAGACATACACCATGAGAGATACTTGACAACATCTATACAGGACTTTTCACAATATCTGTAACCAACCACAGTAACTTAAGACATTCACCAGAGACAATACTTGACAGCAACTGTACGAGACATTCACTGGAGACATGTACTTAAAACACTGGTTCATTAAATACACTTTATTGAGCTGATGGTGAGTCGAGTGATTACCATTGTTTCATCTCTTGGCATGTCAACACTTCAACAAATACATATAAAATGTACCAAATGTGTCACACATGCATGCAGATAAACACGATACACCACCTCCCCATTACTCCACTAACCAATCAATAAACTCCCCTCCTCCTCCTCTCCAACTACAACACTGATTCTCTGTATTTATCATCAGTCTCTGTCTCTGGGAAGTTTTCATGAAAATCCTATTTATGGGAAACTTAAGGAAGGAACTACTGTTCTGGATCCGTTTGCACCCTGTTATCCTCAGCAATTGAGGTTGGAAAAGGTCCAGGTAGCAGATTTCCTGTAATAAGTCCAATGGCAGATCATTTCCTCTTGAGAACAGAATTGGTGGTGATGACAAGGTACTGAATCTCCCTGTTGACCAGACTGTCTGTGAAAACTGTCACTGGGGACTTCACATATCTAGTCCACCTCACTTACTCTTCAAGTCTTCATTTCTAAACACTGTGTGAGCACCATGCTGGAGATTAACCAAGACAAGTCCTAGCCAAACAATCATTTCACCAGTCTTCTTGAATGGGGTTAACAACCAGAGACTTGTTGTTTTCGTTCTCAGATGATTCTGACAATTATGATCACTGTCAGGATCATTATAAGAGTCACTAAACTTCTAATCATTGAAGTCTTCAGAACTATTCCTCTCCCTTTGACATTCAGCGGTTGGAGATGAGATTAAATCCTCCAAGACATTCCTGTAAATTGGAATTCTAGGAAAATGAATAAGTATTCCATTTGGGGCACAGGTTTAAACGCTGGCAATTCAGCTTGTGGTCATCTGTGATTTTCCCTAGG
The DNA here is from genome assembly GCA_963921405.1 of Cepaea hortensis. NCBI lineage: Eukaryota > Metazoa > Mollusca > Gastropoda > Stylommatophora > Helicidae > Cepaea > Cepaea hortensis. The sequence continues at coordinate 214,805 of CAWUFQ010000070.1, read as the reverse complement.
GTACTTATAGGGAGTTGGTTCTGGATTGAGGGTTAGTTGTCCCAGATGATATATAAAAGGCCTCTCCACCATCCTCTTGTTCTCTGTCAATATACAAAAATGGCACAACATCTCTTTACATTTGTTAAAAGATGATGTTATCATACATTAACATACACAGATGGAGATGTGGAGGAAAGGGAGGATGTTGACCAAACACACCTCTCCTAGTTGATGATGTAGTGATTTTCACTGTGATGTACTGGGGTGATATGGTTTCATTATTCACCCTTATCGGTGGTACTCACAAGCCTATATACTGAAACAGGGGTAGCCTACATAATTAAAGCATTTATGTGGTCTAAGTTCCACCATGTTTGAACCACAGTAGACCTAGGCACAAGGAGGACCAGACACAGTACAGCAAGCACTATAAGGCAGGCATCATGAGCAAGCATTGTGACATAGCAACATGGGACAGGCATTGTGAATCAGCACATGAACAAGCATGGTGAGGGAAATAGAAAATAGGCATTTACAACTGCAATATGCAATATGTATTAAACTACTGGCATTTACCCAAGTAGCAGACCAGACATCCATTCCAATGGTTGTGATGTTGGTGCATGAATGTCCTCTTCCATATACACACCCACATCAATGCCAGACACCCCTTTCAGACCTGACTTGGCTCACAGGTACATTATCATCATCATGTGCTCTTTCCCCACTGAGTAATGTCCATATCTACCACAGTAGGTAACAGAAGCTCAATTGCATAAGCAATTGTTCACATATGCACCAAGCACATATGGGGAAAACATGTTTAGTCCTTGTGAATTTGCATGAGCCATACATTATATTCAGCCAACTAAGACACAGGTTTACACACCTATTGTCCTTTTAGGAACTAGTTTATATGAACCTACCAACATTAGAGGTACCAGTGTAATGCTGCAGAGAGAAATTGTATTCTCTTTAGCGTAATCTAGCCACCAGGCATCACATGAACTTTGCAATTCTGGCGTGCCATACACGTCCCGCCTACTTATTGATATTGAAGCATCTTTCCTTCTACTAATGTGAGAGGCTAATTATCAAATCACCAACTAACTCACTTCAACATTCTCAGCATTTGCAAAGGAACTTGTACATGTTTACATCACACATTCCAATTCAGACTGCCAAATGTTAACTCGCAAGAGCAGTGCACAGTTGGGTTAGGAATGAGTCATGCTAGGCATTAAGAATGCACAAGGGGTTTGCGAATTTGCATTGAGTGTAATTTACAATCATCAAGCATATGCAACCAGTCACAACAGAGGAATGGTATGCACTTGGAGTATTACAGCGTAGAAGACCTGACAAGTTGAAGAAGCAGTATTCAGAATACTGGCGCACAGAAGTTCTGTTTTCATTTTCACATTTTATTCATAAAATACTCTTATATTCTTCTCTTTCGTTCACTAGGCATAACCACAACATTAAAGTATGTTTTAAAGTGGTACCTGTTATCCAGAGAACAATATTACGGGATCTATAAGGGCATTATTTGCGGTCCCACCATCACAAATAGCGACCGCTCCGGGTGGAATCTTGGCTCAAACTAATAGATATTCAAATGTGGCCCAGTGAATAGCGTGGGCTGTCACAATTAGCCAATGAAAACGCGAGCGCATACCGCTGCCCTACCCCACCGCGTTCTGGAACCTACGATTCTAAGAATAACTCCGCTATCTGGATGGTCTCCGTTCAAAATTAAAGTATTTTTATGAATGTGTTGGACTGGGAATGTGGGGTTCTGATCCATCATGTCACACATGGTAACAAGCATTTTACAGTTTACAACATTCATTTGACAATGTTTTTTTCCTATGTGATTACACTATGCACTGATAAACGACAGATGAGTGATTGGAAGGGCCGAATGTAAGACGGGCCTGTGTGCCCAATTTGTTACTCTTTGAAAAAAAAGTTCGTTCGTTCATTCGTTCGTTCGTAACGCTCCGACATTTGTTTCTTTTTCACAATTTCGTGGAAAAGAGTACATCTGCGCCTGTTGCGGAAAGTGACTCTTGCATGGCGTCTGGCTCTGCTGTCAGCGACTGCTGATCCTATCCTAATGTCTACTATGCTGTGATGTACTTCCACGGCTAAAATGTAGCAATCCTACTTCACAGGGTGGCTAATATACCGGCTCGAGACAATGCAGATGCATGTTTCTATTGATTTCTTTGTGGGAACCCGAACAAGCTTCGCATTGAAGACAAAAGCCACGGGCAGTATTACTTCGTCATTGTTTTCCATAGATCGTTCCGGTTGCTCTATGGCCACCAAGTCTTTCGCGCTACCAAGTACGGAATGCAATTTTGCTGGATAGTTGCATTTTCTTTCTGTCTCTGCCCAGATATGAGCAAGTACATTACATCGCCTCAGTCCTAATGTTGGTTTTATTCTTCACCTGTAATCTCGCTATATCAACGACGGCTACCATTTCTGATAACTCTTTGTAGTGAAGTCTTGTAATTCAGCTTTACTCGAGGGCTAACTAATACTCGGATAAGTGCTGAGTTTCCTTCTGCCAACAAAGGTTACACGCTGCATAGATGGACTTTCCACATTTGATCAGGTTAGTAATTGATGGTAAGGCACAGTAAAACGACCATGACAATTAAAGTTATCGCAACTGTGCAATGTTCCATATGACTTTCTAGGTCAGGAAGCTTTGCAAGCCCCATCCGAATGACACCGACTGACCTTGTTCGGGCTTTTTCACGGCTTTTGCAAATTGTATCGTGTTCCGTTCATGTTTTGTTCTGGACCGCCTTGTGTCTGCGTTCCCTCGTCGAAGACTTGGACCAGCATCGGACGCTCTCCAGGTCTTGCTTCTCTGACTGGACATAGTACACAACTTTCTTTAATTGCATTGATTTCTAGGTAGCATCGATAGCACTGTTAACCTTTGATCTGGGCACTTGAGCATCATCATAGCTAGCCTGTGTGACCAGCTTCAAATCTCCCCGTAACGAATCTGAATGATGTCGCGAATTGTGTCTTTCTAGTTCACAGCACGACGTCTAGCAGACCAGTCGACCGTCCTGTCTAATTCTTAGAGGCTTTGCTAACGTTCCTCTCTATTTCTTCTAATACACTCTTGCTTACGTTGTAGATAACCAATGACCATCGGTATCAACATATACTAGATTCACGATGTTATAGACCGTTTTGCATTGTGTTCAGTGTATGATGTACTATGTTCTTCTTTGTCACATATGCATCAGAGACACTGCCGAGACTCTTGACATGTTTCTATAATTGCCTAGTTTGCCAACATGAACGCCATTGAAGCCATCTTGATCTTAGCTATCGGCACCATTCTTGACTTCTTGGATTTTAAGTTCATTCTGCCTCAGCGGATCATATGATCTAGATTTAGAAGCCAGCTACATGCATCTCTCGCCTCTGGTATCAGCATGGTTGTGCTGTCCTTGAAAGCCTTTGAAACCAGGCCTCCACGGAGGACTTCATTAGGAAGATGAACATAATAAAGGCCATATTCGATAGGCCCAGTGGATTTCAGGCAGAGTTATGAATCGTCCAGAATGAGTGGAAGATAGTCGAGCTCTCATATCTCAGACTTTGTAGTTCAGTCTCCAAAGCAGACTATAATTAGAAAAAGCGCATAATATAGGCAAGTAGTTATAGGGAGTGGATTAGGCACTGAAAATTATGAGATTGGGTGTAGAAATGAACTATAAGCATAATACATTTTGCATAACTAGAAGACAGCAATAATCGATGCGAATACTAGCCCAATGTAGAGACTGGCCAATTGTGATGATGCCAGATGTTTCTACATTATGCCTGCTTATACATTAAAGTAAATAAAATAAAGCATCCGTCTTCACACAAAGAGACTATTAGATACTCGTGATAGCCAGTCTCAATCTGGCACCTAGCCGTCTTGGCAGACAATAGTTTGTTACATTGTTCATAAACAATAGCACAACGTCTGGGCTGAATTAAAAGACCATGTGTTGCCCATGCAGCATGATCCTTCTCTCGGCCTGCCTAGTTTACTCCAGAGGAAGGATAGCACCAATCTGGAACTGCAGAAGCTGCGGATCAGCAAAGCAATGCTCTAATTGTCCCCCTTTCGGAACTTAGATACTAGACCATTTGCCGGCCAAGACTTAGGGCTTGGTCTTCCCTGCCGTAACATTTAGTCTTTAGGTTGCATTTCTTCGAACTAGGGTAACGATTGCTCTCTCCCAATTGCGCTCCTCCACCTGAAGACGTTGGCACAATGTGGGGTGTTAACTTTAATGCGCACCGCCCAACATTCGGCGCTAACAGAAAGCATGTAGTACCGTCTACTGTTATACGGTAGCTCAGTCATACCTGACACAGACCTGACTAACACCTGCTGGCCAGGTTTGATTAAACTCACTGACACTTCAACACGTCAATTTTCTTTAATCACATGAAATTCCTGCTACCCATTCTGGCCGGATCGAGATGGGAGAGAAAATCATTAAAAAGCAGATTCCAGCCTCGATGGAAATTCGAACACATAATCACCCAGTCGACAGGCAAGTTTTCTGGCCAACGTGATACCACGGCTCCCTTTACAAATATACGACCAACAATACAATTTACATTGTTCAATAGACAAGTCATTAGTCCCTGTTGAGCTTGACTCTAGTCCGACTTTGTGAAGACACATGAAGGGTGTGGCATAGGTGGGAGCGCAAGCGCAATTGAAATACCATTACTGTTATCGTTTCTTTACTTATTCAGTCATCGGTAGAGATTTGCCCGCAATAGACGAGCAATATCTCCGGCGGGCCTATTCTCGTTGGTCGCGAGAGCCGCACAGTTTAAGGACGGGGCGGGAGATTTGCTCGCAACAGACGAGCAAAATCTCCTGCGATATCCCGGCGGGCCCATTCCCGGTGGTCTCGGGATCCGCAAAAGTCAGGTGGGGAGTCTGACGGTAGTACACGCTTTGCAAGGTCCGGACACTTGTTATTGACAGATGTGCGTCCTACGGTACAGGAGCGTACGAGGCCCTCGCCTCTGGGACTTAGCTGAACGCCTCTAAGTTGCGTACCTTGGGTTCCAGGGTCTGGCCATCACTCGCCACCTGCTCCTGGAGGCGAGGTCTCGGAGGTTTGATGCTGTGCAGCCAGCATCTGCAGCATACCCTGTGTCAGACATATTGGTTACCCATTCCTCTGGAAAACACAGGGCAAGGCCGAGAGAGGGAACATGTCGTTTGGGCACCACATGTTTCTCTGAAGCTCTGCCCTGGCATTGTGATGGAATTTTAGCCACATTCCAACTCACATACTGTGGTCTGTCAAGACTGCAAGGTGCCACTCACAGTCGCGGTTTCAAATTCACAGCAACGGGTGGTCCCCATTATGCTCCGTACTGTGCCAGTGAATATCACACGAAATGCTCCTCACTGCCCCATGTGAACAGTGGAACAGATAGGAGTCTCTACAAACTAACAGCCCTCATAGGTACACTGCGCATAATGCCAAAACAAAAGACAGGCACAAAAAATAAAGTTCATCGTTGATGGAAGCATCAGCCGCTAGAAAACCAGCAGCCACACATTACTGCATAAGGCATTCCAGTCCGTTCAGCGATAGGCCGACCGCCATCATTGGGAACATGCAGCTCATGCTACAAACAAAACAACCGCGAACATATGTAAAAGCATTCCACATGAAATTTACAGCTCACCGTGTCACGCCACGCACCCAACTCAGTAGCAGAACGAAGGAAGCATGTACTACCAGTCGAAAAAGAGGACAATCCGAATGCAAACCGTAGCCACAACCATAAACACTCCAGAGGTCTTAACCGTTGAAATGGCTATCCTCCATGTTGGGGACCGGAAGTTCCTTCAATTTACAGGTTTCCCCAGTGTTCTGTGTGTAATACAGCACTTACAGCCTACCACACCAAATAAATGACACGATAACTTGATTCGCGGCCTGTCTTCTTCATACAGAGGTGGGCGTCTAAGTCATTCTGACCATCGTAGGCCAATCCTATTACCATTTTATCATCCGATGCAAGCCCAGCATCAGCAGCATCATGTTTCTGTGCGAAAGCACATTACTTAGCATTACGGTGCAAACATGTGTGTATTTCAGCTTGGACGATGTATCTAGTTAGTTTACGTTGTGTGATATCTGCAGTATGTACCTGACGAGATGCAGCGAAATATGCCAGGCAATAAATCGTATATTCTATGGTTTGTGTCTTCGTTATTCAAATTTTTGATATTGGTTTTAAATCTACTCCTAATTATAATGTAGTCAATTTGGTTTCTTGTTCTATCTCCAGGGCTTTTCGTCGTATACAGTTTCCTAGGGTTATGTTGGAAAACTGTGTTATAAACAATAAGATTGTTTTCTTGACAGAACTGTATAACCCGGTCTCCTTTGTCGTTTCTGTTGCCCATACCATGTTGCCCTACAATCTGCTTATATTTATATTTTCCACCTTTTGCGTTAATGTCTCCCACATCAATTAGGACTTCTGATGATTTTACAACTTTCAGTGTTTGTTACAGATCTTCATAATTGTGATATATTTTCACAAAACGTAACATCGCATTAATTATTTCCAGGCCGACAAAATCGGAGTTCACCGAAACCGAATTGGTTTGTTCCACAATTGTACGATCCAAGATTTAATATACCCGTTGGCAATGAAAAACGTTCACTGGGAAAGGACCGTATAAATAGCAGCGTGCAGAGCGACATGGCCTGTTTGTTCATCAGTCAGCATGAGACATACGAACTTAAGCAGCGGAAGGAGTGAGAGAGTTTCAAAATTCACTAGAAAAGAAAATCCTCAGCCTACAAAAACGCTGTGAGAAATTGCATCTCATTCAGATCATGAAACGCGTCGACATGTTGAGGTCATTCTGATAAATAAGGTAAACACCACATTTAGTTCAGTTAAATCTTAGATACGTTGTGAGTTCAGTTTCCCAGAAGAAGAGTGGGTAAGTCTACTTGTGAACACGTGTGGTGAATTAAGAAGTTAATTTAATTGTTATAGTTTATAGATAAACTATTAATTAAGAATACCCATAGTGAATTTTATTTTTTTTCCCAAAGTAAACAACGGATTTAATGTATAAGCAGGAATCCAAGTTGTACATTTAATTCTTAAGCAACTCCATCTACAATGATTTGGAATGGTGAGTTCTTAAAGAATTTAAGTTAGTACAAACTAAATAATATTATACTCAGTTATCATAGTCATAAGATAAACTGTACATTAGGAGACAACCACAGTGTTTATTTTCTCCCAGCTAAGCAACTTAGTTAATGTATAAAGCATTAGACACATGTAAATTTTATTTCTTAAGCAACTCAATCTACAATGAACATGAGTAACTTAAGACTTAAGGAAACTATTGTAAATGTATAAACACTGGTAAGTCAAACTAGTGTAATGTGTAATTAATCAGTAGATTTAATTGTGACATGAGCACATGGACAACCAAATAGTTTTCTTATAATTCATGAATCCATGAGAACCAGATTCTACAGGTATCATAATTTTGTGTGTTGAGTTAAAACACCATAGCGGTGAGTCTAATGTATTTTCAATGTTGTAAACATATGGAATTAATGTTTGTGCCACACAATAATAATACTTAGTCAATCGGCATGGTAGAATGGTTAAGATTCATAATGCCTGAATGTAGACTGAGTAGATCACATAAATCTATGAGAATAAGGGGGGACCCCTGTGCATTTTATTATTGCTACACATGAGGCAGTATCCTTTGAGAATCTCATAATTATGTCTAATGTTCACAATGATCACTATGTCATTGCATCGACACAAACCATATCATACATTAAGCATAGCACCAGCATCTGTGTTTGTAATTTACGCAAAATCCCACTTTGTAGTTCATGGTAACACATATGGTCAGTGTAATTATAATAATGTACTACAAAGATGATGATGATGACTGTAATTTAATGAAAATGATGTAACATGTCTGTGAGGATTCATGTGTGATTTCATCATTGTTAAACAGAGGTGAATGTATAATTTGATAAAACCCATCAGCATGCATGACTAAATATCCATAAAATAGTATAAGTTAGGTTGAAGGATGAGATTCCCTTGCAATGTCATTCATGTTGAATCTGTGAATGTATTCTGTGTAAAGCACCTACATATGCATGATTGTCATCCATACAGATATGATTGTCTGATGAATGGGTGAGATCTCATTGTGATGCCAATGGTGTAAACATGTTATGTTGTCATTTGGAAATCTTATAAGTACCCACTTTACATGACAGTATGAAGGATATCTGGTGAATGATTCCTATATGATCACCCATACCAATATGAATGTGTCTATGGACTGAGTGAAATGATCATCCATACATATGAATGATGTCTGAGAGAGTGAAGTGACCTCACATACACCGATGGATATGTTGACTGATGCAGGAGGAAATTGAGTGAGTGAGTGAAGTTACATCCTGTGAGAGAGGGAGTATAAGCCAACAGTCAATCTCATGATAGCCGGCAACTTTGATGTGGAATGCCAGAGAAATGCTTCGGTGTACCCCATAAACTAAAAAAATCATTTAGTACACTCCGGCGCATGACACCAATTTGTATAAAATATCATTCATATCCCTATCATCTAGTTTTGTGCGCTAAGCACGACACAAACCATATCATACATTACGCATAGCACCAGCATCTGCGTTTATAATTTAAGCAAAATCCCACTTTGTAGTTCATGGTAACACATATGGTCTAGTGTAATGATAATAATGTACTACAAAGGTGATGATGATGACTGTAATTTAATGAAAATGATGTAACCATGATTATGATGATAATGTTAGAATAATGTAACGATTTCTAATGTCATAAGCATGATAATAATGATGATGATTGTAATGACAATGTAATAATTATGAAAATAATGATAATGATTCTAATTGCAATGATTATAAAAACCATGATGATGTTGATGATAATAATCAATATTCCATCCATGAGAATGGAAGAAATCTTCTCACGTGAAGCATTTAATGAAGAAGAATACACCTGAATGCTATACAAGAATAATACCAGAATGTACTTATCTTGTTTATAAGCAAATACTCATGGAAATGGGAACTGATTTTTAAAAGCCCTTAATGTATGAGACCCTTTTTCTTGAATAGGAAAAGATGAAGTAGAGAACAAAACTAGATACAGAAGAGAATGGTCAACATAATTGTCAAATTCCCAATCACTCAAGGTATTACTTCTATACACCTGAGGACAGGCATAGGTGAAGATGAAACTGCACATCTGCTAGTTAAAACCTTGAACCCCTGATAATGGAAGATTGGAGTGAGAGCAAACAACTATGTTGGTGATAATTAACGGAGAACACCATGACTATCTTTCTTCTCTGTTTATTTTCTCTAAGAACAGGATTCATTTTATTGTTTTCACTGGTTATGTTCTTAGTCTTTTACATGTAAATTCTAATGTCATATTTATGATATTATTAGAATTATGTGATTGATGGAATTTCAGATAGTGGTCTTATTCATGTCAATCCAGACCTGACTTGGTGAAGATTGAATGCAGCCCCTGTTGAGTGAGCACATTGTTGAGTGATGCCCTTGATAGAGTAGCGCAGAACCTTATCTACCTGCAACCATTCCATTTGTCTCATAGGAGAGGTAATCTTTATTTAAACTATTACCCGCTAAACCAAAGGAAAACCAAGAGCCAATTTATGTTCTACTACGCCCTGGAACACTAAGACTACAGCAATTAGATAGCCAAAGGGATTCCCAAAGCTGGAAGTGGAGAATCCTAAGTGTAGACAGTTCTTTTTTTTTTCAGATCATCCAGGCCAGTCAAAGATTAGCATTACAGGCCACTGGGAAAAATATAACTGTTAATATCTACCTTTTAATTGGCACATCAATTCTGTATAATTCCTGTATATGTATATGTCCTTATTTTATGACAGGAAATTGTAATTTTGAATGCAATATTAAAAATCCATATTTGTGTTTATTAAATCATAAAAACCGAGGTCATGTCATGTATTGATTGCATTTTACTTGTCATAGTCAAACTGTTTTAAATTACCCTAGATAGAATTAAGTAGTTGGTAGAGGAGAGGCAAGGAACCACTTAAGGGATACATTGGGTATAAAAGGGAATACAACTTTTTCAGTTATTTCCAGAAGGTATTCCTTGGTTCTCTAAAACTCTATTTCTGGTCTCAAACAATTGAGTCAGTTCAGCTAAATTAATTAAACGGGCAGGATCACATTGGGAAAAAGGATTTTACCTCCTTTATCTCTTTGGAGTTGAGCCATCAATCACATACGTATCCGACAATAATATTCTTCTAGCTGTTCATCACTGTAATCAATTCTTGGAGCATACGTCAGAATAATTACTATGTCGGATGGTCTTGTCTTAATTTTGCGTAGTATCATCCTATCTGTAAGAGCCCAGAATGCACTAATATGTTTCTCTAAATTTCTTTTCACTAAAATTCCCTCTCCTCTCTCGTGATAATCTCCTCCTGAGTTAATAAATATGACACAAAATTGTGTATGAAACTACACACGAAAAGCGCTGTCTCTGTCAATTATATGACCGCTTTCCAAGACATGACGTGCTATGAACGTCTACGGAAGTTTATATTTGTGGTGTGTCAGCATTCCATTGATCCCATCGCCTGTGTGTAATATCATGTCAACCCAGTTTGGTACGTATTCAACAACCCTGCTATGTAGCTGCCGCTCTGTTCTGCCTATGTAGGTAGACTCGCATCTGCATGTGAATTGGTAAATACAATTTGATGTTAAAAATGCCAAAACATTCCCTTGTGCTGATATCAACTCTGACCACAATCCTGTAGTCTTAAAATTACAAATAAAACATAAAACCCCAGGAATATGGACATCGAAGACAACTCAAATAGATATATCGGCATTGAAACAAACATAAGTCAAATATACATTGTTGAAGTAAATAAAATTGATATTATGGGAAAATTGTTGAAAGTAGGGAAAATATAGACGTGAAAATCGTGAGGATAAAATTAATACAAAATGGGAATGTGTAAAATTCAGTATACAGATTGAAAATACCACATTGCCAGTGAAGATAAATATGAAAAAAAAACATTTGTAGATCTCATCTCAACATCGCATCTCATCATGTTCCTCTTGTACCTTGCGGTGACGAGGTAAAGTATAAACATCGTGAGAGTGCCCGATTATGGGCTTCATGTATCGATATTCCCTTGGACTATTCCCTCCGCCCAACGTTTACGTGGTCGACCTCTTCCTCTGTTTCCATCTGGTCTGTACATCATTGCCTGTTATGGTATGCTGTTGACTGGTAACCTGCTTGCATGCATTTGACATGCTGCTTTCTAATAAAAATCTAGTGCTGCTATAACCTCCACTTTAGTCCTGATTTCTTCATTTCTGATCTTATCTCTTCTTGATACATTGAGTATTCATCTCAGGAATCTCATTTTTGTTGTGATATTTCTTTTCTCTTTTTCTGTCATTGTCCAGGTTTGAAATTGGTAGCATAGAGATGGTAGGAAGATTGCATTGTAAACTGCTTTCTTAGTAGTTATTGATACATGTTTGATCTTTAGTATTAGACATTTGTCCAATGTGTTGATTTGCCTTATTGCATCTATTTTCGATCTCGTCTTCTGATCTGCTCCATTTGACGATATCATACTTCATAGGTACTTGAAACTCTTTACTTGTTTCAAGGGATGGTCGTTTAGGTGAATTGTTGTTGTTTCTTCTCCTTTAGTTATAGTCATTACCTCTGTTTTTGCTTGTGCTAATTTTCATGTTTTGTTCTCTACACATTTAGTTTAGACTATTCATGTGGTCTTCTTGCTCGTTGCAGAAATATTACACACGTGCTGAGTTGCCAAAGAAGAGTGGCTGCAGAAAAAATGCAATGAAATAAAAGATCTGGAAATAAAACACAATTCGAAAGAATTGCATGAACATATAACAGATTTACAAAGAAGAAAAACAATATAACAGGAAACGGTTGTATCAGAGTAAAACATGGAGAAATTATAATTAATAACAAGGACATAATAAACATATGGACAGAGTACACAGAAGATTCATTCTGGGACAGCAGAGTCAATAAACCAACGTTGTATAATATTCAAGGTGGACCAAACATATTGAGGCTGAAGTAGAGAAGGCTTTTAAAAAGATGAAAGAAGGAAAGGCTGCAGGTCCTGACAAGATAACAACAGAAATGATAAAATCCTTATCCAGCTTTGGCATTGATACCATCACAAAATTATGTAATGAAAAATAAATTAATTTATATATATATATATATATATATATATATATATATATATATATATATATATATATATATATATATATATATATATATATATATATATATAATACTGGGTACATCCATTTTCATCACACTACCGAAGAAGCCAAGAGCTGTTGATTGTGAAGATTACATAACTATTAGCTTAATGAGCCACATAACTAAGATACTACTCAAGGTCAAACAAGAAAGAATTCAACATAAAATAGATTAGGAAGTAGCTGAAGAATAATTCAGGTTCCGGAAAAATAGCGGCACCAGAGAAGCAATTATCTATTTGAGGATGCTAATTGAAAAATATATAGAAGTTCAGATTGATAAGTATATATGTTTGTTTTATAGTCTACAAGAAAGCTTTTTATAGAGAACAACATGAACGATTAATTACGTGCCTTCAAGATATAGGAATAGACGGAAAAGACATCAGATTTATTAGTAACTTGTATTTGGAACAAATGGCATCTATTAGATGCTGACGTAACTATTCGTCGCCTATAGAGATAAAAAGAGAAGTACGGCAGGAATGCATACTGTCCCAAAGCCTCTTCAACCTATACACAGAAATAATGTTTAAACAAGTTGAACTGCCTGGACTTAACATCAATGGAAGAATCATAAACAGTCTTAGGTATGCTGATGATACCGTGTTACTAACAGAAAACGAACAAGAGTTACAAAACCTGTTTAGAACAAGCAAACATGCATAGTGCATGCAGAATGTGGCTTAGATATTAACATAGAAAAAAAAAAATTTAGCAGTGGAAATAAAAGGTCATCAATGAAAATAACAGTAAACGGGGAGATACTAGAACAAGTAACAGTTTCTCCCATCTTTAACATATAACAGACGATGGCAGAAGTGAAATATAAATAAAAAAGAGAATATGAATGGATAAAAAAAATGCTTTCAACAGCATGAAATCAGTATTAAGATCTAGAGAGATTAACAGCGCATTAAAAATGAGAATTGCCAAATACTACATATATTCAATGCTACTGTTTGATTGATTGATTGATTGATTTAGGAATCGACATCACAGCATTCGGGGCATTCCCATAAGTGCTCTGTCCCCATCCTCAGCAGCCAGCCAAGAGTTCCACCACTAATAATACTAGTAGCAATCTGATTATAAGTCCGTCTCGCCTTTCCTTTGAGCTTTGAGCGTTGGCCAGATCCCTTCGTCACTCATCGTTGTCTCATTCTTGCCAGACCATGGTAATCCATTTGCTCCTCCGAGGTGTGCACGTGCTCCCACAAGGCCGCAACCACCTCTGCCTTGTCATGTATCAATACTCCACCAAGTATTGCAGAGCCAGCCAATTTGTCCGCCTGTTCATCTCCCAGCACACCGGCATGCCCCGGAGAAAAGATCCAGGCGATGTTTGTCACCCGTGACCTCCAAAGCAAGCAAGCCACTCCGCACGAAGTCTGCCCGTCCTCACCCTCGTCAGCATGCTTTCTGAGTCAGTTACAATCACGATGTGTGTGTGTCGTATTCTCCATCCAGCGGAGAGCCGCAGTGAATGCCTCCACTTCCATTCTTAAGCTGAATGTTGTAGTATCATATGCCAGGCTCTCCTGCCCCAAACATCGACCATTAGCTTTGGCTATGAAACCCCAGCCACTTCTCTCACCTCTTGACACGGAACCATCTGTGTAGATAATCACATCCATCGAGTGAGCAGTGTCCTGAATTAGTTGCTGGATTTCCACTTCCGTGACCCTGCTGGCCACTCCCTGCACTCCCGGCTTAATGTGATTATAACTCTGCACAAGTCTGACTGCTCCGCTGGCACTCTGACCCACTCCTCTCCACGCCTAATGTTCTCCAGGGGGCACACCTGTCTGATCGTATCCTCCGCCTGAGCCATCCAGGATTTCCCTCTTATCAGTCGCTGACCCTTAACTGCGTCCAGCGCCTCATGCAGTGGGTGGTCTGTGTCTGCAGCTACTCTGGGGTATGCCTTCGCCTGCATCACCTTGAGCCTACCAGCAACAGTCGGCAGATCAAGGATGTAACGCATACACACTACTGGGGTGTCTCTAGTGCATCCCAGAATGACCCGCATAGCTTCGTTCTGTATGCGCTCTAACTTCACCAGCTGACTCTCTGAGACAGTGAGCAGAACTAATCCATATTCAATTACTGAGACGATCAAGTGCTGGTATAGTGTGAAAAGCATTCTCTGCTCTATGTCCATTGCAGCCATAGTTTTAAGTGCATTGACTCCCTTTTGAGTTCTTGTCACGACCGTCTCCACATGGTCCTTGAAGGATAGGCTCCTGTCAAATGTGATCCCCAGATACTTCAATTTGTTCTCTCTGCTGACATTTCTACCATCTATCGCGAGGCTTGGGACATCAGCTCTTACAATCCTGTTGTCCAGAGAGCACCACAAAACAGCCGCCTTTTCCGGGTGGATGACAGCACTAATTTCTGTGCACCAGTCAATCACTTCATCTACTGTCGCCTGTAACTCCTGGGCTGTTTGCTCCCTATCTCTCCCCTGCCTATATGCAAAAATATCATCTGCAAATGTTAGTATTCTTCCAATCCCTGGTGCTTCTAGGTTTGCAATCTTGCTCGTATACACATTAAAGAGCACCGGTGAGACTGCAGATCCCTGTGGCAGTCCCGGGGTTAACATATGCGGCTCTGAGGTCCATGCGCCCAGACGGAGAGCAACCCGACGAGAGTGCAAGACGGCTGCTATCCAGTTCACCAACCAGGGATTGACCCCCTTCTCCATCAGTGCGGTCATCAAAATATCATATCGAACTCTATTGTACGCATCCACGAGATCAAGCGCTACCGCCATCGTTTCCTGTCTACTCTGGAACCCCTCATAAACATCAAAGGCAAAAGTGGCTGCATTAGGAATCTTTTCCTGGCCTGTAGCTCCCCAGGCCTCTTGGAAGAAGCTTCCCCCTTTCAAAAAAATCCTGCAGCTTAACAGCGACTATCTTCTCTAAAACCTTCCCAAATGTATTTTGAAGGGTGATGATCCTAAAGCCGCTAAGCTTTGACTGATTCGTGAATGGTTTTGGGAGAGGGATGAGATAGCTGTGCACCCAATCCTGCGGTACTGATGCTGTCCTAATGCTCTGGTTAAAGCAGTCGGTCATCTCCTCCAGGTCTGCTTCGCTCAAACCCTTCATGTGGCCATACCTGACCCCATCGGGCCCTGGTGCCGTGTCTTTTGCCTTTTTCAAAATGTGTTTAACATCTTCCACCCGTATGATGTCTTCATACTGCATATTCTTCGTGGTGCCAGATAGCTCCTCTCTAACTGCATCCCTGGTGTCCGCATCATTATGATTGGTCTGCTCTAAAAATCTCTGGAGAAACGCCTCCCCTTTCTCTTTGTCTATTGTCACGCGCACACCATCATCTCTATAGATTGTTCCCACTGTCATCGGCCGATCTTTTCTCTGCATTTGCCTGTGCAGTTTCCAGAATTTTTGCAGTGTTTTATCACCTCCAATCTCCTTCATGAAACATTCCCATTTTGCCTTTTTGGCCTCTGCAGCACAGCGCTTGAAAACCTCCACCTTGTCTTTCTTGACATTTTCCGCTGTGTCTCCTCTCGTGAGCTTCGAAGTGTCTGTCGCACTTTCTTTAGCTGCTTCACTGCAGCTCTCTTTGCTTTCCAAGCATGGTCTACTTCTGGGGTCCACCATGGAGGCTGCAAAAAGGGAGTTTTAACAGTCCTGTTGCATGCCCCTTTTCCGAGGCATCCAAGAAGGCAATCGGTCCTCTCATACCGGAAGGTCTTGCGCGCTCTCCCAGCTTTAACTTTCCTGGGTTTAGAGATCAGGACTGAGCATGGCATGTGATCACTCCCATGGTCATTCAAAACATTCCACTTCACATCAAGGACTGATGACTGGGAGACAAGTGCCAAGTCAATAGCTGTGTCTGCATCGCCAGGCCTCATTGCCATTCTTGTCGGCCTACCATCATTTATGCAGACCACATCGGAGTCCACCATGGCTTTTGCAATGGCAATTCCCTGTCGGTTTTCTCCACTACTGTCCCAATCTCTGTTCCTTGCATTGAAGTCTCCACATATGAGTAGCCTATCACCTGGTAATTCCTCCAGTTCCTTAAGCCAGTCCCAATGTTCCTTTCTGACAAAACAGTCCACTGTGGCATATACATTTATGATGTTCCAACTTAAGCCACCAATCTCCATTTGTATACCCTGGACCTCTCTTGCACTGTGATTCCACTGGCTCAAGTGGAGAACGACATGCTTCACTCCTTCCTTCACCAGCAGACCTTGTCTATGTCTCTTCTGCCCAGTAGGGTTTATATAACTGGCGTACCCAGGGCAATGGTCTTTGTATTTAGCTCCTGGAGCATGAGGACGTCAAAATCATATATTCGTCTCTCCAATACAGGACCTCTCTGTCTGGCACTGCGACAATTCCAGTATCCCACTCTTACATAGTTGAAACCTAGTCTCTCCACTTTTCGTCTTGTTCTCCTGGCGCCTGCCCTCCTATTTCTATGCCGTCGTCTCACACCATTTCCTGGTCTTCTCCTCCTCACTCTCTCTTCGCTAGCCTCTGAGGGATGTGTCAAGCGCAGAGCACGTGCTCCGTAGCTCCGGCGACGATTCCCATGTTTAAATAAAATCCATAGGCAAAGTTTGGATATTGCAGGAAATAAACGGTCACCCTAGCATTGCCTGCTTGCTAGGGAAGAGGCAGAGGATGTCGCACAGGAGTCCATACGCCTGATGCCGCCCCGCACGCCTGTCAGACGTCCAACGTTCACAACCAGTTAACCCATGGCCATCCAGTTCCTCAGCACGCTGGTCCACTTTGAACTTGGGGGTTTATATTTGGAGGTTTTCCGTCTCCTAGATGGATTGCTGTCCAAAGCTAACGAGTTCCACCTGCCCGGGAGCGTAACCCTGATCGGGGGGCTAAACGGGTACTCCACCTTGCCCAAGGGTGTCCCGTAGGCTAGCGGAGGGAAGGAGGCGCCTTACTTCTCCTTTGATAGAGGATACCCCATACCCCGCTACCCTATTCAATGCTACTGTATGGCGAGGAAGCTTGGACATTGAACAAGCAACTAGAATGTCGAATAGAGGCCCTGGAGATGTGGATATACAGACGAGTATTTCATGTTTCATGAAAACAAAAACAATCAAATGCAGAGGTTCTAGAAAAACTGGGAATGAAGAGAGAGTTGATGAAATAAATAAAGAGGAGGCAAGTGAAATATTTCGGCCACGTTAAAAGACATGGTACTATTATAAAAACCATACTGGATGGCAATGCTGAGGGCTGGCGAGCAAGAGGTAGACAATGATACAAGTGGGAAGATAACACCAAGAGATGGACGAACATCAGCCTGGCAGTATGTACAGTCAGGTCGAGAGACAGACAATGTTGGAGATCCATTACAGCCAACCTTCATTGTGGGGACAGCACCTGATTGATTGATTGAGTGATTGATCCATACAACAAGAACTGAATATTGAAGAAGGTTGGCTGCTAAAGGCGATAAAACAATGAAAATTGAAATATTTTGGTCACTTGAAACGTCATGAAAGTTTGAGAGAGAACAATCGTGGAGGGGTATATGCCCGGGAAGAGAAGAAGAACAAGGCCAAAGAGAAGGTGGGTGTCGGATATAGCAGATGATCTAGAGACTGGTGTATCGGAAGCGGGACAACTTGCTTATGAGTGAGATGTTTTCCAGACGGCTTTTATGGGAGCCAAGTTATACAAAGGACATTACTACTGAATGAATGAATATACCCTATATGTACACTGAAACAGGTAGAGAAACAAATAGTTAGACACATATCAGCACATATGCACAGGTAACAAAACAACGCATGTAGACACGCGACTTCCGGTTCCTAACATGGGCGGCTAGGCATTAAACCATTAAGGCCTCTGGCGTGTTTATACTTGTGGCTACTGTTTACGTTCGCTTTTTCCTCATATTGGACTGGTAGTACAAGGTTCCGTCGCCCTGCTACTGAGTGACATTGTGAGCTGTGAAACTAGTGTGGAATGCTTTTTCATCTGTTTGCTGTTGTTTGCACAGCGAACTGCATGTTCGTAACAATGGCATGGCCGGCTGTCACTGAATTGACTTGTCTGTCTTTTCGGTTCACGGGTGCAATTTTCAGCTGGAGCTAAGGAGTTCATGCTTTGCGTGGCGCTTTCTGCGGGCCCTGTGGAAAGAGATCGAGCCGTGTGAGATAAAACCCGGGTCAATTAAGTCTTTCTGGTGACTGCCGATTGAACTGTACTTTTCGTGGTGGACTTTTGTGTTGACATTCTGGCGGCGGCATTATGCACAATGTACCTGTGCGGGATGTTGGCGTGCCGAGACTATTGTCTGTTCTACTTTTCACACTGGGCTGTTAGGAGCATTCTGTGTGATATTCACTGGCACAGGAACGGAGCATAATGTGGACGACCCGTTGCCGTGAATTTGGATCCGCGACGAACTAACTAACTACCTTACACATGTTTGGAATTGTGTATACTGAAGGTAAATTTGCCTAAACAATCAACATCGGATTGATCGCATCATCCTGCAAAGGACACTCACTATTTAAAATATGAAGAAGTATTATTGAATGATCGTCTCCTCATGAGGCTAGTGGGTATTTGATACCAACCTTGTAAATGTATAGATATATCGAAACCATATTTGTAATGTGGTTTTCATCATGCTGACCGCCTTTAATTTCCTGAATATTTGTAACAGTAAAGAGGCGTGTAAGTCCTCCACCTTTAATTTCCTGAATATTTGTAACAGTCAAGAGGCGTGTAAGTCCCCTTCTGGTTATATGGATCGTCACGTGACCAACTTCACACACTGTAATAGACGTATATTATGGCCCGTGTCAAAGGTCACAGTTCATCAAATCAGCACACTCTACTGGTTTTCAAATTGCATTTACACGTCTGCGTATTTCTCCGTTAAGACAGCATGCATGATCAAGCTATGAGCGTATGGCCAGTGATGCATAGTGGCTAACACGTCGTATTGTGGTCTGACAACTACATAGAGAAGCTATAACTTCTAATGCTGGCTTTTGTCGCACATACAAGCCGATGACATGCCAGTCCAAACGCATTATACAACAGTCTATACAAAAAGCTTCACAAAGATTTATTTCAATGGACTAAGTCAATTAACTATTCATCACTCTGTCTACTACGCACTGATGTGGCTTAGTGCCCCT
This sequence comes from Cepaea hortensis, assembly GCA_963921405.1. Lineage (NCBI taxonomy): Eukaryota > Metazoa > Mollusca > Gastropoda > Stylommatophora > Helicidae > Cepaea > Cepaea hortensis. Next base: position 195,167 of record CAWUFQ010000070.1, on the reverse strand, counting down.
GCGACTGAACCTGACTCTCCCTCACTCTACAGCACTAACTCAGCATTACTGTTTCTGGATTTATGATTCTGAACCTGTTCTGATTTTCTGCACGTCAATCTGCACTGCAACCCGCACTCGATGTGGAAAACTTAACTCGCACTTCTACCTGCACTGTAACCCGCACTGCAACCCGAACTGCAACCCGCGCTGCAACCCGAACTGCAACCCGCACTGCAATCTGCACTGCAACCAGCAGTGCTACCCGCACTCGAGGCCGAAAACTAGACTTTGCATTTTTGTCTTTGAATGCAGACAATGCGAAATTTACTAGGTACGGTTGTTGCACACAGTGAACAACTAGGGTTAGAACTGAATATTAAGAAGACACAGATTATGATCGTCACTGGGAAGAAGGAAACATCACAATGTGATATACGAGTAAATAGGCATATTCTTAAGCAAGTGAATCGATACAGTTATCTCGGAACAGTCATAACATCTAATGGGAGATGCTTAGAAGAGATTAGAACAAGAATTACCATTGCAAAGGTAGCCTTTTGCAAGATAAAAAAACATACTAACCAATACAAAGATATCAATTGAAATTAACGAGAAAAAGAGTGTTGAAGTGCTACATAGAACATGTACTTTTGTATGGATGTGAAGCGTGGACAATGAGCAGTTAAGCTGAAAAACAGCTGATGGCTGTGGAAATGTGGTTTCTGAGGCAAATGCAAAGAATACGATGGACAGACAGAAAAACCAATGAACAAGTCCTTCAAGAAACAAATGAAGATCATAAGCGGATTAGAGTCATTCGACGTAGACAGTCAAACATTCTTGGGCGTGTTATGAAAATAAATGACTTGGAGAAATTGGTTACGACGGGAAAGATCGAAGGGAAGAGACCAAGGGGAAGACCGAGAAGTAAATACCTGGATGACTTGGCCACGTGGCATCGTCGAGACAGGAACAAGGAGCTGATCCACGACTCTCGTGATCGAGTGAGATGGCAGAACATGACCGCCCACGCTTATCGGCATGGCACATGATGGATGGATGGATTTCTGCCTACACTGTAACATGTACTTGAGGCGATTGTAACTTCCCCATGTAGAATCTAAGGCTTCAGGCCGAACTCAACTAACAATTTGCCTCTGGGCAGCACACCCTTCACGCCGAATTCTAATCAGATCCTCGAAACTTCTCTGTGCTAAATCTTTTTAAAAAAAAACAACTGCTTCTGCTGCAGCTAGCTCTTCTTAAATACCCTTCTAATCCACGAGCGGCTGACTGCATCATGCTTTTATCGTCAATCTTGTTGAAAATTCGTATCTCTAAATACCCTTTTCGAACCAGACAGAATGATCCTGAGTAAGGTGCATAAGTTGCACGTGACACTTTATTTGCCATACAACAACTTTGACGTATTTACATCTCTCAACGAGACGCAATAAACTGTACTGACCTTCTACCTCCCCGCTCAAACGTGCACCTACTACCACCTTCACCTTACCCGAAACACTGGCTTACTGAGTTGGGGTAAATATTGGGTGCACTGACCTGAGTACGTCGATCCTCCGTACCCAGCCTACTCTGTTACATGTTTCGTGGCATTTTACGCTGGGAATCCAAGCCAATGAAAATGAATGCCTGAATGGGGGGTGGGGGGGGGGGGGTAATTTGAACACATGCCTACCAGGTCGACAGGCAAGACTGCTACCCACTGAGAGACAGCGTGGTGTGCAGGACCGGTACTGATTCTTCACATCTGTAGAAAAGCATATTAGCATTTAACCATGTCATAATTCACAGCAGGACATGCAGACAGGCTGAGATTGGGCCTATGCTGATAAGGTTTACTCCACATGTTTTGGGTCCGCCAGACATCAACCCGTTGCTCAACAGAAAGTATGCCAAGTAATCAATACAGGTGCAGTTAGGTGACTTGTCGTACGAAAAGACGAACTTACTTGTAGCGCTTGTAAAGACAGGTGTGTACACAGGTCCCCAGTTAAGTCTGTTGTTGAGGGAGCTCACAGCTCCACATTTGTAGCTTTGACCTAAAAAAAGGAAACACAATTTTTAATGATTGGTTGGTTAGTTAATCCCCTCGAACACTGGGTTTTAACTTTTTAGTCTGATGCACCAGCTTGAGGTTGCCTAAACCCTGAAACGGCTAGCATCAGTCACAGAGGGTTAATGTTGTATGTGTTTCCCAATACATAACCAAAGTGCCATTTTCGCAGGGTCTATCCTACCGTGCTTTCCTTCTCATTTAAGGTACGCATAATATTAGTTTAACTTTGTAAAGCAGTCGTCATGTAAACAATATAAAGTACCACGATGCAATGCGGCTTTACAGAACACAATTACGGTAAACAAAGGACATTGCGGCGACAAGCCTTCATCCTAAACAAACACATACAAAAAAGTTAGATGCATATCCTTTACAGAACGTCGCAGTCAACCCCAGCATTTGTGGGTTCTTTGTGATTTCTTGGAAAGTTTGCCAGTTTCAGTAGTTTGCCATTTCTTTCATAACGACAGACACACATACCATTGTATGAAAACAAACTGACACATGCCTGGGTTCATTGGCATTAAGGTGAGTGGCCGTACAATATAAACAGTTCACGAGGTGAAAGGGCATTCACCGGAAAGAAAATATAAGGAGATAGACGGGGAAGGGTGTAAGGCAGAGGGGCTGCAAGAAAGGGCAGACAGGGAGCGATGAGATAGCATTTGTGTGTGTTGTGTGTGGAGGATTGTGAGGACATAGAATGGTTTATAAGACAGTGACAAACATTGACTGGGGAGAGGAAGCTGAGACCGGCTGCGAGTCGGGTCGTCTTGGGAGAGTTGAAGTTGGGAAACGACAGGAGAGGTCGGGAGTCCGAGTTGCGATTATTTTGGACAGTGAGGTAGAGACCGACTGAGGTTCGGGTGTTCGAGGAGTCGAGTGTGGAGACTCGACCAGTGTGGGTCAGCTGTCGTAGTATTCGAATAGTGAGGGAGTTAAGTAGACTCCGTGCCGTGTGTTTCAGTGGGAGTAATTCGAATAGTGAGGGAGTTAAGTGGACTCCCTAATGTGTGTTCAGTGGAAGTAATTCGGAGGCGAAGGATTCAAGACTGAGCCTAATTGGCAGCAGCGTGAGTGTTTGGGATTACGTGTACTGTACCTGTGACTATGCAATATATATATATATATATATATATATATATATATATATATATATATATATATATATATATATATATATATATATATATATATATATATAATGAACGTTCCTGAGGAATAATGTTGTATCCAGATGTTCAAATTAAAGTACTGTGTGCGCAGTCTGGTGTTTGATTTTGATGCATCGTGGTTAACCAGTTGTTCACCATCACATTTACAAGAACATACCCTAGACACAACCATAGCCACTCCATCTGTCACTCTGCCATCATTTACTTTGTGACAGACGATGAAGTGAGGGCTGTCCGATCTTGGAATTCGGTATATGGATTTACATCAGTGCGAATCAGTTCATTAAGCGCAACAACATGGTTTTTCCAAGTTCAATCCTGTGAAAGCCAGTAGACGAAGACAGGATTACAAACCACAGCTAATTCACAACAAAGCCACAACAGGTAAAACCATTGCCCACCCGGAGGGGGAAAGGGGACAGTGGGGGGTTACGCACAGTACACAGACAGGGTTGCGCTGCTGATAGAATCGTCTGGCGGACAGCGGGCGAATTATTTTGGACACGAGATTTTTGCGAGTTCAGGTGAACTTGAGAACAGTGAGTGTTTGTGTGGGACGGAAAAGTTTCCACAGTTGATGTGAGTTGACAGACAGGTCAAGAGTTCCGCGCAGAGAATACGACGGGAGTTACGAGGGTAATTCATGGTTAAAATCTCGCCAGGAGGAGGGGAGTTATAGGAGAAACGTGTGGGGAACACACAAAGGTGACAATCGTTGTTCCACAGAAAAGTAAAAGTTTCTACACGGATTATTGTAATAAAGAGAAACAGAGATGACCGGTGGGTTCATTTCGAGGCCGTGGACAACGGAAAGTTACTAGAGGTCGGTGGTAGGACAGTGCGTGTATTTGATGATAAAGGAAAATTTCTATCAGTCAGTGATGATTGTAGTACACTGAGTACTAACTGAGATGACCTTGTGTGCCAAGGCAGAGAACCAGGGAATTTGAAGGAAAAATTTCCATTGAGAATAACACGTTGTTTTTGTACGGAAACTAGGATTTACGTTTAACGTCTTTGTGTGTGTGTCATCATCGGGAAACAATCGACAACAGTCATTCAGGTGCCGTCTTCGCAAGTATGAGCGCATTTCTCTACCAAAAAAAGACTTGCAAAACGGATTTAAAGTGCTGGATAATTTTACTGCCATTCGTTGGTTGAACCTTTTCGGCAACAGTGAAGCCATACCATCACTTCAAAGCAACAGCAACGACACAGATAAACATTCATTGACTTTAAAGGTATTTTCGTCTCCCCAAAGCGAATCAGAACACTAATTCATGGTGGGAATCTAACGTCGTAATATTTTCAAAACAATAACCGACAGACATTTCCACGCGATTTTCGGAGACTATTGAAAACAAACGAAGGACTTTTATGAGATTTCACCACCGCATTGTTGTCGGCTACCCTTTTTTGTTTCTGTTTCTCTCATCGTCCTAAGTATTTTTGTTGTGCGTTACGTAATTATTTGTATGTGGTCCAGTGGTCGTAAAAAGTAGGATATTTTTGCATTGTTTCGCGGCCGTGTGGGAGACAAGGCAAAGGTGAATTGTCTAGGTGCACATTGTATGTTGTTGAGAGGCAGCTGACGGGTCAGTTTGTTTTGTGCTATTGAGCAATTGGGTCGTCTCGACATTATACACGGTGTCCAAGTGTCTATCGTCAGATATATGTACATTATTCATTTTATATTTTTTCTTTTTACTGTTTTCTCTTTACTGTTACATATGATATTTGATTTCTTTGGATATATGGTATTGTTGTAATTCTTATGTTAATACAGCTTCTATCTAGATGGTATCTGTCAGTTTATATTATGCGCACGGTATGGTCTTTCATGGGCATGTTTATGTCAGTGGTTTTTATTTCTATGTAATCATCCGTCTGCGTTTCACCAGCCTATGCGTCAAGCGTCTAATATTTGGCACTTAGTGGGTATCATTCATTGGTAAATTTATTTGTATGTTTAAAACTATTTCCAGGAATTGTTCTACAGTTATTTGATATATATATATATATATATATATATATATATATATATATATATATATATATATATATACGAGGGTGTATAGTTAATATTCCCCCCTCACTACCTAGTGCGTGAAGAGTGACTGTGCGAGTACAGGGTGACATTATTAGTACTACGGATTTACGTACAGTCTTAGTGGAGGTGTACTTAGGGAAAGTACACGAAGACTAGCAACAGAGTCTTTACATTTATAGTTGGCTGACAGACAGCAACTTGTCCACAAGTACAAGATGGCTACTTTAATGGAATATATTGAAGCAGGTGAATGAGTTACAGGAGTATGCCGAAGCAAAAGAACAAAAACAGATTGAAAGAGACCAGAGACAAGCAGAAAGAGAACAGAGACAGGCAGAACTCGAGGCCAAGCGTGTACAGGAAGAAAAGTTAGCTGAAATGGAAAACAAGCGTCTACAGGAAGTAAAGTTAGCTGAAATGGAAAACAAGCGTCGACAGGAAGAGAGAGAGACACACAAATGAAAATAGAAATTGAGAAAGAAAAGCTCAAGAGGGAAACTGAAATTGAGTTAAGAAAATTAGAACTATCATCAAAAGGTCAAAGTGAGGAAAGCAGAAGACCTCCGCAGTCGTCACAGAGACTAAAACTGCCATATTTTATGGACCGAGACAACCTTGAATCGTATCTTGACAGATTTCAAGCATCGGCGAAAACTTTAGGCATCCCAGAAGAAGAGTATGAGATGCGGCTGGGCGAGTTTTTGACAGGGAAGGCTCTAGATACCATGTTTAACTTACCCGTGGAAGAAAGAAACAACTACACTATTTTGCGTCAACGTCTGCTTACAAAGTTCCAACTAACTGAGCATGGATATAGAACAAAGTTTAGACACTTAGGACCAGAGACAAATCAAGATTTCACAGATTTTGTTAACACAGTAAAGAATGCATTTAATAAGTAGATGGAGCTGGCAGAGGTAGGAAAAGATTTTAATAAATTAGTGGATTTAATGCTAAGAGACAAGGTGTTATCATCGTGCAATACTAATTTAGTGGCTTTCTTCGAAGAACGTAAGCCAAATGACATAGACACAATGTCTCAGTTAGGGCAAAATTACATGACTGCACATCCCAATAGTTCTATAAGCAGACAAATTGATGAGGAAATAGTCTGTGCAGCGTATACGAAACAGGACCAGAATCCAGTTATTAGACCAAGATCGAAAAGTGTGGATTCAGCACAGAAAGGTGAGCAGCAAGAACCTCAAGATAATGGTTACAGTGGCAACCATGATGGTAGAGTAGGACGGTACCCATACAAAAGGGGGAATTTCCAGAGACGTCCAAATAGTTATGCCGGATGTTGGAATTGTGGGAGCTGGAGACACAAAATGGCAGATCACACGCGTGATCCGGGACTGTTTCCGGATCCGGTCAGGGATATGCACTACTGACGAGCTCAAATAAGGGCGAAACTCGAGTATAGTGCTTCCATATTGACGTGGATAGGCCTTAGGTTCATACCAGAATGTGATCGGCGTTGCCAGTAGTGGGTTGTGCTCAATATTTAAATTTCAAATCCCGAAACAACCACATAATCAATTGATTATTGCTCACTGGATTTAGGAGGCCTGGTGTTCCTTGCCAGTGAGAAGTCCTGATCGTTCGGGTCTCATCGATTGACGGACGTTGGTCGCGGCGATTGGGCAATCTTGAGCATAGCCTACGATGGGTAGCGTTGTGATGTTCTGTTGTGATAATTTGGTGTGTATAGTGTGTGCCGCGTGGTTACACACCCACTTCACACGCGTGAGCCGGGACTGTTTCCGGATCCGGTCAGGGATATGCACTACTGACGAGCTCAAACGAGGGCGAAACTCGAGTATAGTGCTTCCATATTGACGTGGATAGGCCTTAGGTTCATACCAGAATGTGATCGGCGTTGCCAGTAGTGGGTTGTGCTCAATATTTAAACTTATAATAACGTTGATAGCAACGTCTTTCAGAGCGGATATTACTTGGATATATCTCTGATGTCGGCTGTTATATTGATTAGGCTGTCCTCTGATTTTGGTAATATTGCTTGGTCAATATGAGCAAATCAAAATCAAAGCTTATAAACTGAATTCTCATGCTAAATCCTACCTGGAATATTGGTATCGATTACCAAAGTCGAAGAGGCATCAGTAGTGTCATCTCTGCCCAGACTTTGATTACCATTGTGTGTGTACCATCGAGCTTGTCCTGGAGGAAACCCAGGCGACTCCAACACACACTTGCATGTTGCTGTTGAACCATTTAATATCTTGCCATCCACTACACCAGGTCCAACTGGACACTGGCTGTAGTCTATGACAGCTACTGGACTACCTGTACGGAAACGTAGTATTTCAATAGTCATCTAAAGGCCACAACACCAAATGATCAGAACAAATCAAATTAACAGATTCAGTGCGAAACACAACGTACTCTTGGACCAAACATAACTGGAGCTACGGAAAATGGGAAGTAGAGGTTTGTTACAGTTATGACTTAAGGCGATTAATCATCCCATGGAACTTGATCAGTTAAAATACAGAATCATAAAGCATCAACAATCTGATTGAGGCATACCAAACCTGCAACTCAAAGCCAAAAGATTTGACACCATGCTTTCGACATTCTCTCATCTCATCTCATCATGTTCCTCTTGCACCTTGCGGTGTCGAGGTGAAGTATAAACAGCGGGAGAGTGCCCGCTTATGGGCTTCATGTATCGATATTCCCATGAACTCTGTTATTTCCTCCTTCCATCGTTTACGTGGTCGGCCTCTTCTCTGCTTCCATCTAGTCTGTACATCATTGCTTGTTGTGGTATACTGTTAGTTGGTAACCTATTTGCATGGCCAAACCATTTGACTTGCTGCCTTCTAATAAAATCTAGTGCAGCTATAACCCCCACTCTAGTCCCGATTTCTTCATGTCTGTTCTTATCTCTTCTTGATACATTGAGTATTCTTTTCAGGAATCTCATTTCTGTTGTTGTGATTTGTCTTTTCTATTATTCTGTCATTGTCATGCTTTCGACATTACCAGTGATTTATTTAAAGCCTAATCTTTCCTCTTTTTATTCTTTTGGACACGTTATTAGAAGAAATACATTGTAGAGCTTGGTAACAACTGGCAGTATTGATTGGAAAAGCACAAGGGGAAACAGAGAAGTAAATATCTTCATGGCTTGGCTACGTGATTTGGTCGAGACAAGAACACTGAGATGATCCAAGAATCTGATGACCGTGTTAGATGGCCAAACATGAACGCATACGCATATCGGCAAAGCTCATGATGATGAATCTGTCGGTTAATTTTATGCTTAACATGTTTACTGTTGACTTTCTTCTTCTTCTCTTCCTCCATTTACCTCGGTGAAGTGGTGTGGGAGATGTAAGAAACTTTTGTGCGCTCTTCCCAATGCGCTTTTGGAGGTCAACATGGCGGACTGGATACGTGCGCTCATTTTTAAACATCGAGCATTGGTTCGTAACATCCCATGTGTTGATGCCGAGGTATCGCGTTCAACCCCTTCACTGGTAAGTTGGACTAAAATGTGGACCTCTCTTCCTTGACTTGAGCACGTACATTACTAGTGCTTCTGAAGTCAGAGTGGGTTTGCCTGATGGCGAGGAACGCCGGAAATAGAGAAAGCTAATCCACACGCAAAAATCAGTCCAGCGTACGAGAATTAGTTGCAAGGGTATGGACCACGCTTGAGTTCAAAGTTAGAGAACGCACACATTCACAAACATAAAAACAAAAAGAATGAGCTTTGTAACTGGGTGATACCTTCACTTCATCTTTTTACAACGAGAGAGAGAGAGAGCGAGAGAGAGATAGAGAGAGAGCGAGAGAGGGAGAGAGTGAGGGAGAGAGAGAGCGAGAGAGAGAGGGGGAGAGAGAGGGGGAGAGAGAGGGAGAGAGAGGGAGAGAGAGAGAGAGGGAGAGAGAGAGAAGTGAGAGAGAGAAGGAGAGAGCGAGCGAGCTAGAGGGAGAGAGAGGGGGAGAGGGTGGGAGGGATATATAATAAGTACACATAGCGGCAAAGTTATGGTACTGCGAGCATCGTGAACTGGCTTCTCACCCCGTCTGTCGAGATCTAACATATGTAAAGGCCTAACCACAACCCGACGGCAGTATGTAGCCACTTTAGTAATATTTTCTAAATTGCCTTTTTAAGTTTATATTGCATAGGTAGATACCTCTTGAAAACACAAATCCAACGGTACCTTATTCAACTCTGTAAGTCATTTTTAAGCCGAGATATTAAAGTTTGTGTGTCAGTTAAAACATACATATAGAAGGAAAACGATTTTGACCTTTCACTTGTTGTGACTTTACCTACATACTCACGCAACTATTATTTACACTGTCGCCAAGGGATATTACCACTGTCGCTGTCTAACTCAAGGGTAAATAACTCTGCCAGTTTATATATATATATATATATATATATATATATATATATATATATATATATATATATATATATATACACACACACACTCAGATGTACACATCTCCACGCCATGCTGTGATGACTTCAGACGCAGTGCGTGACTGCTCGCGCTGTCTAGACAACGCGAAGGCCGCCGGCGGAGATGCATTTTGACAACAGACGTCCCATTATAAAGTTGCAAAATTATCAATGATCTTGTCCGTGAAGAGTGATGAAAAATTACACATACATACAATATGTGTGTTGAATGTGCACATGCATTCATTATCACGTTAATCGCTCTGTATACTCCATGACAATAATTAAATGGAGTATGACACCTAAAACTGCCATCCCCCGCCATTGAAATACCACATTACAGCATGCGATTTTCAAAATTTTAGTGTCAGATTGAATACCAACTTAAATGGTTGAAAAATAGAACATACACTTACAAATGGATGCTACATTTAATAATACAAAGCATAACAATGTAGTACGTCTTCTTAGTACGTCGTCTTCTAAAACGATATTTACGGGTTTACTTACCACTCTTTTTGTTTTTGTGTTAGATGCAGGGAATGCGGATACTGATCGGCCGATACAGCTGGAACCTGATAAATGTACATGTAAGTGGGGGAATCTTGCATAAGCAGAGAGAGTTGGGACTGGTTGGAAGGATCAGTGAACATCCCTGGAACCAAGTATCTGATATGTGGTGACTTCAATGCCAGCGCCAAGGAATGGGAAATGTCGGGAGAGAACAGACAGGGTACTGCTCTTGTTAAGGCCTTGCTTTAGACGGATGTTTTCTGTCTAAATGACGGGACACCCACTAGGCTAGCAATGAGACCGGGGGACCCTGACACGGCCATCGACCTGGCGCTTGTATCCCAAGAGGCGGCATCAGATATAAAATGGAGCGTCCTTGGAGACCATGGAAGTGACCACCTCCCCTGTTCTGTGCTGATACCTAAGTCCAGCACAGTTAGGGCTTTAAGAGCTCGCAGGGCATTCAGTTATGATCGCGACCACTCTTCGCTCTTGGGGCGCTTAAGATCACAGGGAAGATCTAAACCAACAAGAAGAATCTTTACTCAACCACCATGTTGCACACCAATGGTCGAGAATTCATGGAGGGAAAATAGGGTAGCCATAAGGAATTGGCAGAGGGTGCGGAGAGCATCCAATTCAGTTGACACAGAATTGGAAGATGCTGAAAGGTATAAAAAAAGTAAAGGTGCAGGATTTCAAACTGCAGGCAGCATAGGCAAAGAGGATTAAGTGGAAACAGTTTATCAATGAAGTCGGTGGGGATGTGACATTGGGAAAATTCTGGAGGCTGCACCGGCAGATGAAGAGACAGGTGATGCCTGGTACACATGGCACCGTTTATGATGATAACAACCGACCTTTGACAACTGACAAGGATAAAGTGGAGGATTAACTTGCGCGATTTTTAAAACAGACGGATCAGCAAGATAGGGCTTTTAGAGATAACGTCAGAGAAGCCTTGTCACGGGTCACTAGGAAGGAGGACTGTGAGATTAAAGTAGAGGACATTAGACGGGTACTGAAGCGGGCTGAAGACACATCCCAGGTCCAGATGGGGTGAGATACTCACATATGAGGAACATAAATGATGGGAACTTGGATCAGATGGCTCTTTGTTTCAACTTAAGCATCAATACGGCGAAAATACCCCACGATTGGCTATATAGCTATCTGGTCCCACTCCCAAAGCCAGGTAAGGACCACTCCAGACTTAATGGATACCAAATCATAACCCTGCAAAACACGTATGGCAAAGTCCTCGCAAAGATAGTACCACGCAGGCTCCAGCAACATTTGGAAAGTCGGAATCTGCTTCCCCAAGGACTCGGGAGCTACCGGCCTGGAAAGGACACCTGGGCCAATGCTGCAACTTTTGCATTTGATGTCTACGAGGGCTTCCAGGATAAACAGGAGACATTGTCGGTAGCTCTTGACCTGGAGGATGCGTATAACAGGGTTAGGTAAGATCGGTTAATACACACACTGTCGGACATGAAGATCTAACCTTGCATTGTTAGATGGGTTGCGGCAGTTTTTTATGAACGTAAGGTTGCACTGCGCATGGGTACCTGGACTTCTGACCCCTGTACTATTACACCTGGGTTGCCACAGGGATCTGCCTTGTCCCCGGTGCTCTTTAATGTCTACACCAGCAAAATCGCAGCTATTGAGACACCAGGTGTGGGAAGAATCTTGACATTTGCATATGATGTGCTGGTGTACAAACAGGGCAGAGACAGGGCCAGTTTAGCGAAAGACGTACAGTTGGCGGTAAACAAGGTGACGGAGTGGTGCAGGGACGCAGGGGTCATTTTAAACCCAGACAAAGCATCGGTTGTGTGGTACCCCCTGGATAACCGGATCGCCAAGGCAGACGTGCCAGGTATCATGTTGAATGGATGTCCTCTTAGTCGAGAGAGTAAATTAAAGTACTTCGGTATCACCTTTGACAGGTGTTTGTCTTTTAAGGATCATGTCGAGGCCTTGGTGGTGGAGGCTGGTAGGGGACTTAATGCATTGAGGGCTATGGCAGCAACCGGGGTAGATCAGAGGATGCTGTACAGGCTCTTTCAGCAGTTAATAATTTATGTCATTGAGTATGGTTTGGGGCTGCTTTTGGACACACCAATTATCTGCATGAGGCATATCCTGGCGCTACCTACAATGACGGATAGACATAGGGTCCTTCAGGCCAAATGGTACCGCAGACAGGGATCACCCGCTGCATGCAGCAATGGATATGGTAAAGGGTCATAGACTAAGACGAGGAAGGTTCTGGATGGCACTGGCAGAACTTTCTATAAGTCAGGTGTGTGATCTAGAGACCATCAATAGTGGAAAAGAGTGGATTGAAGTTCCGGATGACATGACGGACTGGCACAATGTAATAATAACATTGGGTCGTGAGTGCAGAGAATGCGCAGCGGGCCGCACTGAGTTTGAATTGCAACAGCTGATACAGAGCAACACACATCAAGGTGACATAGTCATCTACACCGATGGGTCAGTGGTGAGAAACAGACATAGTCGCTTGGGCTTTGTTGCAAAGGCTAATGGGCGAGTCTTGCAAAAGGAGAGCCTGGCATTTGAGACTACGGCCTCCAGCATGAGAATGGAGGTGGAGGCAGTAACAGCGACATTCTGTTGGCTAGAGGAGACTATTGCAACACACGTTGTGTTCATTACTGATTTAAAGAATATGCTTAGCAAGGTGGAGCAAGGAATATTTCGTGTGGAATGGCTCTCGTCGCTTCAGAGGTCACAGATAGTGAGAATTGTATGGATATTTTGCGCTGGCCATGCGGGTGTACAGGAGAATGAACAGGCTGATAGGCTGGCAGGGAATGCACCTCTTGGTGGTTTCTTGCCTATGGACAAGGTTGAGGTGGTTGTGCGCTTGTGGGACCAGGTGGAGAAGTCGGAGGAACATATTGAGAACCCATATGTGGAAAGAATGAGATTGCAGGGAGATCGGCAGGGGTTCTGGAAGAATCTCAAAACTGGGAGGGAAGACCAAGAGAACTTTTAATCAGATAGCGGTGGGAACAATTAGTAGTATGACTCTTCGCTGGCTGTTGAACGAGGGGACTGAGGACGTATGGGAATCTCCTGAGTGCAGTGATGTCGGTTCTTTTCTCAACTCAATTAAACTCAACTCAACTCAACTCAACTCAACTCAACTTACCACTTAGAATAGGCAGCCTGGTTCTCCGGTATAACAAGGGTTCCGGACTTGCCAGAAATGCAGAACGCAAAAAGGGGTGGCTAAAAACTATATCAAGTAATCGTTATCTGGTTGTTTCGGGATTTGAAATTTAAATATTGAGCACAACCCACTACTGGCAACGCCGATCGCATTCTGGTATGAACCTAAGGCCTATCCACGTCAATATGGAAGCACTATACTCGAGTTTCGCCCTCATTTGAGCTCGTCATTAGTGCATATCCCTGACCGGATCCGGAAACAGTCCCGGATCACGCGTGTGAAGCGGGTGTGTAACCACGCGGCACACACTGGACACACCAAATTATCACAACAGAATATCACAACGCTACCCATCGTAGGCTATGCTCAAGACTGCCCAATCGCCGCGACCGACGTCCGTCAATCGATGGGACCCGAACGATCAGGACTTCTCACTGGCAAGGAACACCAGGCCTCCTAAATTCAGTGAGCAATAATCAATCACACGCGTGCCTGTTTCCGGATCCGGTCAGGGATATGCACTACTGACGAGCTGAAATGAAGGCGAAACTCGAGTATAGTGCTTCCATATTGACGTGGATAGGCCTTAGGTTCATACCAGAGTGCGATCGGCGTTGCCAGTAGTGGGTTATGCTCAATATTTAAATTTCAAATCCCGAAACAACCACATAATCAATTGATTATTGCTCACTGGATTTAGGATGTTCCTTGCCAGTGAGAAGTCCTGATCGTTCGGGTCTCATCGATTGACGGACGTCGGTCGCGGCGATTGGGCAGTCTTGAGCATAGCCAACGATGGGTAGCGTTGTGATATTCTGTTGTGATAATTTGGTGTGCCCAGTGTGTGCCGCGTGGTTACACACCCGCTTCACACGCGTGATCCGGGACTGTTTCCGGATCCGGTCAGGGATATTCACTACTGACGAGCTCAAATGAGGGCGAAACTCGAGTATAGTGCTTCCATATTGACGTGGATAGGCCTTAGGTTCATACCAGAATGCGATCGGCGTTGCCAGTAGTGGTTTGTGCTAAATATTTAATCGTTATCTGTTTTAACTCAATCTTGAAATAATCGTGGAATTTAACATCATGAGTACGCTTACTATCCCCATATCGGAGACACAAAAACAAATAACCGAACGTAACCGCAAGAAAAATTCCGGTAAAATACGGCAAACCAGAACCAAGGTACCTAGCATTATGTAATGTGGGGCTACATATAATACATACAATTGTATAAGTATATTTATTTTACGGTGTGTGCTTAATATGAAAATTAAGGGAAAACATATATATATATATATATATATATATATATATATATATATATATATATATATATATAATGTATGTGCACATGATGAACTGGTGTACAAGTAATAATAATACTAATAATGTGTCCCAAAACAGGTTCCTGCTGTCTGTGGAGTTTTAGCGCCATCACAATGCAATGAGAAATAGGTAGCCAACCTTTCCTCTGCCATCGACGAGACCAGGAATCGAACCCGTCTCCGACAATGCTTAAGACATTACCTATTCCGTTCGCTATCAACTACGCTAAATCGCCCACTTGAAGTTTATTTTATGTAAGAAATATAGCCAATATTGTTACATTAGTAGAAGTATATTTGATACACGACCTTTCACTGATACACGTACTATTGTTAGAAATATGGTTAACTCACAAAGTACGACTAAAATAGAGATATTAATGGTAAAAGTACATTTAATTTTAAAGAAGTATTAATTATATATGAAATATAGCTAATTTTATAAAGTAGCTGGTACTTTACAGGACGTGGCTCTCATCATGTCCTACCAAAAATTCTCTACATTTCGCCAATTTCCCTGCCTCAGGCATGTTCATGCTGAGGGTGTCTTTAATGTCTCAAGTCCACCTGAGTCCACAAGTACAACAGCTGATCCAGAGTAACACACATCAAGGTGACATAGTCATCTACACCGATGGATCAGTGGTGACAAACATACGTAATGGGTGGGGCTTTATTGCAAAGGCTAATGGACGAGTCTTGAAAAAGGAGAGTCTGGCATATGAGACTACGACTTCTAGCATGAGAATGGGGTTGGAGGCAGTAACTGCGGCATTCTGTTGGCTAGAGGAGACTATTGCAACACACGTTGTTTTCATTACGGATTCGAAGTGTATGCTTAGCAAGGTGGAGAAAGGAATGTTTCGTGTGGAATGGCTCTCGTCGCTTCAGACGTCACAGATTGTGAGAATTGTATTGATATGTTGCCCTGGCCATGCGGGGGTGCGGGGGAACGCGGGGGCTGATAGGCTTGCAGTGAAGGCACCTCTTGGTGCCAGATTGCCTATGGACAAGAGGGAGGTGGTCGTGCTCTTGTGGGTCCAGGTGGAGAAGGCGGAGGAACAGATTGAAAACCCATATATGGAAAGAATGAGATTGCAGGGGATTGGCAGAGGTCTGGAAGAATCTCAAATCTGAGAGGGAAGCCCAGGGGAACTTTAAATCAGATATCTGTGGGAACGATTAGTAGTATTAATCTTCCCTTGCTGTTGAACGAGGGGACAGAGCACGTATGGGAATTTTATGAGTGCAGTGATGTCGGTTCTTAACTCAACTCAAGTCAACTCAAGTCCACCTTCATGTTGGTCGACCCATGCCTCATTTCTGGAAGTCATGCCTTCCATTACCGTGCTATTAAAATCCCGTCGACATTTAATGGCCAGGGTGTTTGAGTGTCCCAGATGTGATGCTGTTTATGATCCAGTTTTCATTGACGTTCAGATCGTGAAGCATGACAACAATTGTTTTTTCGTCTTCGTGTTCCAAATTATTGCAACAATTGCTTTGAACTGGGAATGTTCAAAAGACTCCATTCTCTTCTTTAGTGATAACGAAATGGTCAATTATCCACATAACGAAATCGTCAATTACTCACATAACGATTTTTATTTCACATAACGAAATAGTAAATTACTAATAAAACGACATGGGCAATTAGTCACATAACGATATGATCAATTAGTCACAGAAGAATGATGCATGTTTTCAAAAGTTGTATTCTTTTGACTGTATTGTGCCATAGGCTCTTAATGCTGTTTGACCTCTGCATTACTATGTTCATTCTATTTATGACAAGTAATGTGTACGACAATTCAAACATACTCAGCTGCAAAGTATAATCCTGGCTGACAGCATTTGGGACGTTGATTCCTGTACTGTTGGACAGATCTGGAAACATTTTGACGTAATATCCGTATTTTAGTGGTTCCAACTTTGCTGCGGATATACGCCATATACATTCTGCTGAATATCCGTCCAGAGTAAGAGAAACAGTGTCCGCATTGATGCAATGAGTACTTAGTATACCCTGCTTGAGAAAATCTACCTGTAAACGAGTCAATATATCTAAATCACCCAACATTTAAATCCGTGAGAGAACTAGACAAATACCAACGAACGATGCGGGTTAGTCAATAAGTAAGTCACACAGTTCTGTGGGATGGTAGGTAAATGTAGTTGGTGTTTTCTACAGGTGTCATTAGGTGACAGCAACATCGAACTCTATATTCCCGTTCGTCAGGTGGCGATAGGTGTCTCATGCGCATGCGCGGTACATAAATAAAATGGCGACTGTATTTACGCAGTTTACAATCAAAGAGCAACGTGCTGTTGTGCGTTTTTGTGGGCAAAAGGACTGCCTGCAAGGACATTTATAAGGAAATGATTCCTGTTTATGCTGACACATTTTTGTCCCGTAAAGCGGTGCACAGCTGGGTAGAAATATTTTCTCAAGGACGCTCTAAAATTGTTGATGAAATCCGATCTGGTCGTCCTGTTGAGATAGCAACAGAAGGATCCGTGCAGCTGGTGGAGGAGATGATTAGAGGTGACAGGGAAGTAACAATCGACTCTGTAGCATCTGTAATAGGGTGCTCACGAAGTTCTATGTAGCCGGTTTGGGAGGACTGATAAAACGATGGGGTAAGTGCATTACGATTGGTGGAAATTATGTTGAGAAATAAAGGGACAATGTATGTATACAAATAAACTTATTTCAAGTTGTTATCATATTTAGTTATTTTTTAACAGCCATTTGTGACTTACTTATTGACTTCCCTCGTACGCGGTGAAAACAGAAAGCGGCTGGCGCTGGATATGTCATACATTGAGAACACCCATGAATAGTATTACCAATACAATCCTTAATCTGGAACTTACAGGTTAACAGACATATTTAAAAAAAAACCTTTTAAAAAAAAAGAAAAAAAAAAAAAGGTAAAATACTAACGGAGACGAGAAGAAGAAACACAAATACACAATATGGGAAAGACATGGACAGATCTGCATGTGATAGCTAATGATAGGAGGCTTGGAGTGAATTGGTTGTGGGCATATGCTCCAACAGGGGATAGTAAGCAAAAGAAGACGAAATAAGACGTTTATGAAAGTCTGTTCCGAAGCAGTTCTTGATGTGAGAGGACACACAATCTGTAGGCCTGAACGTACGTGGGAATAGGATTCTTATCTTTCCCTCACTTATCAAGCAACAAGTCCAGATATCGAACCCTCTTCAGCCCGTGGTCACGACATTATCAGCGCTGCTTTCTAACAACTTCGCTAACGCTCCCGCTCAGTATATTTTTTGAAAAAATTTATAATATAACAAAATATATCCATAACTATGACTGTTTCCTAATGTTGACGCATTATGTAGTTTGCTTACTAATGTAAATCATCATCAAGTTCTCCCGCATCGAAAGTCTTCATGGGGTGTCCACACTGACATCTTACTGCATATATCGTGATTATGTCTTCATTCCTACTCGTTGCACACTTTCCTCTCATATCCCTCAACACCGCCCAACTCTTCGTTGGCTGCTGAGGATGATCCTAAATCAATCAATCAATCAATCCCTCAAAACCGCCATTTAACACAACCTGTCTCTTATTCTCCGATATGTCTGACCTGCATCTAATTCTGTCATGTTTTGTTCAGTCTCATCTATTGTCATGTTAACGCTACCTCCTTGTCAGTTACAGGACCTCGCTGTCAACCCCAGCAATTTTGGGTGATCTTGATTTACAAGCCAAGTTTACGTTCAAAACTTTGCCAAGGGAGTCTCGGTGTCGTAGTGGTTATGAAGCCTGCCTCACACTCCGGGGTTGTGGGTTCGATTCCGACCCACGTCGTTCGGTTCCCGTGTGCAACTTCCACAGACACCTCGGTATCGTCGTTGGAGCTGCTGTGTTCGTGCTTTGTGCAACGCTTTCGACAGGCCGCTTTGTGGAAAGAGACCCAACCATTTGGGATAAAACCCGGTATAATGAAGTCGTTCGACTGGCCTTTAACCCCTATTTTAGTTTGCCATTGCTTTCTGAACGACCGACTTCATTACCAATGTTTAAAATCAACACAAGGGGCCTGCTTCCAAATCGCCTGCAACTTATTCCTGTATGAGGTATTGAAAATCTGTATCGTTAGCCCTTCACTAGAGATGCCGTCATCTTGTGTAATGCTTCTTTGTTTCCATTTTCTATTATGATACTTCTCCAATTCTTCTAATTGACAGTATTCAATAAAAGAATTAAACACGTTTTATTATTAATTGCTTGAAATATTCTCGGCTTAGATACCTTATACTTATTGATGTGATTTATATTTTTATTGTTTGTTTCATTTGAGAAGTGATATTCTATACACTAAACATAATGTAATGTCGATTTACTTGTTCTGAGCGTGGTATTCTTTCCATCCATCCATCATGTGCCATGCCGGCAAGCGTGGGCGGTCATGTTCTGCCATCTCACTCGATCAACAGAGTCGTGGATCAGCTCCGTGTTTCTGTCTCGACCATGCCACAAGGCCAAGCCATCCAGGTACTTGCTTCTAGGTCTTCCCCTTGGTCTGTTCCCCTCGATCTTACCAGTTGTCACCAAGTTCTCCAAATCATTTCTTCTCATAACATGCCCAAAAAATTGTGACTGTCTACGTCTAATGTCTCTGATCAGTTTACGATCTTCATTTGTTTCTTGAAGGACTTGTTCATTGGTCTTTCTGGCTGTCCATGGTATTCTTTGCATTTTCCTCAGAAACCACATTTCTACAGCCATCAGATGTTTTTCAGCCTGGCTGCTCATTGTCCACGCTTCACATCCATATAAAAGTACAGGTTCAATGTAGCATCTCAACACTCTTTTTCTCGTTTCAATTGACATCTTTTTATTGGTCAGTATGTTTTTCATCTTGCTAAAGGCTACTTTTGCCATGGCGATTCTTGTTCTAATCTCTTCAAGGCATCTCCCATCAGATGTTATTACTGTTCCGCGATAATTGTACCTATTCACTTGTTGAAGAATATTCCCATTTACTTGTATATTACATTGTGGTATTTCGTTCTTCCTAGTGACGACCATAATCTGTGTCTTTTTACAATTTAATTCTAACTCTTGTTGTTCACTGTGTGTAACAACCGCATCTACTAAATTTTGCAGGTCCTGTTCATTGTCTGCAATCAAGACTGTATCATCTGCATATCTAATGTTATTGATGCATCGTCCCCCAATGTTGATTCCTTCCATATTTTCAATATTTCTGAAAATATTTTCACTGTACAGGGAAAACAGATCTGGAGACATTACACATCCCTGTCTCACACCTCTCTTAATAGGCTGATATTGGCTTACTTCATTATCAACTCTTATGGCAGCTTGTTGTTTCCAATATATGTTTTTTACAAGTCTAAGGTCTTTCCCATCAATTTGTAGATCTTCAAGCATCCTTATCATGTTGACATGTCTCACTTTATCAAAAGCCTTTGTGTAGTCAATAAAGCAAAGGTGTAGATCTTTGTTTACTTCTATAGAACGTTCGATTACGGTTCTCAGTATATACACAGCATTTACTGTACCCTTGCCTACTACAAACCCACATTGTTCTTCTCCTATTTCAGGTTGTATTTTCCTCCTAACTCTTTGCATGATAATTCTTAGCACAATCTTCGTGATGAGACTCATTATACTAATTGTTCGATGTTGATCACATTCCAAGGCTCCTGATTTCTTTGGGATTGCAATAAATGCAGAATTACATAACTCATGAGGTATATTTCCAGTATCATATATTGTATTAAGCAGACTGGTAACTTTATCTATTCCATATTCTTCTAAAGCATTAATCATTTCTGTTGTGACGCTGTCTGGACCGGGGGTCTTGCCAGATTTCATATGATTAAGAGCATTCTGAACCTCCATCTTCAAAATTGCTGGCCCTTCATTGTTATTCTGAACATCATACTGTTCGTCTCTGTTATCGTCATAAAGGTTTTTCACGTAATCTGACCATACATGTAAAATCTGATCTTTTTCTATTATGACTCTTCCATCTTTTGTCTTTAGGCAGCCTGCTGATGTACGTGTTCTTTGATTAGTAATCTCCTGAATTCTTTTGTGCATTAGTTTCGCATTTTTACTGTTGTGTTGTTTTTCAATTTCTCTGCAATTTTTCTCAAGCCATGTTTCTTTAGCCTCCTTTCATAAGGTTCTGACTTTTCTGTGAATTTCTTCATATTTGGCAGGATTATTTTTGTTCTGTCTTCTTGTTTCCATTAGTTGTCAAATTTCTTCAGTCATCCATGTCTTACGGCCCACTTTCTTTACTTTTGGAATAGTTTTTTCTGCTGCACAACTGATTGAATTCTTCAGCATTTCCCATTGATCATCTACACCTTGAAATAGGATCTCTAGATCAGACAATAAATCAAATTTGTTCTTTACTTCTATGTTAAAATTATCTTGTATTTCTTTGTCAGTTTTCAATTTGCACAAGTCATATTTAGGGTTTCCTGCTGTATACTTGACTTTCTTTAACTTTACCCTCAATGTGCAAGTAATTAATCTGTGATCACTGTAACAGTCTGCATTTTGAACTGTTTTTACAACTGTTAATGCATTTCGAAACCTTTTGCTTATCAGGATGTAATCTATCTGGTTTTTAATCCTGCTGTCTGGACTCCTCCATGTCCATAATCTTCTAGGATGTTGTTTAAACCAGGTGTTTCCTGCAACCATTTCTTGTTCTTTTGCCCATTCTACAAGTCTGTAACCTCTTTCATTTCTCTCTCCCAAACCATGGTTGCCTACACTGCCTCCATCGCTTTGCTTTCCTATTTTTGCGTTGAAATCACCCATTATGATATTTATTTCTGATTTTTTTACAGTTCTTCAAAGCAGACTCCATGTCATTATAAAATTCCTCTATACTTTCTTCACTGCTTTCACTTGTTGGGGCATATACTTGAATTACATTTATTTTAAAAGGTCTTCCGTTTAATTTTACTAATAGAACTCTGTCTGACACAGCCCAATATCCTTTGACAGAATTTGATGTTTGCTTATCTAATATAATGGCTACACCTCTTTGCTGTTCTTCTCCCCCCGAGTAAATAATCTTACAATCCTCTCCTGTCCTTATCCCTGCTCCTCTCCATCTCGTTTCCGATATTCCTAATATGTTAATCTTCTCTCTCTCCATTTCTTTTTTGATGTCCTCCAACTTTCCATCTGCATTCATTGTTCTAACATTCCAAGTTCCTACTTTCAATGATATTAATCTTTTGCACCTAGTAGCCTGTTGACGGTCTGGAGTCACCTGGTGCGCATGACTATCCCTACCGGGCGAGGCTGCTCCTATGGAGCACCCATTTACGCCGTTTCTCTGATTATCGATAAGTGAACACAACATGATTTTCTTGGCAAGTGTAAAGAAGGTAGTTTGCCATTGCTTTCCTTCCCAGCAGTGACCATACTGGTCAGTGACCGTAGCCATTGTCTCCTCAAAAAAAGGAGATCCTCTGCCTACCGTCGTGAAGGTGGAGACCATAACCTACAACTATCTGTCGGCTGCCCTCATCTTCATCCTCCACCTGCACACATGGCTTCACGTAACCCTGATCGGGGGGCTAAACGGGTACTCCACCTTGCCCAAGAGTGTCCCGTAGGCTAGCGGAGGGAAGGAGGCGCCTTACTTCTCCTTTGATAGGAGATACCCCTACCCCGCTACCCATTCTTTACACTAAACATAATGAAAGGCTGATTTATTTCTAGTTCTTTACGTAGTATTCTATGTACTAAACATAATTAAATGTCGATTTTTTTCTAGTTCTGGGTGTGGCATTATTTACATAAAACATAATGAAATGTCGAATTATGTCTAGTTCTTGACGTCGTAGTCTATATACTAAACATAACAATTTGTTTATTTATTTCTGGTTCTTCGAGTGGTATTCTATAAATTACGAGTAATCGCTTCATGCATGTGACAAACAGTGCGTATACTCACCCCTCTTATGTAGAGAATTGCGCTAACGGAAGGAAAGACATGCGTCGTCCTACATCTGATCTGTAGGTTATTTTTGGTGTAGTCCAGTTCAACAGGATCGCAGAGAGGCTTATTTGGCTTGGCTGTAAGTATAAGTTTCAATATAGTATGTGTGAAGATATATAGATTTTATTAGAAAGCAGCAAGTCAAATGGTGTGGCCATGCAAGTAGGTTTCCAGTCAACAGCATGCCACAACAAGCAATGATGTACAGACCAGATGGAAACAGAGCAAGAGGCCGACCACGTAAACGTTGGACGGAGGGAATAGCAGAATCCATGGGAATGTCGATATACGAAGCCCATAACCGGGCACTCTCACGAAGTTTATACTTCACCTCGACACCGCAAGGTACAAGAGGAACATGATGAGATGAGATGAGATGAGAAGATATATTCTTGATTCAAAGATGTGAATGTTTAGATCAAATCATACACGCCTTTCTAATAGTAATAACAATATGAGGGCGTTATAATGAGCTGGCGGGATTGCATAGATCGATATAATGAATAATATGTGGGTATGCCCACTAACACGCACTCATTACACAACATATAAAATACAACCTATAATTGTAGAGAGTGAAGTTAGACGGCCATTATTGAGAGTAGTATACTACCGTTACACAGAGTCAAGTTATATTGATTTATTTGGTTGTTCCAGGATTTTGAGGTGTGTAAATTGGGCACAAGTGGCACAGGTGATTGTATTCCGGCACGAATCTTTGGCCTGGTCCACTTCAGTTGAGGAAGTTAGGATAGTGGACAAAGTCCAAGATTCGTGCCGGAATACAATCAGCGTTGCCAGTAGTTGGCTGTATTCAATCTTTAAGTTATATTGCCGATATAGAGAGTGAAGTAATACTGTCGTTACGGAAGGTAGAGTAACATTGTCGTTAAAGAGATCGAAGTTATATTGCCGTTAAAGTTATACTGTCGTTATAAAGTGTGGTATTCTACCATTATAGAGCGTGAATTTACATTGCTGTTATAGAGAGTGAAGTAATACTGCTGTTATAGAGAATGCTATATTGCCGTTATTGCATTCAGTAGCATGTCCTTTGCAGAACCTCGCTCCAATAACAACCTTCGGGAAAACGTCTCGGTCATAAGTAAGATGTGCCAGTCCGATACACCCATCTGGACATCATCTGCCACGTCCTTCGCCCTTCTTATCTTTCGCCTTCCTCTTTCTCTCTTCCCGGGCATATACCCCATCCATTAGTGTTCATTTCAACCTTTCATAAGGTTTCAAGTGACCAACATATCTCAAATTTGTGTGTTTTATCGTCTTTAGTATTCGGCCTTCGTTAATATTCAGCTCTTGTCGTATGGATGCATTTGTGCTTTTCTGTATGCAAAATATTCTTAGAACCCGTCTATAACATTTATATTCAAAGGCATTTATGCTCTGTTCGGCTTGGTTAGTAAGTGTCCAGTTCTCACAAGCGTATGTTGCAATGGTGAAGATACATTCTCTTAAAAATCAAATTTGTGTAGTTCTATCTGTCACACTCCACAATTTATTCAGATTTTGAAGAGCAATAGATATTCGTCTTGTAATTTCTTTCATAATGTCACCATTGTTGGTAATTAATGACCCAAGATACTCGACATGTTCCATTAACTCCAATTTGTCCTCATTAGCATATATTACTTTCTCCATATTATATTTATATGTATGCATTATCATTGTTTTTGCTATGGTAAGGTATAAGTTATGATTTTCACTATTCTTTTATGTTGAGGTTGTTAGTTTTTCCATACCATTCTGTGATTCGGTGAGAGAGTGAAGTTACTTCGCCGTCTTGAACAGTTAAGTTATACTGCCGCTATAGAGACTATTATACTACCATTATAGAGAATGGAGGCATGTTGCCCTTATAGAAAGAGAAGTTATTTTGCGATTATAGTGAGTAAAGTTATATTGTCGTTTAGAGAGTGACACTGAAGTTAAATTGCCATAAACTGAGTTAAATTATACTGCCGTTTCAGACTGGAATTTATACTGCTGTAATGAAGTGTTATACTACCGTTGTAGAATGTTGTTATAAGTAGTATAGTAAGTAGTTTTGGGGTCGTAATTGAAGAGCCGGTACTCATTTATTTTTTTTTTTTTTTTTTTTGGGGGGGGGGGGGGGGGGTGAATGTGACGTCACGGCAATGCGTCACTTTCTGGCTCCACCAATTTCATATTTCCCGTGCTAAAAGAGAAAAGTGCTCCCGGTATTTAAAAATTACAAAAAATGAAACAAATAAAACATAACAGAATTATTTAAACCAAAAAAAAAAAAAAAAGATGGCGGATATTATTGTCTTTTATGGGCGGGGATTAAACAATATCATCATACCATTATCGGTGTGTAATTGTTGGGGTTATCTTCTGTCTCTTCTTCATCCTCATTCTCTTCTTCCGCCTTATCGTCTTCTTCTTCTTCTTCTTCTTCTTCTTCTTCTTCTTCTTCTTCTTCTTCTTCTTCTTCTTCTTCTTCTTCTTCTTCTTCTTCTTCTTCTTATTCTTCTGCTTTATCTCCTCTTCTTTTCCTCCACTTCCTCTCTCTCTCTCTCTCTCTCTCTCTCTCTCGCTCTCTCTCTCTCTCTCTCTCTCTTTTCATCCTCTTCCTCCACGCAAACATCTTCCTTTCCTCTTCGGCGTCATCTTCGTCCCCTTCCTCCTCGTTTCCTTCTGCTGCATGGTAGTTATTATTGTCTATAGTCTCTGTAGTAGGGCTGAGCGTAAACATTATCATCATACCATTGGTGGTGTGTTAGGGTTACATTTTTCTACTCCCTCCTCCTTATTTCTCCTCATTCTTCTTGATTCGTAAGTAGATGGACGGGCGGGTTTGTTGCTGGGTGATGCCGGATCATATTCAATGTTGGGGTGTGACCATGGGGGATCGCAGAGGGAGATATTTATTTCCCCGCGCTTTGTTGATTTTTTCTTCTTTGGTCGTGTACTGTGGTGAGGAGTGGGGGAGACATTTCCCGTGCTAACGGATGTTACTACTTCCAGTCTATTCTTCCTCTTCTGATGCTACTTCCTCCTCCTAACCTCTTCTAATCAGGAGCCTTAGAATGTGATCAATATCGAACAATTAGTATAATGAGCGACAACACACTGATTTTGCTGAGAAAAAAGTTAGGACAAAAATACAACCCGAAATAGGAGAAAAACAATGTGAGTTTGTAGAAGGCAAGGGTTCAGTAAATGTTGTGTATATGCTGAGAACAGTAATTAAGCGTTCTATAGAAGTAAACAAAGACTTACATATTTGCTTTGCTGACTACACAAAGGCTTACGATAACGTAAGACATGTTAACACGATGGAGCTGATTGCATATCTGAATATTAATGGGAAAGACTTTAGACTTATAACAAAACATATATTGGAAACAACAAGCTGCCATAAGGACTGATAATGAATTAGGCAATATCAACCAATTAAGAGAGGTGTGAGACAAGGTTGTGCACAATGTCTCCAGATCGGTATCCCTGTACAGTAAAAGTATTTTCATAAATGTTTACGATATGAACGGAATATCATTGGGGGACATAGCATCAATACCATTAGATATATGGATGATACAGTATTGATTGCAGACAATGAACAGGAACTGCAATATTTCATAGATGCGATTGTTGCACACAGTGATCAACTAGGGTTAGAATTAAATTGTAAGAAGACAGAGATTATGGTCGTCATTACTCACTCACTCACTCTGGCACATAGTCGTCTTGACAGACGATAGATTGTGCTTCAAAAAGGCATAATAACTATTACCCATGGAGGTAGCGAATGTGACTGATAAGGCCATTTCTAGCTGTAGATGTTCGTCCACAGAGGGTGCATGTAAACACGTGGTCATGTCCACCATCATGCATTATCTTACGTCTCACACGCTCGGTGTGTGACTTATCTGCAATAATTTTCTTCTTTGTCTTTATTCCATTTCTGATGTTTGCCCTCCAAGCAACACGTTCAGGGGCGACTTGCTCCCAATGTGCATTATCAATGCCTGTATCAATCATGTCCCGTCGGCATTAAGAAGAAGGAAATACCACAATCTAATATACAAGTAAATAGGAATATTCATAAACAAGTGAATCGGTAAAATTATCTAGGAACAGTCACAACATATCTCCCCCGATGGTGTTTCCACCTTGTCGTGGTGGGGGAGCTTGAGTTTCTCAATGACCCTGAGAGCTATGCCGGCGGTAGCGTAGATACCGGCAGGGCCTCCCAAGCCGGACAGGTCAAAGGGTAGAGAATAGACAAAGAGAAACACCCTGGTCCTCCAGGATGAGCGTTGAAGCGTGGGGTTAACATCCCCACCTTTGTAAAAACCATTTTTGTTACGAAACAAATACATGAGCCTCGAATTCGGACTAACTTATCTTCTGGACAACGACCTTGGAACGTTAAAGGACTTTTGAGATTTGGAACATGGAATGTACGGACACTATATCGAGCTGGAGCGGCCGAAGAACTAACCCGAGAGCTGGTTGAATATCAAATGGATATAACAGCAATTCAAGAAATAAGGTGGCCAGGAGAGGGTACTTTAGAGCAAAATGGAATGATTATAATATATGGAGGAAACACCCAAAATAAACATGAATTAGGAACAGGATTTGTCATAAAAAAAAGAGTTATGGGGGAACATTTTAAACTTTAAAGCTGTTAATGACAGGACTAGTAAACTACGAATAAAAGGTAAATGGAAAAATATAATGATGATTAATGTACATGCACCTACTGAAGAGAAAGAAGATGATATTAAAGAAGACTTTTATAATGATCTGGAAGATGTTATAGAAGATACCCCAAACAGGACATCCTGATTGTGCCGGGAAACTTCAATGCAAAAATAGGTAGAGAGCAAACTAATAAAAAAGTGGCCGGTATGGAAAGCCTACATACAACTTCAAATGATAATGGATGGAGAGTCATCAACCTGGCAGAAGCCAAAGGACTGCAGATTAGCAGTACCAGACTACAAAGAAAGGCTATACACAAACAAACTTGGAAATCATGTGACAAGAGAACCTATAATCAAATAGATCACATTTTAATTAACAACAGAAATGCATCAAACATACAGCAAGTTAGAAGTTATAGAGGAGCTGAGTGCCACTGTGACCACTTCCTCGTTGGAGCAAAATTTAAAATAAAACTTAAGAGAGCTTTCTATACTAAATTACAAAGATTACACCAACATATAACAGAGAACAACTACAAGACATTACAGTCAAAGAGAAATTTACAGATGAAACAAAATGTAATCTTGAAACTCTGCAAAACCCTTTGGAGGAAAGCGTTGACCAAACTTGGTTGAACATCAAGAATACAATTCAATCTACCGCAGAGGAATGTCTCGATGTGTTAACCACGCATAGAAAGAACAGACAGTTCAATCAAAAATGTAAGAAGCAGTCATTAGGAAAAAGAATGCCAGAATGGTTAAATGACATCAACAACATCCAAAAGGAAGAGCATTATAGAAATGAATGTAAAGAGGCTACAAAATTAGTCCGACAGCAGAAGCGAGAATATATGAGTAATATAATCAAAGATATGGAAACTAATCACCAGAAAAATGAATCCAGAAAGTTTTTTTAAAGAACTGAAGTCAATAAAACGAGGGCACCAACAAAACACATATGGTTTAAAAGACAAAAATGGGAATATGATAAATACCAATGAGGAAATGTGCAACACATGGAAAGAATATTTTGTTGAATTACTAAATTGTGAAGCTCCAAGTAACACTTTCCCACAGGAAGAGGTTGTAACATGTGAACCACAAATTGAAGAACCTACATTTGAAGAAATCCTATATGTAATCACACGACTTAAAAACAATAAAGCACCAGGGGCTGATGGAATTGCTGCTGAATTTATAAAGGCAGGTGGCCATGCATTACATCTAAAGATATACGAACTAAATAATAAAAATCTGGAGGACAGAAGAATTACCCCATAACTGGAAAGAGTCATTATTGATACCTATCTTTAAGAAAGGAGACAAGTTCCAATGTGGAAATTATAGAGGAATATCACTAATGTCCACAAGCTATAAGATACTATCCGCAGTATTACTAAATAGACTAAAACCATAATCAGAAGACATATTAGGTGACTACCAGGCGGGTTTTAGACAAAACAGATCAACAACAGATCAGATATTTATCTTACGACAAATAGCCGAGAAAAATTGAGAATATAAAAGAGATCTCCATAACATTTTTGTGGATTTTAAAAAGGCTTATGATAGTGTCCATAGGAATAGTCTATGGAATGCTATGCAGGAATTTGGAATACCAAGGAAGTTTATCAACATGACCAGACTATGCATTGAAGATACTTATAATATAGTAACGTATAAAGGCAGGAAATCAGACCCTTTCCAAATAACATCTGGCTTGAAACAGGGTGATGCACTATCGCCGCTACTCTTCAATCTGGCTCTAGAGAAAGTTTTAAGGAAGGTAAAGGAGGACTGTGATATTGGAGGAACATCCAAGCTGCTTGGTTATGCAGATGATATAGATATTATAGGGGAAAATGAACAAAAGACATTGGAAATATTGACTCACTTAAAGGAAAAAGCCCAACAGATGGGGCTAGTTATCAACCAAGATAAGACAGATTATATGGTAATTTCAAGAGAAGGAATGGCTGAAAACTCTGGCCACATACAAATGGATAATATGACCATTAAAAGAACAGAAACATACAAATACCTGGGAACAATCTTCAACTGCTCCAACATCATAAGGGAAGAAATACAAACTAGAATCAATTTTGGAAATAAGATATACTATGTGGAAAGAATGAGATTGAGAATGAGAATGAGATAGACAGGGGTTCTAGAAGAATCTCAAAACTGAGAATGAAGGCTAGGAGGACTTTTAATTAGATAGCGGTGGGGAAAAATTATTTATGACTCTTCGCTGGCTGTTGAACGAGAGGACGGAGCACGTATGGGAATGTCCAGAGTGCAGTGTTGTCGGTTCTTAACTCAACTCAACTCAACACACACACACACACACACACACACACACAAATATATATATATATATATATATATATATATATATATATATATATATATATATATATATATATAAAGAACGATGTATGTCTGTATGTATGTCTGTTCTTTATGCGTTCGCGAACGGTCCATCCGATTGAGATGAAATTTTCTACACGTCTTCTTCTCATTCCCGTGCATCCAACTGTCATAGTTTTTTAGTGTACAATCAGCTATTTACTTACTAAAATTTAATATTTTAATATCTTATCATTTATATATATGTAGCGAGGGGACTTAACTTAAGAAAAGTTATTTCAAGGGGCATAACGTTTAATAACATTGCTATATATGTTATATATAGATTATTGCATTGTTTTCAAAGATTTATAAACTCTTTGTCTACAGTTATTTACAGGCATATGAGTTATAATAAATAATGATATAATCTTTAAGGCATTTTCAAAGTTTTCATAAAAATAATGCATCTATTTAAATAGTGAAAATTTTCTAACTCATCTCTTTATGTTTAAAGAAGTTATCTACAGTCATGTAGGTGATTAAAAACAGTTTTCATTAAAAATAATGGATGGTGTGTGGAAGGACACTCTTAAGTTAATTTTTTTTTAAATATGAATTTAATGAGACACTCCCCGCCAGGAGCTGGGCGAAGCCGAGCCGGGTCAGATAGATAAACAGACAGACACACAGATAGTCGGGAACGGAAGCTTATATGACTACTTATATGAATTAAATGAGATGCTCCCCACCAGGGCCTGGGCGAAGTCGGGCCGGGTCGGACAGACAGATAGACAGACAGACAGACAGACAGACAGACAGACAGACAGACAGACAGACAGATAGACAGCCAGACAGACAGATAGTCTCGAACGGGAGCTTATATGACTACTTATATGAATTAAATGAGATGATCCCCACTAGGGACTTGATGAAGCCGGGCCGGGTCAGACAAGCAGACAGATAGTCGGGAACGGGAATGGGAGCTTATATGACTACATATATGAATTAAATGAGATGCTCCCCACCAGGAGCTGGGCGAACCCGGGCCGGGTCAGACAGACAGACAGACAGACAAGCAGACAGACAGACATGTAGATAGATAGATCCCCGCCAGGGCCTGAGCTAAGCCGGACTGGGTCAGCTAGTGTATATATATATATATATATATATATATATATATATATATATATATATATATATATATATATATATATATATATATATATATATATATATATATGGTTTTTTGAGGTTTTCATTTGAAGTTCGTTTCATAGATTCTTTCACTCTATGTTAACTAACGCATATCAGAAAGAGAGAGAAAAAGGGAGAGAAGGAGAGAGAGTGAGAGAGAGAGACACACACACAGAAAGAGAGAGAGAGAGAGAGAGAGAGAGAGAGAGAGAGAGAGAGAGAGAGAGAGAGAGAGAGAGAGAGAGAGAGGAAGAACGGCACTACAGGCAATAATAAACGCCATATTTTACGCGTTTGATGATATTTAAAGACCGGAAGTAGTAAACTCTTTTAGCGACGGAAAAATGATATTTAATGTGTTAGATTGCGACGTATTTCCGTTACGTCACATTACCCCATACTAGGGGGGGGGGGGGATGAGTTGCGTCACCTCATTTCCGTGTCGAAATTGACCTGACATATTACTGTTATACTGATGTTATAGCATGTGAAATTATACTGGTGCTATAGAGATGGAAGGTATATTGCTGTTATAGGGAGTGAAGATATTTCGCCCTTATAGTGTGTGAAGTTAAGCTGCTATTATTATATAGGACGTTATGTAAAGAGTCGCTTAAATGTCGACAGCGTAGACTTCTTTTCAGAGGGATTTTATTTCATATGGCTCAATCTCTTTCCGCATCGAACTGTCGAAAGAGTTACTCAAAGCACGAACTCCGTAGCTCAAGTGGCGAGCCCCATGAGTCTCCGAAAAAATGCACCCTTGAACCGAAGGATGCGGTCCAGAATCGAACCCACAACCTTCGGATCCAGAATCAGACTGCTTGACCACTTCGCCAACTAGACTCCCATTATATACCATTGTAGAGGTTGTTATACTGTAGTTATAGAGAATACCATACTATCGTTATAGACAGTGTTATATTGTTGTTATAGAATGTCGTGCTGTTATTGTAGGGTGTTATACTACAGTTATATAGAGTGTTATTCTACCGTTACAGGCGGTGTTATATTAACGTTATAGAGATTGTTATAGTTTTGTTATAGGGGGTGTTATACTGCGGTTAAAGATAGTGTTATACGGCCATTTTAGAATGTTATACTAGACCGAGAGGAAATACCTGGATGGCTTGGCCACATGGCATGGACGAGACAGGAACACTGAGCTGATCCACGACACTGGTGATCGAGTGAAATGGCGAGTCATGACCGCCCACGCTTTCCGGCATGGCACATGATTGATTGATAGATACTATCGTTAAACAAAGTGTTATACTACCATCATAAAGAGTGTTGTTCGGTCGTTATTTGGAGTGTTATATTACAGTCACAAATGTTGTTATACTTCCATAACAGAGAGTGTTTTGTTACCATTATGGAGAGTGAAATTATTCTGCACTCATAGAGAGTGTTATACTGCCATTATCGACATTGTCATACTGTCGTTAGAGAGATTCTAATAATACCGTTGTTTAGAGTGAGATTGTGCTGTCCTTCTAGAGAGTATTATACTGCCGTTATAGCGAGTGTTACTATCGTTACAGAGAGTGTTATAAGTTATAGAGAATGATGTACTGTCGTTAGATAGTGTTACATTACCGTTGTAAAGAGTGTTAAATTGTCGTTATGGGGTGGGGAGTGTTCTCCTCTCGTTATAGCGATTGTTATATTACCGTTCTAAAGACTGTTATGCTGCCGTTACTGAGCGTGTTATACGTTATAGAGAATGCAGTACTATCGTTATATAGTGCTACATTACCGCTGTGAAGAGTGTTATAATGCCGTTTTAGGCAGTGCGATACCATCATTATAGAGCGTGTAGTTATATTGCTGTTATAAAGAATGTTGTTATATGGCCGTTAAAGTGTGTTAGATTAAACTATTATTATTGAGTGTGAATGTGTACTGTCATATGTAGTGATGTTATAGGGCTGTGACGAGACGAGTCTAGATCTCTATGTGACCATCACTAATATTGCGTTAGCACGTTTACATTCTAAGTCTCGTATAGCGTGAATATGACCATTAATGACGTTATTACTATGACACGGACATTTTGTGTGCTAAACCTGTACATAGCGATATTTGGGACGGCATTTAATTTCACGCCATCAAAATAAATAACATCGTAATTTGCTTTCTCTGTCTTGCGTTCAATTATTCTTCAATACCAAGCCAATTTGACGGGGAGAATATTATTTCAACATCCACTTCCGAACGCAATGAGAAATGCGATACCCATGTAGTACGATAATACAGGAAAGGAAAAACTACCACTTCCGCCCCAGTGCACAGACAACAAAGACCCAGTTATCAATTATCAGTTATCAATTATCCGTTGGGGTATCTTCATTGCCCTCCGGACAGGTCCATAGGTGATCCCCCCCCCCTCCCCAACCAACATATGCATCAGCGTTCGGTGGCTAATAGTGCCAGTTCTGTGTTGGTTGACGAGGCACCTCGTTTTCCCGATGTACCTCTCGTCTCTGGCAGTGACAAATCTTACTTCCAAGTCTTTCATCCTGGACAGCAATGTGGATTCACTGACGTCAAAGTCCTCTGTTCTTGTCATATCTTTAAGGACGTTGATAACATCGGCACGATCCATGGGCTGACCATCTACAGGGCGTGCATAAACAGCCAGTTTATCAGCTCGTTCATTTCCCCCGAATCCCGCATGTCCCCGGACGAAGATGAAGGTGACTTTACGAACAACAGACTTCCGCAGCAACTCAGTCCACTGTCTACGTACAGATCCAGCTTCGACCTTCCGAATCATGCTCATTGAATCACTTAGTACACACACGTTGGTATACTGCTGTGATTATAGCCATATGAAAGCCAGTGTAACTGCCATCACCTCCATCGTCATGCTGCTCGTGGTCAGAGAGTGGGTACCACTGGATTCTTGAACGGTTCGGCCCGCTGAACGGGCTGTAAATGCCCACGCACTTCTCTGCTGCTTGACAACAGATGCATCTGTATAGATGAGCACTTCGGGGCTATCTGAGTGTTCATAGATGAGCGCGTTGACCTCTGCATTGACAGCTGCAGGGTTCTGCTCTCTGCACGGTCTGTCGACCCAGAGAGACAGAAGATACAGATGTCTAAAATCCAACCTCATCCGTGCTGATCGTCTTATAGTATATCTAATTTCTGCGCAAGAATGAGGATGACTGAAAATTAAAAATGTTAGCGTTTAACTTAAATGAAAATAATAGCATTTAGAATGAGGTGTTGACTTAATTATTTTCCAACGCCACGCCGCACCGCCTGACATTGACGTTCAGAACTCATACACCATGGGTTGGAATAATCGGAAATTGGGGGAGAAAAGAATTCAAAGACAACTGAAACATCCTAAAGCAAGTCTTATTGAATGCTCAGTCACTTTGCTTGATTGCTTTAGTCCTACGTATTATCTCCGTGATTCCTTGGGGTATGCTGCACGACTCATTGGTGGAGATTGATTGTTATATGTCCAGTGCTTGATGAGTTAGTAGGCTGTATTATTGTTGGCCTCTTATTAGTTATCTAGGGAACCACCCTGGCTGCCCAGGACTTCCCCACCATGCTGTTCAGGAATTAGGCCCTAGTAAGACTGAGTCTCTCCAAGTTTTACAACCCTGTACAATTTTGTAATGTCTTGTTCACACACAAATCTGTATACTTGGTTCAATCCTATGGATAATTATCTTCAGATATATCCACTTATGGAACCATTTTTCATTGGTAACATTGTTATACCAGGTGCCCTCGTGTCAAACAATGTATAGCCAATCTATAGAGATCTATGGACTCTTTGTTTTGCTGCAGAACAGCAGATAGGAACTATGTCTTGTCCCTATTCTGCCACTCTGACACACGCCACAGACACACACAACACCAGCTCTCAGACACTTGACCAGTACCGAGATAATGAGAGCTATGCGACAGTTTTCTTCCTTCAAGGAACCTCGCTTCTGCTGTTGCTATTGCTGACACCGGGAAGACGGTTATCTAAAGCTGATTCACGTCGAGTGGAAACGGAACATAGAATCCAGTGGCGATCAAGTACCTGGGTGGACCTTGACTCCCACACTATAACAGTAGAATCGC
Source organism: Cepaea hortensis (assembly GCA_963921405.1). Lineage (NCBI taxonomy): Eukaryota > Metazoa > Mollusca > Gastropoda > Stylommatophora > Helicidae > Cepaea > Cepaea hortensis. The sequence continues at coordinate 159,993 of CAWUFQ010000070.1, read as the reverse complement.
ACTAGCCAAGATCAAGCCGTATCAGGTTACCCTGTGTCATCCTGTGGTCTGCGAGCAAATGTGTTTGTAACTGTGTGCATGATGACTGCTTACACAAAAGTAAGCCAGAGATTTCTATTTTGCACCAGCACAATTTTGTATCATTTATAAATCTAGTTCATTGATTGAACTTTTTATTCTTTTTATTAAAAGAACATATCAGTGTTTCATACTTGTACCCACGTACTCCACTCTCGATTCCTGGAACGCAAGTTGTGCGAGTGAGCGCGTGGAAGTGTAGTATTTAACAGGGGGCTTATTAATAAGAGAAGGGAACTGACCAGATAACCTAGACATTCATGTTAGGTCTTCCTACATACACGAGTGTTCTTCACCTTCTGCTCTTTGTCTCCCAAGTGAATCACAGTCTCTTCTTTCGGGACCAGCCCTGTAGACATTCTTATAACGAGCCATAATTCTAGAGACTGTCGGCTAACTCGTGAGTAGGGGTTTCTGCTATTTTAGTTGAAATACCCTAACGGTCGTCGACAAGGGTCGTTATTGAAAAAGAAATTATACTGCGGCTATAATGCGTGAAGGTATAGTGCAGTTATATGTATGCAAGTTTTACTGCTGATAACAAGGTGAAGTTATACTTCCGTTTTAGAGAATGGCGCTTAAATACAGAAAGCAAACAACATCAACTATCAAACAGTACATATCCTTAAACAATCTAATGTCAACATGCACGCAAACCAAAAACTTATACAACTCATAGGTGCCTTATTCTTCTCCTGGTCTTTCCAGTCATCGCTATGTTCTTCACTGTCTCTCTTCTCTTTCTGTGACCACAGAACGTCATGAGTTTCATTCTTACATTGGTGTACAATAGTCTACATTCATTGTCCTCTACCAGACACTAGTAATTTATACTGCTGCCCAAGTATTCGCAACATATGTTTTACAATCCACACCTCAGCTGCCTCCAAGTTCTTCCCAATTGTATTATTTTAGAGTTCAAGAATCGCTTCCATACATCAGAACAGTTTTGATATAACATCTCAGTATTCTCTTTCTGACATTTAATTAACTTATTAAGTGCCATGGGATGATATTCATACTTCCCGTAACCGACATTGTCTTATACATCACGTTAACATACCAATATAGCAGTTTCTCTTTTGCAATCTTCCTTAATTTGATTATATAATACATGTCTGCTGCCAAATTAACAACTTTTAAGTCATAACTGTGACACGCCCTAACATCCCACTTTCCGCATCCATTTTTGTTTGGAATGTAATGTGTTAAAATAAAAACGTGTTAATGAAATTGTAACTTAAATACATAGTGTGTACCGATATAATCTAGACATATTTTAGCATCACATTAAATAAAGATAATGAATGAATAATTGTACTTGTAGATACCAACTGATTAATCAATGACAGTGGACTCCAAGGACAAGCATTCATGTTTTTGCTCTAAATTTAACTTTACATACTAATATTCTACTCTTTACCAAAAGAGTGATCTTATCTTCCCACTTGAATCCTGGTGTACCTCTTGCTCTCCTACCTTCGACTTTCCTCCACTACGACATCTATATATTGAGAGTCGGTAGAATAGCGGCTTGATACCCTTCTGCCAACACCGTGGTGTTGGATTCGATCCGCAGTTGGTCGAATTTGGATTTATTTGGTTCCTAAATTGACCTGGACTCCCAGTCCGATCAATTAAATCTTGCATGTCTTTTGCAGGACGTTGCGATCAACCCCATCTCCGGGTTTAATTTATAGACATTGGCACGTTTTGTAGTTTGACATTGCAGACCTGCGTAGGGATCTAACCCGCTAAACTAAACTCCGCGGCCATGTAGATCTATTCCCAGATCGACCCAGCCTAAAACCATTGGTACTAAGAATGTCTTTGAAAATAAAGGCGGCACACGTGATACTGACCATATTACCCACCGGGTGATGATCGGTCTATACAAATATGGGTCTAGCAACATATTCTCAATGCACATTAAAGTGTGTCAACGGGTACTTTACATACTTACCATTTTCACAAGAGGGTTCTGTCATTTAATATTGCTAACTATATGACTTATCTTTTATTTAATTTCTTTCATCGACTCGCCTTTCATATAGAAGGCTTCTGATCAACAGATAAGTCTCCCTTCCCCAAATGTTTCAGTCCTTTACCTTCTTTACACCTGAGAAGCCTGCATCTTCCCTGGCCGTCCGCCTCTACATGCGCTGTTCGCTATGTACTAGTAGACATTGTTGCCGTCATGTTGATTTTCTTCGTGTCCCGTTCATAGCTCAAGAAGTCGTCTTCTTGCACTCCCCCTAGAACGTCAGCTTTTCCTCTGAGCTACTTAGTTGTGGGCTTGAGCTCCCCCAACCTTCAACTTATATCTGCCGCGGAGAGCGGTCCTTGCAAGACGACTTACACAACCATAAGCAGCTTTGCGTTCAGTATTTTGCAAATGCTTTCTGAACGAGAAGTCAACGCCAATTAACATATAAAGAATACCCCCCAAAAAAAACATCCACTCACCGTACACTTCCAGCGTGTTCGTAGCAATGCCGTATCTGCTGAGACACCTGAACTCTGTTTCGTTGATCCTGACGTTGTTGATAATGAGATATGATGCGAAGCCATCTGAACTATTCTCAACCTCCCCATGAAACTGCTGTGGCATATGGTCCACGCAGATATTCTGGCCGAAGGTACAACTTGTCACATTAATAAACGCGTGTCCAGCTTGCACTTGCCACGTTGTGGTTAGATCATGCTTGTTGAATCCACAGGCAATGGCGGTTTTACTCCCCTTTTCTTTTATAAAGTGTCTACCTTAATAGGAAAAAAAACACACATTCAGTAACAGAAACATGCTGTCGGTATGTATGTCATAATCCCCCCATTAGTTCTGCCGCGTCGTCGGCAACGACGCCTGGCGAGCACGGCCAGGGGTCCACCTGTGAGCGACACTAACCACACTTTGGCAGGAATAGCCAGTCGGTGAATGCGTGGATCATGCAGTCCACGCAGAGACGCAACCCCGACTAACGAGACTCACAGTGGGTTAGCGGCCAGACGGCTTGGGAGTGTTGGACGAGACAGACGGGAATGAATGGTGCTCGTATACTTGGGTTTATGAACGCAATAGAGAGAACGCCTGTGTGAAGATTGAAGACTGTGCGCCTGTGAGTTGTGTATATTGTATTGATATATCTATTGAATGTATTATTGCATCGTTATTGTACGATGCATATAATTGTTGTGATGAGTGAGTTGTGTAAATAAAGTGTTTGCATTGTAAGTGTAGTGCGTCACGTCAAGTCATTCTGTGATCGTGTTTTGTATCACACTTGTTGGTGATTACGAGCCTGTGTTATTGCCGAATGCAAGACTCTGACAAGTGTGAACGTGGGTGCATTGTCCTTCGTGGATTATTTGAACCATAAGTGTAAGCGTGGGTGTATCATCCATCTTTGAAGTATGTGTAAAATAGGATTGAATGTGTGTGTAAGCGGAAAGTTTTGAAAAGAAAGCAACATGGAAAGCAAGTTGTTGAATGTGTAGAACAGACGACATTACGACTAACAAACATACTTGACAGCACACAAACCTACAAAACTTAGTTGACAACGCATACACCACATAAACATACATGTCCTAATATTTTCTTCTTCCAAAAACAACAGGTTTTTGTGTCATCCTAAACCATTAAGAAGTGAAGTCCATTTTTTCCGGGTAGTAACGTTTAGGCAGTCATTCTCTGGGACAGTTCTCCATCGTACTCCAGAGCTCCAAGATCACTTAAGTATTATCTTTTTTTTCACATATACTTTTGTGTGTAGGCTTAGGCACAAGCTGTATTCGACAAATCCTGTACAAATTATTTACTAACACCATAATTAACTTGTTGTATACATTCATTGCATTTTATATACTTCATCATGTCCACATTGAATGATTTCATCGAATCTGGTTTGAAATTAAAGTTAACTGGTGATGAATTGACAAAATAGAGTGAATCAAAGTATTCAGAGTATATTTTATTACAGGAGAAAGCTAGAGAGCGGGAAGACAGAGCTGCTGAAAGAGAGTTGAGAAAGGCAGAATTAGAGTCTGAGTCTAGAAAATCAGAAGTAGAGGCTAAAAAGGCAGAAATAGATGCCGAAATAAAGAAAGCTGAGATCTTAGCCCAAAGTAAGAGGGAAGAACACGAAATGCAACTGAAAATTAAACAGTTGGAAGCTGAAAGTTCAGCAGAGAAAGATTCTCGAAAGTCAGAAAGACTAGAAAAAGAGAATCAGTACAAAAAGTACCAAGGGATCGTCAAAAATTTCACCACTGGCGACTGCATTGCAGCATTTACCCAGAACTTGGAAACGATAATGGAGCATTATCAGATCCAAGAGACTGATTGGAACATTATATACATGAGAAGTCTTTCTAGGGAACCTCTGAAAGTGATAGAGACCATTCCCAAAGATCTTAGAAAAGATTACCAATATATTATATCCAAAATTATGTCACATTTCCTGTTAGATGAAGCAGGCTACAGAGAACAGTTTAGCAAATTAGCTCCAAAACCAACGCAAACTTTCTCTGACTACATCTCAGTAGTACAGAATGTATTTAGCAAATGGCTTTCATCAGCCAAAGTAAACAGCTTTGATAAGTTGAAAGATCTCATTCTTAGAGATAAAATTATCTCATCTCTACCACCACCATTTTCTAAGTTTCTGAAAGAATGTGAGTGTGAGATTGTGCAACATATAAGAAAACGAGGTTCGGATTATTTCACAGCCAACACACATTGTTTTACTAGTGGATTGACTGACACAGACTTTGTAGCAGCCGCTACCTATGACAGAACGAAGTCAGGTCCCTATAGTAACAAGAAACCCTTTAAGCAATCTGCTGAGAAATATTACCAATGCAGATATTGTCATCTTCCACCTAACGAAAGTGATATGTGTGACAAACACCCTGGGTACCTTACATACTTACAAAACTACATAGATAAGCAAGATAAGGAGAGAAAGAGCTATAAACGACTAACCAAATGCTTCCTTTGCAAAGCATATGGCCACTGGCGTCATGCTTGTAAAGGCAAACAAATGACCAGAAAGACTAATGCAGCCATGTTTGATAGCTCTTCCTCAGATGAAGAAACATGTGAAAATCATCTTGTTAATTCAGCACAGGCCATTGGTGTATTTCATCTTAACAAATGTACCATCTGTGATCGTTTTCATGAAGATGGCCTATTAACATGCCGCCACTCAATACCTATTGCCAATGAAGAAGCCAATTGGGTAATAAAGTCCAGAGGTAGACTTAACATCCACCAAGGATTTGTAAATGGCAAATCTGCCACCGTTTTACGCGATAGTGGATGTACTCTTATTGGTTTAAAGAGAGACTTTATTTTACCTTCAGATTATACAGGCAAACATGTTACATGCAGAACTTTCTCAGGTAACATCGAGAAATACCCACTTGCATGTGCATATATTGACACCCCAATTCTCACAGGAAAAGTTAAATGTGCAGCATTATCCAACCCATGTTGCGACATAATCGTTGGTACCCTTCCTGAGGTAAATGACATGCCACATGACAGTGCAACATCATCTGTCCAATGTATTGTTGATAATACAGTATCATCTTCAACTGAACATGCTGTTGAAAATGTATTATCACCTGTAATTGAATGTATGTTTGCCAATTCATTAACGTCATCACATGAATGTATTGATATGAATGTAACACCACCATGTCATGTTATTGAAATTACAAATGCAGTAACTAGATCTGCTGCCAAAGTGCAAGACCAAATTGATCAGACTGAGGCTTTGGAAATGTTAAGCCCAGTGATATTACCTCCTAAAACCATGAGGGAGAATTTCATAACAGCTCAAAAGACCGATCTATCTTTGCACAAGTATTTTAATCTTATAGGCCAAAAGTCAAGACTTACAAAGAATGCTAGATGGCATTTTGCACTGAAAGGTGGTATCCTTACACGGTACTATACCAAAGGTACCAGCACCACAGAGCAAACGGTGTTACCAACCGAACACCGCAAGCAAGCATTACATCTAGCACATGACATACCCTTTGCAGGGCATATGGCTTATTCGAAAACTAGATCGAGATTACTTAGTCAGTTCTACTGGCCAAAATTCTGCAGTGATACCAAGCAACATTGCAGAACTTGTGGCATCTGCCAGAAGCTTTTTTAGAAAAGGTAAACACCCTCAAGCTGAACTACAAATAACAGATCTAGCAAAAAGACCTTTTGAATTGATCTCTGTTGATATTATAGGTTCTCTTAACCACGTAACATCGAGAGGAAATAAGTTCATAATAACGATAATTGACCTCTGTAGCAGATGGCCTGAGGCAATTCTACTTAAGAACATAACTGCCAAGGACGTTATGGAAGTTTTCTTCCATATTTTTTCTAGAGTAGGGTTTCCTGATACCATTCTCTCAGATCGTGGGAGTCAGTTCATAGCTGCAGCCACTCAAGCCTTTACTAGAATGTTAGGGGTAAAGCAGTGCTTTAACAGCCCATACCACCCTCATTCGACGGGAATTATAGAGAAAATGAATGGGGATCTCAAGCATATGTTATCAAAAATCACCCAGGAACACCCTGAAGACTGGGATACTTATTTACCTGCCATACTATTTGCATATCGCGAAGTACCTCATTCCAGTACAGGTTTCTCACCATTTGAACTTGTATATGGAGCCAAACCACGCGGCCCATTATCTATGTACTATTCTATGTTAACTGAAAGTATAACTGTACATAAACCAGTATCATCATATGAACATGTAACATCATTGCGTGATAGGATAATGAAATCTTGTGTGTTATCTAAAGAAGCACTGAAACAATCTGGTGCTATTTACAGACAGTATGCCAACAGAGGAAATAGAACAATAACACTGACACCTGGACAAGACGTATTACTTCTTTTGCCAAGCGACAGAATCTTTTGACAGACTTATGGCAAGGACCGTATAAATTACTGAGACAAATCTCGACTGTAGACTATGAGATAGCAGTGAAAAACAAACATAAAATATTTCACATCAACATGTTAAAACCATACTACAACAGAGACGAAGATCAAGACGAGACAGCAGGAAGCACAACTATAGTGGACCACACAGACGATGACGAGACCGACGAAAAGACCGACGCCATCACTTGACACGACAAACCATCTGCACGACATCAAAATAAATCCTAATCTGACTCAGACAGAGACCGACAGTTGCAGACAACTGTTACAGGACTACAACAGCAGGTCCTCCAACCATCCAAGACAAACAAACTCCATCACATTATTCTGGCATATGTGGACATACAAAGACCATGACAGACCATGTAACAACATTAGAACAGACATTTGACCGCATCAGACAGCACCGACTGACAGTCAAACCATCGAAAGTTGACATTGCCTACCAAGAAATTTCATTTTTGGATTATAAAATGTATAATGGCTTTGTCATGACTGACGATAACATCATGTCAAGAATTCTTAAATTGTCGCTTCATACGACAAGGAATGTAAAAATATCCTAGGTCTGTTAAACGATTAAAGACAGTTTGTACCAAAATTTAGCAATATTCACGGATTATTTCACTAACCTACTAACATAATTGTAAACAGCAAATGCCTAAGACCTGCATTTACAAAAGTGTTGTCTTATTTTTTTAGTAACCCCATTCTTAAATTAGCAAATTTGGGTATTATGTTCAGATTAACAATGGACACGAGCTCCGTAGCGATTGGGGCAGTACTTTTGCAACAGCACGGATAAATTTTCCACCCAGTATACTCTGGGAGAAATTTATCCAGACAGACAACAGTCCGTTAAAATATCACCACTACGGGAACGCCTACCAACTACAAGGTGGCAAGATGGTCACTGTTATCGCAAGATTTCAGTTTTGAAGTCAGGCATATCTCTGGCACTCAAAATACGATTGCTGACCTTCTATCCCGATGTCCTTACGACACACCGAAAAGCCCAATGGTGCATGAGCGCACACAGCAGATGAATGAAAAATCTGCAGAGTAATATAACGCTCAACAACACGGCGTATTATGAAATGTATTTCAGTAACGCTGTATAGAAAATGTGATAGGGACATCGTCCCAATATAAATATTATATATATATTTTATAATTATAGTAATACGTGTGATGAATACGTGTGTTGTATGTGTTCAAGAGGTAACATTTTTTTAATTATATATAAACATTGTAACGAACAGTGCTACGTGATTTCAAGTCTTACTTCACTTGAACTTTGCAAATATCCGTAGTACCTGCGAAGCGGAGTGTTCTGACGTATTTTAACCAGTGCGAGAAAGACTGTGACATCTGGTTTCTACAGAACAGCATTTATTCCAAATTGTGAAAGAAAGAGTTAATCCAGCAGCTGTGCTTACGAACTGTATTCTCCGTTCCTTTGTGTAACATCCAGACGGAAGAACATTGTGTTATCTACAACTTAACACACCAGCTGTGTATTTCCGGTGTTTATGAAATTTATTTGAAAAGTAGCAGACTATAGTGTCATCCTCACAAAGATTTGACGATTTATATAAACTTTGTGAGCTGAAATTGCACATATACAAATTGTATGTAAGGATTTTGATAGATGTGATCTGAGAATCATAACTTGATTAACTTGTTCACAATAGTGACATTTAGTTCGCTATTGTCAATAAGCATCAAACTATGACGCTTAGAAATTGATTGTCTAATGTAATTCATTTTCTTTGACAGCATGTTGAAATTAACCCCCATTGATTTTGTATTATTTCAAGGGAGACAATTGAAATTAGTAATAATGTGTAACAGTTATAGAAGCCATTCTCAGGTTGCCAGGTTGGTGACACATCAAGATGACGTCACCTGTGCATGGTATTAATTACCGAAGTTGTAGACCTTCATGAGACTTTCTAACCAAATGAGGTTGAGGTCAAATGCTGGAGTCATCTTATAGGAAGACGGCTCGCAGTCTGACATGTCATTTTTGCAATTTTCTTTATCTGTCGGCAGGTAGTTGCGTGTTCGCTGAATAGCTACCGGACTGGCTGTGTCATATTACAACTAAAGTAATAACCCATCGAGTGGATTGTACTTGATGACTGTTGCTTCTTAGCAGCATTGAAGAATGAGTGTATATAACTTACAATTATTTACGTATTTCAAATATAAACCAAAGTGTCAGGTCAGATGACAAATAATGGGTCGATTCTGAAAGGTGTATTACATAAACCCATATGTATATAGAGTACATGAAAAGTTTCCCCTTTCATGAAAAGGAGAGCAGGAGAATGTCATAATCTCCCCATCAGTTCTGCCGCGTCATCGGCAACGACGCCTGGCGAGCACGGCCAGGGGTCCACCTGTGAGCGACACTAACCACACTGTGGCAGGAATAGCCAGTCGGTGAATGCGTGTATCATGCAGTCCACGCAGGGACGCATCCCCGACTAACGAGACTCACAGTGGGTTAGCGGCCAGACGGCATGGGAGTGTTGGATGAGACAGACGGGGATGAATGGTGCTCGTATGCTTGGGTGTATGAACGCAATAGAGAGAACGTCTGTGTGAAGATTGAAGACTGTGCGCCTGTGAGTTGTGTATATTGTATTGATATATCTATTGAATGTATTATTGCATCGTCATTGTAATTGTACGATGCATATAATTGTTGTGATGAGTGAGTTGTGTAAATAAAGTGTTTGCATTGTAAGTGTAGTGCGTCACGTCAAGTCATTCTGTGACCGTGATTTGTATCACACTCGTTGGTGATTACGAGCCTGTGTTATTGCTGAATGCAAGACTCTGACAATGTACAGTTAGGTACATTAATCTAATATGTTTGCCAGGAGGATTGAGGTGCTTGAATCTGTTGTTCCATTGTAGAGGTGGCCTATGAGTTTTTACAGCAGCCCATCTAGGAGTTGGAAACCTCCGATCAATAACACCCAAGTTTAAGTTGGACCGACGTGCCGAAGACTGAATGGCCACGAGTGAGTTGGTCGCGAACGTCGAACGTCTGGTATCCGGGCGGGGCCGAGCCAGGCGTATGGACTCCTGTGGGACTTCACCTGCCCTTTCCCTAACAGGCAGGCTCTGCTAGGGTTGCCGGCTAGTTCCTGCCCTTAAAACAAACTATGGAATATACACATAATTATCGACGAAGCAACAGAGTTTATTCTTGTGCTCGATACCTGTGACAAAAGCCAGCGCAGAGAAAATGAGGCGGATTAGAATAGGTAGAGGAGAGGGAAAAAGGAAGAAGAAGGCTGGAGCCAGAAGGGGTGGAAATAAAACGGATCATTTGGGACTAAACAATATACAGGTTGAGTATTGGAATTGCCGTAGTGCAAAGCAGCGAGAACCAATTTTCGAGAAAGTGGTCTACGATTTCGATGTCATGATGTTACAAGAGCTGAAGACAAACTCTTGTAAGTGTCCTGGCTATACATGTTACATAAATCCAATCGGTCAGGGAAGGCATGGGCTGGCTCTGGTGGTCAAGGAGGGCTTACAGCATTCGATACTGCAGAAGAAGTGCAGGGGTGCTGATTAAAATCGGAAGATACAGCTGCTGCCTAATAAATATATATGTAATTGGGGAATAAATTGGCAGAGCAACAAATCTTGCGTAAGCAGAGAGAATTGGAACTAGATGAAGGGTTCAGCGGATACCCCTGGTACCAAGTATCTAACATATGGTGACTTCAATGCATGCGCTTAAGAATGGGACACGTCGGGAGAGAACAGGCAAAGTACTGCACTTGCTGACGCCTTACTTGAGTCAGATGTGGTCTGTCTAAATGATGGGGTACCAACTAGGCTGGCAATGAGACCGAGGGACCCTGACTACCATCTTGTATCCCAAGAGGCGGCATCAGACATACAATGGAGGGTCCTTGGGGATTATGGAAGCTACCACCTACCCTGCTCTGTACTGATACCCACGTCCAGTTAAGAAGATAATAAGATCCCCCAGAGCATTCAGTTATAATTGTGACCACCCTTCGCAATTGGGCCGCCTTCGATCACAGAGACGGTCTAAACCAACAAGAAGACGCTTCACCCAACTACCACGGTGGACACGAGATGTGGAGATATCATGAAAGGAAAAGAGGGCGGTCATAAGAAATTGGCAGAGGGTGCGGAGAGCAACAAATTCACTTGCCACAGAATTGGAGGAGGCGGAAAGGTATAACAAGGTTAAGGTGCCGGATTGTAAACTCCAGGCAGCAGAGGCAAAAATGATGAAGTTGGAATAGTTTATAAATAGTGTCGATGGGGATGTGACATTGGGTAAATTCTGGAAGCTGCACCGGCAGATGAACAGACAGGCGATGCCTGGTACACATTGTACCGTTTATGATGATAACAACCGATCTATGACAACTGATCAGGAAAATGTGGAGGTTTGTCTTGCACGATTTCTTTTTTTTTTTTTAATCAGACGGATCAGCAAGATGGAGTTATTAGAGATGTGGTCAGAGACGCCTTGTCACCGGTCACTAGGAAGGAGGAATCTGAGGTTCAAGTTGAGGATATTAGACGGGCACTGAAGAGTGCTAAAGGAACAGCGCCAGGCCCGAACGGGGTGAGGTACGCCGATATGAGTAACATAATCGAAGGGAACTTGGAGGAGTTGGCTCTTTGTTTCAACCTAAACCTGAATACGGTGGAAATACCCAGGAGTTGTTGCACAACTGCATGGCCCTCTCGCAAAGGCAGATACGGATCACTTCAGACTTAATGGATGCCGAATCGTAACCCTGCAAATTATGTATAGCAAAGTCCTCGAAAAGATAGTAACCCGTAGTCTCCAGCGACATTTGGAAAGTCGTAATCTACCTCCCAAATGGCTCGGGATTTACCGGCCGGGAAAGGTCATCAAGGCCAAAGCGGCGATGATGTCTTTGAGTGTTTCCAGGATTAACAAGAGACAGTGGCGGTAGCTCTTGACCTGGAGGCTGCGTATAATAGAGTTAGGTATGATCGGTTGATATAATATATAATAGTAAAATAATAAAAAACATAAAGAAATAGGTTGGCCAAATTAGGAAGTATTTACTACTGTATCCCTAACTCTATCCCCAACCTCTAATCTTAACCATACGTGGCGTTACCAACGTTACATTTCATACATAATTCAACAATTTAATATGACCCACCAGCTGTCAATATCTACAGCAACAAAATAATTAATTAAACAATATGTTTAACACAAACATTAAATTATCTCCCATTGCATTCTAGATTTTAACAGGCTACAGTTTGTGACGTCATCCGATTATTTTACTATGCTCAGTTAAGCAAATACACATTACATATTACTAATATGAATGGTCATTTTCTGATACGACTAATTGGTTATCTTTGAAAGTTAGCTGCTTTTAAGTTATCGTCATTGCTCTTACTATCGGTCAACGGTGTTCTCATCATTCTTTTCTTCAGCTCCACATAATTCCTTACATATCTGCCAACTGTCCATGATGTGCTTCCGCACGTATGGATTGACTAATGATATCTTTTAAGAACTCTGTTCCATTCTTGATTGACACAGATAAATTGCAGAAAATATTCTTCATCTTATGAAATCCTGTCTTTGTTGGGCTTTTCGATATTTTTCTTCCTTAATACATCTTCCATCTGCTGTTATTAAAGTACTCAGATAATTAAATACATTGACTCGTTTCAGACTGGTTCCATATTGAGTAATGTTGCGCTTAGGTATACAATGTGGATTTCTAAGTACCATTACACCTGTGTTTTCATTATCCAGACGAGATCCCTAGTTGTGTATCTGCGTTTCATGTTCAGCGACCAAAACCATTTCATGGGAATAATGCAGATCATTTGCATGATATCGACCAACTGATATTCCTGGTAAATAGTGCTTGGATTTCCCTGTACACATTAAAGTCTTAGAAGATTGCGATTAATATCTGTTTGAGCAGTTCCCAAAGATAATTGGTGATATTAGCAGATAATGATGTGTCTAAAGCCTTGGTCGGCAACTACTATGGGATCGAAACTAATACAGGTGGACTGTTAGAGCATTATCTTGCGTTCTTGGGCTTCAAAAGTTTATGTACAGTTCAGCTGCCACAGTGCCATATAGGATGTGTGTTGCCAAATGGTGTGTATACAGTCCCATATGGATACATTACAGGGAAGATACCATTGTTATATCGTGGCATCAACAACGGCATTGATTCCTGCTGGGTAAATGCATCCCAGAGAGTTTATTAAATGAGTTTCAATTGTGAGCGTAATGGAGTTGTTAGAGAAGCAAGAGATGGACGACCATCAGTCTGATAGAATGGACAATCGAGGTGAGAAACAGTGTGTGCGATCCATTGCAGCTAACCTTCATTGTGGAGACAGTACCTGACTGACTGTTTGAATTCTTCGGTACCTAAAGGATACTATTTTAAATTAGCCAAACCCCTTCCACTTCTGTTTTGTAGCAGAAATCCAGATAGTTGCCATGAAACTTTGCCACTATAAATCAAGACTGTTGGGTTCATCTCCATCCAAACAACTTTAAATGACGTGCAACAGAGTGGGCTGGGTACAGAAGATCAATGTACCCATGTCAGCGTGAACCATAATTACCCCAAACCGGTAAGTCAGTGTTATTAGGGGTAGGGCAATGTAATAACAACAGGTTCGCGGTTAAGTGGGGAAGTGCAGATCAGTTGGGCTTGTTGCCTTGGACTGAAAGAAGTAAACCCGCTGGTTCGTGGACATTTCAGCTGCACGAGAAGTTTTGAAAACTATCCTGTTAATTCTATCTGGTTTGGGAAGAGTATTTAGAAATTAGAATGTTCAATATGGAAAACGTGCTGCACCTCTACGTTCTAGATTGACGAGAAGAGTATGATGCAGTCAGTCGCTCGCTGATTTTAGAGGTATATAAAGCAGAGTAAGAGAGGAAGAGCAAAAGTGAAGTCAGGCCAGAGCAGAGCAAAAGAGGTCATCAAAAAGGCGATAGTGAAATGACATCCCAAGTTCCTGATGTTGGTAGCAGTCGCTAATATTTTCTAATTAATGTCAGGAGTGTATCCCCAAGTAAAGTTTCCGAGCGTTAGTACTGACGATATGGATTCTGTTAGTATACTTAGTTTCAACGGTGGATTCTCGGATGCAATTTCCAGTCCCATCATTATATTCCTGTTAGTTATTCTTCTTCTTTGCGTTCATCCGGAGTGATTTTTCAGATGTGATTGCGGTGTATCTTAGTTATGCGCCTTGGGCCGAAACCCGTAGGACAACACATCCGCCTTTAGCGTGCTTTTTTGACCAGGTAGCATTCCTGGGAGACTCTCACTTTTGCGGTACCGTCCACAACCCAGCTGGCCAAGTTGGAACGGTCGAAGACTTAACGGTCATCCCTCAAAGGAAGGCAGGGACAGTCCATGGCATTTTCCGCCATCCAGCGTGGCTTCCATAATTGCAGGGCCGACACATAGCGCCCTGGTGCTGGGCTCACCGACGGAATCGTCACGTCCTGCTTATGGATGCTTTAATTCCTCACTTCAATATATTGGGCATTTCGCTCTCCCCGGGCCGTTCCCGCACAAACAAGACTGGTCTGCAGTTGATATCCACTCAGCGAGTTTTCGGTTCGGACATGTGCTTGTCGTTGTGCCCGTCAGAATTGTTCCAGACACGTCGGACATTCGGAAAATTACCTAGTCAGAGCTGTTCCGAACAAGAGCGGCATTCGGAAACTAGGTTTCTGTTCCTAGCACGAGGGAAGACTAGTTAGAGCTTTTTCGGTCACGAAAGACATTTCACTCGGACGTAATTGCGTAGTGCCAATTTTTATTTTGCCGCCCGTAGGCTGGCACTTCCGTCTTCAGTGGGCATTTTTGATGAGGTTAGACTTCCTCGGGTTTCGAGACATGGTAGACTCTTATTTCGACTTCCACACAGCAAGCTTTTGCTTCGGGCTACCACGTAATGGATTCTCAAGCCAAGCGTTCTATTTCGTGTTAACGAGGCAATTTTCCACCTGTGACTACACTCACTCCATGAGTACGGTTACAGACTTTCATCGGAATGTGCGACCGAGTTGTTTTTGTACCTTCAGTACTCGCTCACGAGGTAGGCTACATGTGCTGCCGGCTCAGCAACTTACCTCCGTGCGTCTGTGGGCGAGAAACGGCCAGGCCCTCTTATCTGCCTGTTAGTTCGACCGTGCACACACGTGTCTGGTCTGTTAATGTGTATCGTGCCTTTAAATTCCAGTGTGGCATAGCCACCCTTTTTCCCACCGTATCCTTTTCGTTTCTGGACCCAAGTTTGCGTATTGCTCTTGTCGTGTATATGATGAGACTGTCCTTTCTGATTTCTTCTGTGTATTTCTCACTCATGTATCTCGCCTCTCTGTCCTCCGTGAAGTTTGTGATGTAGTATACGAAGCTCGTATCTGTGAAAGATAGTGTTAGTTCCCATGGGGAAATTGCTGGTTTGTACAATCTAGAATGTTCTAGTGCTTTTGCTTAATCGTCCTAGGCCTTCATTTTCCCTTCGGTTGCCCAAACTGCTGTTCTTTGCAGTGTTACTGTCGGGGGACTTTCCAATTGCTGCTATTGACGCCGAATATCTATAGTATGTCAAGAAATGAATACCGTCATTCACGATCAATTATTTTGAAAACTGTCTGTTGCATCGTTATGAAACTTTTCCTGCCGTCTTTTATTTACCCCCACCCAAGGAATATGTCTTTGATAGGTCTTAAATCAACTTAAATCATCGAAAGCGGCGACATTTCTTTGATGTTTTGCTAAAAAACTAGTGATTTCTCGCTAACAAACTTAATTTTACAGTAATGAATGCCCCGCCAATTCACATTACGACACTAGGCGTATCCGGATTCGTATGGGAGTGGGTGCAATGAAAGAAGTAGCTTAAAAGTCGACAGGGTCGGCTGCATTGCACCGGGTTTTTATCCCATATGGCTTAGTTTCTTTCCGCAGCGCGGAAAGCGTCGCACAAAGCACGAACTCCGTAGCTCCAGAGACGACCCTCGGCAGTCTCCGAAAAAATGCACTAATGAAATGAAGGACGCGGCGCGGAATCGAACATACAACCTTCGTAGCCCGAATCAGACGGCTTGACCACTTCACCACGGAGAATCCCGAGAGAGGGGTGCAATGTGTAATATTAGTAAAGACAGAGAATTGACAGAAAAATAGAAGCAATATATTTCTTACCTTATTTTTCATTTCCTTCTGGGATTCTTCAGCTGCTGGTTAATAATGTGTACACAGGTATTTATGTTAGGCTTTTTATATTGATTTCGTGAAAGCTTTTAAATAGCTGTGCGTTAATGTGCGTATGGAGTGACCAGAAATGATACCGCAATTTAGTCATCATGTTTCTATTTTTAAGGATCTGTTCAGCTGTCTGTATAGTTTGTTCACACGTACACATGGGTGGCAGACCCGCTTTGAGTCTTCGTGAAAGATTGTCTACTCTGCTGTTTACAGTTCAGAGACGGAACATGATTACCTGTTTTGCACTATGAAAATAGTTGTCAGTGTCTCTGTAGTTGGCTTTCTTCGTAACGACCAAGATGTTGGTCTTCTTTTCACTGAAGTTTATAGATTGATTCGTATGCACGTGTGTTGTCCCCTAATTTGACAACGTGTTTGCTTTCACGTTTCTTGTTATGCCACAATACGTCAGTTTCCACCGCAATATTACTCTTCTGTTGGTATTCAATGCGTTTAGTGTGTGTGTGTTTTTTTTTTGTTTTTTTTTTCAATACAGTTGTTTGTCACCGCTGAGTGCTTGAGGAATTGAAAATTCATCACTGTGGAATACAAACTGTTGCCATTGACTTTATGCTGATGCTGTAATGTTTAGGGCCTGCAATTCGTCTGAATAGTTGGAGCAAAATATCCCAGTAATTGTGTACGTAGATTAAGGTCTGCGATCTGCTCAGACCTTACTCTGTGTCGGATGATTCCAGTAGGTTGATGATTGCTCTCGGTTGCATAAAATTCAATCCATCTTTCTCCAATAGTCCTCTTCCTCTTTCAACACATGTTCCTCACATTGTTTCCAGTAACATTTATCAATATGTAATAGCGCGGACTGGGTTAGTATCTTGACGTCAGACAATTTGAATGTAGTATTGGCAGCTGCCACCTGTCCTTTAATTTTAGCCCACACATGTTCTATAGGGTTTAAATGACAATGATACGGCGGAAGTCTCAAGTACCTATGACCATGCTCTTCTATCAACTTGCCTATTTGATATTTCTTGCTTTTTTGCGCCTGTTTCACAAGGGACGAACGAACGAACGAACGAACAAACTTTATTTTCAAAGGGTAACAAATTGGGCACGCAGGCCCGTCTTACATTCGGCCCTTCCATTCACTCATCTTTCTTTCATCAACAGTGCATAGGAAAAAACATTGTCACATGAATTTTGTAAACATAAACAATGCATATTACTATGTTATGAGACACATCCACCACCCACCCACACATCCCCCATTCACTACAACTCCCCCACCCAACCACACACATAACCCACACACACATACATTCCCCCACCCATCCACCACATCCCTACACCTACACATCTCCCCACCCACACACACCTCTCACCCACCACACATCCCATCCACCCACATCCCAAGCACACATACATTCAATAACCCACACATCCCCCACCTACACACATCTCCCCGCCCACTCACATATCCTCTACATGTCCCATTACCCACAAACAATCACTCACCCACATATCTTCCTCCACCCACACACCTCCACCCACCCAGCCAAACACACATTCCTCAGCCACACACACATCTCCTAGTCAACTCACATATTCCGCACCTACCCACACACAAATTCCGCACCCACCCACATAATCTCCCATCTCCCCCAGCCCACTCACAGATCCCGAGCCCACATCTACAAACAACCCCCACCATCTCCTAATCTGCACACACTCACCCACCCACATATCCTCTACCCACCCACACATCCTCTACCCACCCATCCCCCAACCAAAATCCCTTAACCACACACCCTTACTCATATACAATCACCCACCCACACATCCTCTACCCAACCACACATCCTCCATCCACCCATCCCCCAGCCACACATCCCTTAACCACACACCCCTACCCATATACACACACATCCCCACCCACGCACAATCTCCCCACCCATGCACATATCCCTCACACACATCCCCACCCACCAACACATCCCCCATTCACAAAAACACACCTCCCATCCACGCACACACCCAACCCACACACACATCCCCAACCCATACATTCATCCCCTCACACATCCCTAGACACACGTACTTATCCCTCAACCACTAACACCCACACATCCCTTACCCACTCATCAACACATACATCTCCTATCTACCCACCCACACTCACACACCCCAACCACCCATCTAAGCACACATCCCCACCCTCACACACATCCTTCACCCACCCGCAAACCCAACCACACCTTCACTCACCCACACACACATCATTTATCCACAGCCAGCTCCCCTCCCACACAACACCACACCCACACACATCCCAAAGACACATCCCTCACCCACACACACATCTCCCCACACATCTCCTACCCACCAAACACATCCCCCAACTACAACCACCCTCACTACCCACACATACATCCTCCATCCAGCCACACACCCCCACCCAGCCAGATATATCCCCCACCCACACACACATCTCCAAATCCATCACCCACACCCATCATGCACCCCTCCCCAACCCACATACATCTCCCACACATATCTCACCCACACACACTCCCCACCCATCCACCCAAACATCCCATACCCATACACATCACGCGCTCACCCATAAAGCCCACAACCACCCCCACCTGCACACATCTCCCATCCACCACATATCCCCACACCCACATCTCCCCACCCATACATATACCCCCACCCATACTATAACCCACCATCAATCATCCACCAACATATCCTCCTCCACCCACTCACCCACAACCACCTAGCCAAACACACATCCCCACCCACACACACACATCTCCCCGCCAACCCATACATCCCGCACGTACCCACACACAAATCCCCCAGCCACCCACACAATCCCACCCCGCCCACCCACACACACATCCCCCATCCCCCAACCTACTATTATGATCAAACTCCCACACTTTACACACACATGCAGTGACGATTGTCGTGAGCATTGTCGCAAAATTGTAAAGAAAATGGAGAAAAATTGTACATATACATTTTGTAACTTACAAATTAGTGATGCAATTCAACTCTCTCTCTCTCTCTCTCTCTCTCTCTCTATCTCTCTCTCTCTCTCTCTCTCTCTCTCTCTCTCTCTCTCTCTCTCTCTCTCTCAAAATGGTAATATGAACGTGAGAATACACAACATATATGGAATAGCATGTTACATGATATGCGTGCACTTAAATCTCTCTCTCTCTCTTTCTCTGTCTTTCTCGCTCTCTTCTCACTAACACACACCCATAGACATTCACAAACAATGGCCGCACACATACACACATTAACAAATCCATTCTTCTATTGTCTTCTCTCGTTCGCTCACTCCCCCCCCCCCGTCTCTCTCTCTCTCTCTCTCTCTCTCTCTCTCTCTCTCTCTCTCTCTCTCTCTCTCTCTCACTCACAATCACTATTTCACCCATTAAGTCACTCTCTCCATCTTTCATTTACTCAATATCACACTCTCTTTCACTCTAACTCACACACAGACAGACACACACCCTCTCGCTATCAAATACACACTCCCTCGCGTGCGCATGATAGCATATACACATAAACACACGAGCATACACACAATATACACACGCAAATACACACATATCCCCACGCACACATACACACATCCACACCCATATACACATACTTACACACACACACACACAAATACACACTCCCTCGCATACACTGCATGCATGCACACATACACACAATCATGCACTCACATGCACGAACATATATATATATATATATATATACACACACACACACACACATATATATATATATATATATATATATATATATATATATATATATATATATATACATATATATATTCATATACATATATACGTATATATACATATATACACATACACACATATACACACACACACACACATATATATATATATATATATATATATATATATATATGTGTGTGTGTGTGTGTGTGTGTGTATACATATATATACATATACATATATATACACATATATACACGCACTTACACACACGCACATACATATAAACACACGCATACATTTACGCACACATATAAACATACTTACACACACAAGCACACATACAAACACACATTTACACACACTTACACATACACACCCACATTCAGACGTGCACACACACACACACATAAACACACGCATACACACATATGGACACACGTACACACCAACCCATCCACCCACACACTTACTCACACATACACGCTGCCTCACATAATCTCACCCTCTCACTCACTCATTTACTCTCTAAACCACACTAACTCACTCTCTTACAAGCACAGACAAGTACACAGACACACACACATTCACCCACTTCTCTCTTTCTCACCCTTCAATCACCTGCACATCCCACACCTCCCCACCTCTCACACATCTCCCCTCCCACACAAAATTCCACCCATAAACACATTCCCCCCACATACCTTCCCCATACACATCCCCGCCCACACATCTCCCCACCAACTCACATTTACCCCATCCACACTCACACACTCCCACCTACGCAGACATATCCCATTCACAGACACCCCCACACTCATCCCCCATACCCATTACACGCCCATCCCCCAACCCACACAATCTCCTACACACCCATTAACCCACCCAAACACAAAAAAGCGTACAAATTAGTGATGCAATTCAACTCTCTCTCTCTCTCTCTCTCTCTCTCTTGCTCTCTCTCTCTCTCTCTCTCTCTCTCTCTCTCTCTCTCTCTCTCTCTCTCTCTCTCTCTCACTAACTCTCTCACTCACATCACAGTAATGTTATATTATAAATGATAAAATCAATTGGCATACAAAATGATAAGATGAGAATTTAAAAAAAAAAAAAAAATGGAATGCCATGTTACAGGACAATCAAGTGGCATTAAACGATACCTCGTAATATGAAAGATGAGAATACATAAAAAATATGGAATAGCATGTTACATGAAATGCGTGCGCTCAACTCTCTCTCTCTCTCTCTCTCTCTCTCTCTCTCTCTCTCTCTCTCTCTCTCTCTCTCTCTCTCTCTCTCTCTCTTCTCTCACACACATGTACATACACACACCCGCATACATCCATATACTTACTCACACGTACTCACATAACACCCGAATATACACTCCCTCGCATACACTGCGTGCATGCACACTTACACATACAAAGATATACAATACATACACGAGTACACACACACACACACACACACACACACTCATCCATACATACATATGCACACGCACATGCATATAAACGCATATAAACACATGAACGCACACCTTAACACACATACAGACATACACACAGAGGCACACACAGATACACACATGTCCACACACATGTACACCCATCCAGACATGCACACACATACATCACACTTTCTCATGCACTCTCTCATTCACCCACGCTCTCTCTTTTACACACTCACTCGCTCTCACACTCACTCATTCGAGCACATACACGCATACCCACAAATTCTATCTCACTCACTCACGCTCCCTTACTCACTCATTTACTCGCTGACTCTCTAACTCACACTCACTCACTAACTTTCCCACTCTATCACACAGACAGGCAGACATACAACACACCCACTCTCTCAGATTCACTCATTCTCTAACTAAATCTCTCACACATATGTCCACACACACTCACTAACTTTTACACTCACTCAAGCACACGCGCATGCACACTCACACACTCTCACTCATACTAATTCTTCCACTCACATTCTTTCTCACTCAGTCTCTCACCCACTGTCTCGCTCACACACATACAGTGAAGAATGATAGTTGAAAAATGATACTAGTAGGTGACTTATGGAGGCATATAGTCGGTATGAAGTAAATATTGAAAGAGTTTTCGGTTGAATGTGTAGGGACTCATTGGTGTTTTCAGTTCTGGTGGAAGGCTATTCCACAAGTGAGCACCAGAATATGCGAAACAGGTTTTATATAAGTCCAATCTAGGCTTAGGAAGCTGTAATAAATTTAAGCGCTTACTGTTCATTGCATTAGATTGAATTAACGGTAGAAGATACTCTGGGGTATTTTCAGATATAATTTTATTCACTAATTTTGCTTTGTTAAAAACAAGACAACCAGTGGACAACAACTGTAGCTTGAAATATGTTTCTGGAAATGGTATATTATCCCTTCGGAACCATATCTTTATTGCTTCCTTTGTGCTCGATGCCGTAAGTATTTTGTCTTCTTGGGCACATTGTGATATGATGCATTGTCTATGATTAGAGAAGACTGTCTATCAAGGGATGGAAGTACTGTATTCTCGAGTCAATCTCTAAATACATTACCATTAATCTCATTATGATAATCCCTATTGTCTGTATGCTTTGATACGAACACGAGCCCAGCATTCTGTAATAAGCCATTATAATTACTACAAGCATAGGCTATGACCAAACGCTGTCCTTTACTACTGGGCACATAACGCTTTATCTTTCCATCCATTGATTGCCATTCCTTTTCACTTGTGTGGGGCGCATTGATCCACGTCTCATCCAAATACGCTATGTCATAATTTTCTTTGCGCATTTCCCTTATTTCACGTAGGTATCTGCTTCTCATGGCTCTTAAATGCGGTTGCTCGCAAAGGATATTTCTACCTCCCTTGTACTTTCTAAAAGTGAAGCCTAATGTCCTTATAATTTTCCACAAAGTTGTTTTGGATAGCTCTATGTTATTGTTCTTTCTCAGTTTTCTTACAGTCACTGTTTCTTTGGCATCCATCAGTTTTATAATAACTTGCCTGATGACATCCTTGTCAAAGCTGTCTACAATTGTCTTTCTACCTACCGTTTGATAATCGCGTGTTGGTTTCATTCCAGAATCTTGCACCCATCGACGAAATGACCGTTTACTCTAACCCAACGCATGCACTTTTCTTTTTTCGGGATTTGTAACAGTATGAAACAGTTTCCTGCGTTCAGCTTCTTGACAAAAATATGTGTACAACTTCATATCGATGTTTTGAAGTGTACACAATTTCACTTTTAATCCCACTGAACAATATTCACACATTCAAATATTAGCTATTAATATTATATTAATGGTAAGATTTATTTATATATTTATTTATATAATCACGTTTCATGAAAGAACTTACATCAGAGACACCTCTGAACAATCCCATATAAATGCGCGGAGTTTGTGCCAAAACGAAAACCGCGAGACAATTTAAAACAAAAAAAAAGCGAGGATATGTCTTGGTGAAGCTGTAATACTTTTAAAATAATGGACTTAATCTCTGAGCCGTAAATTATATACCGCATATAAACAAACATTGAAATCTGCTGTACAATCTCCAGAACAAAACTGTTTTTGTTGGGTAGATATAATGATACGGTTATATGCTAAATCTTACCATTTTCCCTCAGTTGGTTACTGAGATATTGAATTTTATATTATGGCCAAAAAAAAAGTAAACACACTTTAGTACGCTTGATGGTATACATCTTGATCGACATTTAACCATAAATTATTTGCTAGCTGATTAGGCTCCATGGTGAAGGTGTTATGACGAAGTTCGTAATACCTCATACCCGCGTGCGAAACACAGTTGTGGGCGA
The DNA here is from genome assembly GCA_963921405.1 of Cepaea hortensis. Taxonomy (NCBI): domain Eukaryota; kingdom Metazoa; phylum Mollusca; class Gastropoda; order Stylommatophora; family Helicidae; genus Cepaea; species Cepaea hortensis. Next base: position 136,044 of record CAWUFQ010000070.1, on the reverse strand, counting down.
ATGGCAGCACACCAACTTACTTTGTATAGGTGCCGGTCATTCAGAAAGCAATGACAAACCACTGAACTTTCCCAGGAATAACGAACAGCCAAAAAATGATGGGGTTGACTGCTACGTCATTTTAGGCTTCACACACAGTGTCATTATTCCAAATCCCCGCGTCTGGCGTTCGTTGTCTCTGATGGCTGTGTGAGGTGCATTCAATTGGGAAATTCCCAGCTGACGCAAATTAGCGAGACAGGCGTTTCGAGAATTTGACCGTAGCGAAGCCAGCCAGAGTCGTGGTTTGAGCGGGCGAAAGAGCAAATTTTGTACGACCGTTCGACAAAGTCTCGATAAGCGCCCACTCTCTCTCGATGAGTAGTAGGCATGCAGTCAGTAAGCTGGGATAGCTTTTCGGTCAGTCCTGCCTGGCGTAGCTTGAAAGCTCGTCAGTAGGCGTTTAGTGGTTTTTCATGGTTTTTCACCGAGGAAGTGTGCTGAACAATTGCTACTCTTGGTCTGCGCGTGCGTGAATAGTCCGTATGTATGATATACATCTGGTTGATCCTGCCAGTAGTCATATGCTTGTCTCAAAAATTAAGCCACGCATGACTAAGTTCACACTGTCTCACGGTGAAGCCGCGAATGGCTCATTAAATCAGTCGAGGTTCCTTAGATGACACGATCCTACTTGGATAACTGCAGCACTTCTAGAGCTAATACTCGTATATGCTTACCAAGCTCCGACCATCGCGGAAAGAGCGCTTTTATTAGTTCAAAACCAATTGTCGTTGCCCTTCGCCGGTCGTAGCTTTCCCATTAATGACTCTGGATAACTTTGTGCCGGCGACGCATCTTTCACATGTCTGCCCTTTCACATGTCGATGGTACGTGACATTACTACCATGCTTGTAACGGGTAACATAAATTAGGGTTCGATTCTGGAGAGGAAGCATGAGAAACGGCTACCACATCCATCTAAGGCAGCAGGCGCGCAACTTTCCCACTTCCGGCACGGGGAGGTAGTGACGAAAAATATTAATACGAGACTTTATCGAGGCCCCGTAATCGGAATGAGAACACTTTAGACCAGTGTTTCCCAACGTGGGGCCCACGCCCCACAGGGGGGCAATTTGACTGTTAAGGGGGGCAATTTGACTGTTAAGGGGGGCAATTCGAAAATGGAAGAAATCGGCTGAATATAACAAAACGGGGAGATTTGAGACTGAAGTTAACTAAATTGGAACCTGACATAAGATCTCTTTTCAGCAAGCATCAAGCGCAAGGATCTCACTAAATTTAAATAATAAATAATTACTAATAATTAAAATAATATAGAAAAATCTTTCATTAAAATTATTTTGTACTTGAATTTCAGTTCTCCATTATATGTTTTGAAAATTTACTTACTGTGTTTGCTCAATAATTACCTAGTGATTTCTTCCTAAAACCTATCATTCAAGTTTCTTTAGTGAACATTTCAATTTTTGAATATTAAAAATAATGTATATGTTGAGGGGGGGGGGGAATGGGGCGGGGGAGAGGGGTAATATGAATTTTAGAAAGGCTTAAGTGGGGCATGGTACAAAAAAGGTTGGGAAACACTGCTTTAGACCCTTTAACGAGGACCTATTGGAGGGCAAGTCTGGTGCCAACAGCTCCAACAGCGGATATTACAGTTGTTGCAGTTAACAAGCTCGTAGTTAGATTTCAGGTGCAGGGAGGGGGGGGGGGCGGTTCGGCTCCCGCCGGCTCACTGCCCGTTGTTCCTGCTCTACCGTCTACCGGCTCTCTCCCGTGGGTGCTCTTCGCTGAGCGTCCCGATTGGCCGGTGCGTTTACATTGAAAAACATTAGTGTTTTCAAAGCAGACCTCGGCTGCCTGAATAATGATGCGTGAAATAATGAAATAGGACCTCGGTTCTATTTTGTTGGTTTTTGGAACTGGAGATAATGATTGACAGAGACAAACGGGGGCATTCGTATTGCGGCATTAGAGGTAACATTCTTGGATCGCCGCAAGACGAGCTACTGCGAAAGCAATTGTCAAGAATGTTTTCATTAATCAAGAACGAAAGTTAGAGGCACGAATATAATCAGATACCGTCATAGTTCTGATCATAAACAATGCCGACTAGCAACCCCAGTGGCAAAGTGAAGTTAAATGGAATACACCTTCGCTAAGCAAATCCATTGCACTTACAGTCCGAATCATTTGCAAGGTGCCACTACAATCTTGGTCCAGACACTTGTCCTACGGCTCCCAGCTGATGGATATAGCTGAACGCCTCTCAGCCAATTTCCCTCGGATGTAAGGACCTGGCCGTTACTCACCCTATGCTATATGGAAGTGAGATGCTGAGCCAGCAGCATTTGCATTTCTTGGAAAGTCCGAACCTAATGCTAGCTGAGTGTATGTCTTCTGCAGACTGACCGTTCTTGGTTTGCGTGGGGAGCGGCTAGCAGCGAACGAAATGTCTAATATATGGAAGTGAGGAAGTGAAGCAGCGATGCACAGGACGAGACTATTCCAGTTTAGACCAGTACCAGAGCGCTATGTGTCGACTCTGCAATTATGAAAGTCTCCTTGGATGGCAGGGAATGCCCATGGTCTGACCCTGCCTTCCTTTGATGGTTGACCATGATGTCTTTGGCCGTTCTAACTTTATCAGCTGGGATGTGGACGTTACCTGAACAGTGAGAGCTGAGTGTCCCTCTACACGCCAGGGAAGGTTAACCCGGTCAACAAATACCAGCAGAAGTCGGATGTATCGGCCTAAGGGCGCAAATAAACTTGGCACAACGCAAAAACGTTCGAGTGAGAGTATAATGTCCCTCAAAGCTCTCGGGAAGGTTAATCCGGTCAACAAACACCTGCAGAAGTCGAATGTGTTGGCCTAAGGGCGCAAAACTTTGCACAACTCAATTATGTCGGGGGGAAGAAAAAACAATATCACTAACGTGTCAAGGGTAACAGCCAAGGATATGCACTACTGACGAGCTCAAACGAGAACGAAACTTGAGTCTAGGGCTTGCAATTGACGTGGACAGGGCCTTAGGTTCGTACCGGAATACAATCAGCGTTGCCAGTAGTGAGTTGTGTTAAATGTTTAAAATAACTGTATATAGTACATGGGCAAATAGTATGCACACAATCGAACTCGCAGGTAATCCTGGAGTTGGTGCACAGTATCCCAAAAGATACGATGATTTGAAACCAACAAATAACAAGATTGCAGTCACTCACCAGTCCACTCCCAAATCATGGGTTCCAGGTGTCCATTGGGATCGTGTCTTACTAAACAGTTTACAGATTTATATACTATTAAATGCTGGTTCTGCTAAATGACGAATCTCCTGTGCAAGTGCACATACGAAGAAAGTATAGAATGGGAAAAAGTACACATAGGAAGAAAGTGCACATAGGAAGAAAGTGTATATAGGAAGAATGTCTACATAGGAAGAAAGTGAACATAGGAAGAAATTGTACACAAGAAGAAATAAAATGTGTACACAGGAAGAAAGTGTACAGAGGAAGAAAGATCCTGTCTATCCAAAATCAGTTACACAGAATGCCATGATTGTCCTAACCAGCCAACAGTGCACAACACTTGTCTACTCACATTTTGGTGCCTTAAAGTTTATAGCCTTTCTTCTGTAATTTTGTGTTGCTGATTCCAAATATGTAATCTTTTTTTTTTTTTTCAGCTCGAGTTTTGAGATGACTAAGAATGACCTTCTTAGTAGGGCATTTATTTATCTGTAGTCAAGAAGTTTCTTTTCGAGGACTTCCTGGAATGTGATATGCCCGGAGACTCATGCTTAAGGGTCCAACAGTAATCTGCTAACATGTGGGCATCCCAAAGTCCCTTGTATGCCCCTTTTATTGTTTTTATATCTTGGTGAGATCTGTCACCTTGCTGCTCAAAAACGTCGACAAGATTCCCGGGAAAGAAATGAAAATGTTATGGAGGTAGTGCACTTGTATGCTCATCTTGCATCCAAGCTTACAAAAACCTCGATAGTATGTTTTCAACTAATTCAGAATAATTGTTTGCTTTAAAGTTACCCAGAAAGTTTTCCACAACTAAAACAAATGATGGCCTGGCTGTGGACTCGGTTATGTTCATTGAATCAATACAATTTGGATCGATCATTAATTTTCTAATTTGAGGTTTATCAAAAATTCCATCTTTAAATTTCTCTATGCTAGATTCCGAAAGTTTTCTGCATAAATAATTAAAACAGATACTATCTTTGTTCAGTGCCGTAAAATATTGCTTCAACAAGCCAAGCTTTAAATGTAATTGTAGCAGTAGAACTATTTTTCGATCAATGAAAGGGTTGTTGACAATATTTTCTTCTCCAACTTTTAATTCAACACTCAACGACCACTTTTTCTATGTCCAGTGCTTACCTATTGCCCTACTATCCCACAAACATACAAAGCATGGATATATATATATATATATATATATATATATATATATATATATATATATATATATATATATATATATAATCTTTTCGTTACTTATTCAGTCAGTCTCGGTAGAGATTTGTTCGCAGCAGACGAGCAATATTTCCTGCGGTATCTCCGGCGGCCCTATTCCCGCTGGTTGCGGGATCAGCGAAAGTCAGGCGGGGAGTCTGACGATAGTGCACGCTTTACACAGCCCCGGACACTTGTGATTGACAGAAGTACGCGTCCTTATGGTCCAGGCGTGTACGGGGCCCTCACCTGTGGGACTTGGCTGAACGCCTCTAAGCCGGGTCCCGTGGGTTTAAGGGTCTGACTATTACTCGCCACCGGCTCGTGGTGGCGAGATCTCAGAGGATTGACACTGAGCCGCTAGCGTCTGCAGCCTACCTTGTGCCAGACGTATTGGTTCCCCATTCCTCTTGAAAACACAAGACTAGGCCGAGAGAGGGAACATGTCGTTTGGGCACGACATGTTTCTCTGAAGCTCTGCCCAGGCATTGTGATGGAATGTTGGCCACACTCCAACTCACATACTTTGGTCTGTCAAGACTGCAAGGTGCCACTCACCACTATATATATATATATATATATATATATATATATATATATATATATATATATATATATATATATATAAACCACTGTGGTAGGCTGGTGTTTACTAAACATTGTCTGTATAGTAATGGGTCTCCAACATGCGATAACCAATTGTGTTCATGTTGCATTCATAAAGCCGTCTACCAGTCATGTTATGTTCATATCTGTTACGTTGTCTTTTGTTACGACTCTTCCCTTGTATGTATGTTCCCTTTCAGTATATGTTTTAACAACGATCCGCGTCTGTTTACTTAGTCGAAGTACCTTAACTGTCAGACCTTTATCTGATTAAGTAATGTTAACTTAAATCCCAGTTTCTGATCCATTTGATGTGTTTATTTATTTCTCCCGTCAATTACTTTCTTTCCATAACATCTACTCAAACATTTTAGCTGTACCCTTCCACAAGTCTGTATGTTTTTCAATTAAATGTGTCGCAACAATGACAGATGTACACGAGGTTTGAAGATGGTGGTTTCAAGTAGCCAAATAAAATATCAAAAATGTTATCAACACGGTGGCAAACTGTTCTAAATAATATGCTATGCCAATCCCGAATCGTATAATAAACAACGCCTAGCGTTATAATCTGCATCGACGCATCTAGGAAAATTATGGAAGAATAAAGAGATCACGTGTAGTAGCAAATTTAGAATATTTACTATTAACGTTAAATCAGTATTGTTGTATGTATTAGAAATATCAAGAACGACGAATATAACTACTAATAAACTAGAAAATATCATTAACTGATACTTGTGCAGAATAGGACTAAAATGGTATGACAAAATATCTGATGCGGCAGTTAGGGAAAGAACTAGAGAGATTTCACCAGAGATGTGATACTGGATAGGACATACACTGAGGCAACCTAATAGCACAGTTATATATATATAACTGTGCTATTTATATAATATATATATATATATATATATATATATATATATATATATATATATATGTATATATATATATATATATATATATATATATATATATATATATATATATATATATATAACTGTGCTATTTATATATAATATATATATTTATAACTGTGCTATATATATATATATATATATATATATATATATATATATATATATATATATATATAAAACACAATGTATGTATTTCAGTCCGTCCTTTATGCGTTCGATAACGGTACATCCGATTGAGATGAAATTTTATACACGTCTTCCTGTCATTCCTGTGCAACCGACTGTTCATTTTTCATTATATAATTTCTATATAGCAGGGGGACTTCACTCTAGAAAAGTTATTTCAAGGGGCATAACTTTTAATAACATTTCTATATACTTTATAGTCATATTGTTGGACTTACTTGCACTATTGTTAAACTCTTTCTCTATAGTTATTTACATGCATATGATTTATAATAAATAATGATATAATCTTTAAGGCATTTTCAAAGTTTTCATAAAAATACTGCATAGTGCATAACATTGTAACCCATCTTTTTATGCTTAAAGAAGTTATCTACAGTCATGCAGGTGATTGAAAAAAGTTTTCATTAAAAATAATGGATGGTGTGTGGAAGGACATTCTTTTAAGTTACTGTGCGCCAGGAGCTGAGCGAAACCACGCCGGGTCAGATAGATAGACAGACAGATAGTCGGGAACGGGAGCTTATTTGACTACTTATATGATATAAATGAGATGCTCCCCACCAGGGACTGGGTGAAGCCGGGCCGGGTCAGACAGACAGACAGACAGACAGACAGATAGTCGGGAACGGTAGTATAACAGTGTGGTGATGATATGATACGGCTGTGTGTGGAAGGCTCGTGTCAATATAGTGGACAAGTCTCGTCTGTTATATAAACATTCGTTTATTCATTGAAATCGTACATCTTCTGACTGACGATGGTAAACACCGACATCTTTCCTAGTTGAATCCCAAGTCCCCAAGTCCTCTAGTTCTTTAGTGACGTGTGTGCAAGCCCTGGATACGTCTACCCATTCGTGCATACACGTTCACTAACTAATGATTTCCCACTAGTTAATGAATGCGCAGCATCCATTAACTCTCTACTCCTAAGCTCCCTTTACTGTTACATACCTCCCCTTGTTAATTAAAGAATTTTTCTTGTAAAGGAAAAAATCTTTACTCCTAATCCCCTTACTCTATTCCCTCTTCTTCCTTATCTCTCACAGTTCCTCTAATCTTCCCCAAACCAACTCCAACTTAAGTTAATATTCTATTCTTTAACTCTTTCCCGTGCTATCTATCAACCCACTTCTTCTTCGTTTCTGGCCCTTCAAAACATAACATATTTAATAACATTTAAATCTCAACTTTATACAACACATCATAACACGTCTTCTTAATTACTTCTTCTCTTCTTAAGCAATCTGCTTAAAATTTCAAACGCTGTACTCTTCTGATACCTACTCCCTATTATCATCACCAACCACACTAATTCTCCACTTTTAATCAACCTGAAATCACTCTCACACGATAGAAAGACAAAGAATCGGTGGCCACCGGAATTTAAAAGAAGCAGTAGAACTCTTCCACACACAAAAAAACCACACTCAGCTAAATCACACACCTTTACCCCCCTATGTTATCTGAGACTTTATGTAATAAAGTCTCAAACAATTACATCTTCTCTAGTACCACTTATTATGGTAACATTTTACGCTGCTATCTACAGCATCACATACCAAGCATCAAAAAAATATTATTCTCCCCCAAATGTCTATATATTACAGACACTACCAATTTTATAGCTCTGAACCTTACTTCAATCTCTCATTGTAATGTCAACCACAAAACATATCCCGAGGACACAATTAAAAAGGTCTATTATTCCTTAAGACCTCTTCCAACATTATACACTTCCCCTCACATAACTAATCTTCTTCTATACCTCACTCAGAATTCTCTCGCCAAAAATTTTAGCGACCACTTACTGTCCATTTATTATGGGCAATCTATTAACACCTCCACTTATGCCGTCATCAACAGCAACAATAATACTACCCCTGCCTTTAACTTTATCTCAGTCCATATATTACGGACTCTCAAAAATCCCATGTCATTATGTCTCCACTATGTTCATTTCTCATTAACACACTTACACCCCTTTACTATTGTACTGTTATCCACAGTGTCTAATCACTCTTCAGATTTAAACATGGATTCAATTCATGTTTTTGCTATTTGTCTAGGGTAACCCGTTACCCTCTTCTTTTTCTATAACCCCGCAATCCTGTGTACGTCATGGCTCTTCTGACCCCATGTAAACCATGTTTAAAACTTTCTCCTCATTTACCCCACTGCTATATTAATCTTTTCTTCCCCCCATATGGCTTCTAATCCATATATTTCCAATCAATGCTGACTTTAGTGTAACTCTAAACTTTCCCATAACCATCCATATACCGGGGATATGTTTCCACTACTTCATAACCATTTCAACCTCATTATGCTGATTATCACAGCAATATAATATACCCATGAACACATTATTCACCAGGATGATGTGTCTCTCTACTAGTCCACAGTAGTTTATTACTATTTTCTGAACGAAGGATCCTAAATAAATGTCTCTCTTCTAGTCCCCAGTAGTTTATTACTACTTTCTGAACGAAGGGTCCCAAATAAATGTCTCTTATGCACTGTCTTTATTCTAGACAAAACCATGTAAATCAAACTTAACTAATTTCCAACAAGTATTTACAAACATACAAGACAATTCACTTAAATTATAAGTTAAACGAGATAAAATCAAAACAGAACATTATACCCCCCCCCCCCCAAACTTTTTACATCATTTATGTTTCCCCACATATTAATTAAAGGTATGATGATGATGGTGATGATGATGGTGATGATGATTAAAATAATACAACATACATCCTAATCTATTGTTACCTAATACTACTGGTCTCTTTTACGGACCAGTAGTTTGTATTCAAAAGTCTACGAACACAATAATCCTATTCTAAAATAATAACAATCATTTTACAAGACCAAATCAAGCAAAAAAAACATATTATATATGAGGCACATAAACTCAGATTCAATAAAACAAATGTCTTCTCGCTAAAGAGAAGGTTTTTTTTTTTTTAAAATATAACTCCCTTCAATTTACTACGTACAGTGGCCCATCAACCTTGGCCTCCCATACGACTTAACGTAACACATCTCTATTCATACAAGTTATTCCACTATTTCTATAACCGAGAAAATAAAACACTTCACTGCCACGTATGTATATCTGTTAACTACAGACCAACTTCTTAACTTAGAACAATATCTGTTCTCTCTACACAAAAAAAAAATCACTAATCAGCAATGACCGTACTATCATTGATTCTCTCCCTTGACAATTTTCTATCTTTTTCCAGCCTAACTCCTAACACACCACACAACATCTGGAATCTCACCCTAAACAACCGCTGTAAACTGCAGCTTACATCACTTCACTTACTACTATTGTGGCGGCTATTCCAGCACACTACAACTCATCTCTCTACTAAAGGAAACCGTACCTCGACACAGTAATTGTTTCCCTTGGATTTGTTCCAAGTATTACTACCACTTCTTAATCATTACTGTTAACTACAGTATCTCCACCATGCTACTCCCATCAAAAGAGCTTGTCTATTTACTATAGACCTCTCAGCAATACAACTAATTCTACTTCTAACTTTCTCGTCTACCCGACGCAATTAATATTTCATTCTACTGCACCAGTACTCTCAACGTCTCACCAGCCCTACTCTAAGCTATCCTCACGTCTCTCCTATCACTCTTGCATCGTGACGATAATCAAACCGGTCACCCTCCTCAGAACACGTTCTCCAACATTCATTTAACTAACCTTATTTACCTCCGTATCTTTCACTCTTTTCACTGCAACCCACGCCAGTTATAACTGACAACAGACCTCACTTTCCTCGTTTCTCAGTATTAGGCACTCTTGCTTCGACATTTCCCTGTCAAGAATACTAAATAAGTTTTATGAAACATCATTCAGAATGTTAACTCTGTTTCCGTTATATAACTTCCATAATTTCCTTCCAACGTCAGATATTCTAACGAAAAGACATCACAATCCTCTAATCATGTTCTTTCTATCTCTCAATTTTTGCATACTCTATGTTCCACGTTTTATCAACGTCACCTATCAACCACTCTTCTCATATTCACACGGACAATGATACACAACCTCGCTCTCATCTCACGACTACTCTCGCATCGCGACAACCTAACGTGTTCATACTATTACTACAACAAACGATTTAGACGCCAACTCAACATTCCAGCAATCACTCACCACAATCTACACGTATTGATCTCCTCCACACACATTGACACAAGCTATATCGGCGCAACTATTATATTTTATCTATATACTTTACTTAGGCGACGTCACTACACCTCTATCCTACTTCACTCATCACGAGGAACACCTGTTTGACTACAGTTATACTCACGTATGAACAACGCATAACCAGACGAATAACTCCACAGGACTTTCACAATTCACTACTTCCTTATTTCTACTTTACTCAATCATTCACTCCCATACGAAGGTCAGACCCTATACATTACCTCTCGCACTTTTATCGCTTTCACAGCAGTATCTACTATCTATTCAAGACAACCAAACCTCATTCCGCTGAACCACTAACCTCGTAACTATCATTCTATACTCCTCCACACAACAACTTTCTCAGACTTAATCAACTCTTCTTTCTCCGCAAGCACGACGTAACTCGTATTCTTCAATCATCAACTTCTACAGTCTTTTACTCTTAATATTCTCGCGTTCAATTGACTATTTTACTCACAGGATACTCAATTCCTCCTCAATCTATATCTCCTCACCAGACATTCTCGGTTCACCTGGCATACAATACTATTCTTTCTTCTCAAACCAACAAGCAAAACTATCTCAGACATCACGTCATAGCTCTGAGTCGAACCATCCATTCTTATTTTATCCCTCTCTCTACTAATTATATGCTGAATCTATTCTACTTTAACTACTCCATTTATACATCACTCAACGTGACTAACTCTCTGTATCTATTCATTTTGGACAAAGGACTATTTTAATTTCTACTCTTCCTACATCGTCACTGAACACAATATATCCTAACTCTGTATTACGTATCCACGTAAAATCTCATTTGCCGTAACTCTCAACAACACCATCGCCACCCCTGTACCATGCGATGCCACACCAAACAATTTCATGTCTATTTTAGACAGCTTATATATCTATGTGCTCAAACCGCAATTCTTCCAAAACAATTCCATTTTCCTTCCTCACCCAAATAATTTTAACAACCATAGAGCGCATCGAAACCAAATATTTCGTCGTCTCTTAGTACTGATGTTCGTCTCGTTTCAACTATACCATCATCACTATCCGTTGTTAACCTGTTGTTAAAGTACTCTGGTCTTAAGGACATAAGGTCTTCTATTTTTCTCAAGTCACTTTCTGTCGTTGAATAAATTCTCGCTATCTGTCTACTATTATTTTTCTTCTTAAATGAATTCTTTCCTTTATTTCTTTCATTTGCGTCGGTCTGCTCACTGTTTCCTGTATACCTTACATAACGTTTGCACCTTCCCATCTCGTCTTCAGATGGCACACTGATAATAGTTCCTTCATCAGTTTCACAATAGTTTACTGCCGACACCTCGACCCTATTCCCATAGTCATCTTTAGAACGTCTGACTTTCTTTCTCTTTCTCGGTATTCGTCCCTTATCCTTCCCTACTTTCTTGTCATCTAAGCTGGTATCTATTTCTAAAGAGTCATTAACTAAAACTGTGTCCGTCTGTCTACCAGTAACTACACCGTATGAGGGAACATCACGCTTCGATTTAGGATCTGTACGTAGTGCAATTCTCTCATTCTCCGAAAGCCTCCTCGGATAGTGAGATGATGCCCATGGTCTGCCCCTGCCTTCCCTTGAGGGCCGTCCGCGAAATCTTTGATCGTTCTATCTTGACCAGCTGAGATGTGGGTGATATTACAACAGTCTAACGTGTCTCGAAACCAGAGGAAGGCTAACCTCACTAAAAAATGCCCGCCAGAAGTCGGAAGTGTCGGCCTACGGGTGGCAAACTAAAAATTGATACTACGCAATTACGTCCGAGTGAAATGTCTCGCCCGAATGTCTCTCGTGCTAGGAACAGCTCTGACTACCTAGTTTCCGAATGCCGCTCTTGTTCGGAACAGCTCTGACTAGGTAGTTTCCGAATGTCTGTCGTGCCTGGAACAGCTCTGATGGGCGCAACGACAAGCACATGTCCGAAAACTCGCTGAGTGGATGCCGTTTGCGAACATGTCTGGTTTGTGCGGGAATGGCCCGGGGAAAACGAAATGACTAATATATTGAAGTGAGGATTTAAAGCAGCCATGAGCAGGACGTGACGATTTCCCTCGGTGAGCCCAGATCCAGGGCGTTATGTGTCGGCCCTGCAACTATGGAAGCAACCTTGGATGGCGGAAAATGCTATGGACTGTCCCTGCCTTCCTTTGAGGGATGACCGTTGTCTTCGACCGTTCAACCTTGGCCAGCATGGTTGTAGATGGCACCACAAAAGTGAGAGTCTCCCAGGTATGCTACCTGGTCAAAAAAGCACGCTAAAGTCGATGTGTTGGCCTACGGGTTTCGGCCCAAGGGCGCATAACAGACACACCGCAATGACATCTGAAAAAACACTCCGGATGAACGAAAAGAAGAAGAAGATATTCCTACACCATTTGGGAATTAGTTTCCTGTCTATAGCTGAGGAACTTGACACGGCACTACCTCTATTAACAATCATACTATTCCTTTGCTTAATACTTTTCTTCACCCGACTTTTAACATCTTTGGCACTTGTCTGTTTATCTTTCTTAATTTCAACCTTGTCTCTCTTAGTCAAATGAGTTGGTTTTGACTGAGTTTCTATTAAATCAGTTTGACTTCTCTTTGTTATCTTGCTGGCTGGTTGTACCTGGACCTTTTTCTCCACTGTATCTACCTGAGTCTGCGTACTATTTTCTATCGTATTTCCTGCCTGCGTCTGTGTCTCTCGGTTTATTTTCTTTACTAATATCGTCGTCTTCTTTTCCTGTTCAATCTTAATATTGGCAAGTATTTTAGCAGTCGTTGAATTCTTATCTTTGTGTTCTACTCTGTCCTTCGATCCTGACTTCAAATATTGTCTTTGTCTTTTTTCGAACCAGTCTTTACGTCTTTTTCTAGCGGTTGCACTGTAAGAGGGCCAGTCCTATGATTTCCTTGAAATGTTTCTCTCACGCCCATTTTTGTATTTATAACCACTATACCAGTCCGAGCTTTCACCATTTCGTCTGTTCTCACCGTCTTTTACCCTATAACCATTAGACTTTGGTTCATCATAATTATATTGTCTTCTGTCTTTATCAAGCAGTGGCTGTCTCCTGTTATTCTTTCTTACTCCATTGTAGTCTACCTTAAATCTATAAGGGTCCTGTCTAGTCGTTCTGTTCTTCAACGTTTCCACAAAATTCTCTACTTCACTAACTGCCTCCCTTAATTCCCCCAACCATGTACTAATACGTTGTAATTCTACATATAAATAACTCATATTTCTACTTTATAATTTCAATCAACTTGATACAATATTCCTACTTCTTCTTCTGTATATTCCTTGGTCTTGAGCTCAGCTGAAATACTGAGAAAAGAAGACTGCTTCTCTATTGTGCCGTGACGAGTCTGCCAAGCTGAAATATTTATACTTATTCAAGCCAACAAAAAAACAATCAATACTTATTAATATATACCAAAGGACGTTATCTTCTTCCTGAAATTCAACCCCTTTCTATCTTAAACAATTAATTATATTATACGTCTACTCTTTAACTAATTTAATTTAAACTTCGCTTACTCAGCCAACATTGTCCTTCGATTCCACAAACTTCAAACGGACAAGCAATGACTTTCAGGACCTCTCAGGATGCTCGAGCAAAAACGTTCCCAAATCAGTGTCATTCCATATCACACACTGGGCAGAGAGGCATGACGGAAAAAGAAAATCCAGCGATACGACGACCTCACAGCAACGGTTAAGTTAACAGCCCCGATAATACATCAACCTCAAGACAGGCAGGCATCTTGGTTTCCAGCATAGTGACGCCCAAGGACTGTGGTTTCTGACTAGGTCTGGAACAATTGACTGCGTTCAAAGAGCAGCACCTCCCGACTTCACACGATTAGACAACGATCAGAGAGCAGCTTTTCTCGACAATTCGCTGAAACAACATTATATGGCAGCGGCCCTGGTAGGTAGCCCGTTGAAACAACCGACAATGCAGGTAAAAATTGTAAAACGATCGAGACAATATTGACTGATTGATTGCTTGATTGATTGATTGATTGATTGATCGATTGACTGATTGATTGATCGACTGATTTTAAGCGTTGGCTAAAAACTCTGGACTTTACCTTCAGACAAGCAAGGTCACCTTCACTGTATCTCAACCAAGAACGGTTAACAGTTCCAGCAAAAACCAGATTTCACGGCAGCACATCTGGAACATTCATACGTTTCAAAAAAACGAGCAAGTCAACAATGGATTGATTCAAGCCTGACGATGGCCACTCTGTTTCATCACTCGGAACATTACGTGTTATGTGGCGTTCCAACAACGGTTAGTTCAATTCACTTGAAACAACTTTGACTTGAGACAAGTTAAACAGACCTAATGTCTTCACTCAGCTGAAGTGACGGTTGACGACCTTGACTCGAGAATTTCAAAAAGTAAAAATCGACCTTGATTTAACCTCCAACAGTCCAGTGAGCTGAGATCGTGCTCATAAATTTTATCATTCTCGAGATTTCTCGGTTCCAATTTGAGCTGATCATTCAGTTGTATACATAATTTATTTCTTGTACCTCGGGACTTTATAAGTTGTAAGATGTATCTAGTGGTGACTACATCATTACATCATTTATGAACTTCAATGTAAAATAGCAATTCTTGACTTCTACAAAAGAAACAGCGTATATCAGCAATCAAGGCTCTATATACTGGTGAGTCAGGTATATAAAAAATTAATCAGTCTCTATAAATCAAGATTATCAAACCTTCTGACCTTGACTGAGAATCCCCTAACAAACACTGAGAAGTCACAACAACTACCCCTGGGCGGGCTTTCAGTTGTTGCGTCTCTTATAATTTACTTGAGAACTTCCATAACATCCGTCTCCAGACGCAGACAAAACTCTTCGCTTTAGTCAACAATCTCCGCGACATCCCATGTTTGAAATCTTGAGGTCGACGGCACCAAAACAGCCTATATAACAATGTGGTGATGATATGATACGGCTGTGTGTGGAAGGCTCGTGTCAATATAGTGGACAAGTCTCGTCTGTTATATAAACATTAGTTTATTCATTGAAATCGTACATCTTCTGACTGACGATGGTAAACACCGACATCTTTCCTAGTTGAATCCCAAGTCCCCAAGTCCTCTAGTTCTTTAGTGACGTGTGTGCAAGCCCTGGATACGTCTACCCATTCGTGCATACACGTTCACTAACTAATGATTTCCCACTAGTTAATGAATGCGCAGCATCCATTAACTCTCTACTCCTAAGCTCCCTTTACTGTTACAGTAGCTTATATGACTACGTATATGAATTAAATGAGATGCTCCCCACCAGGGACTGGGTGAAGCCGGGCCGGGTCAGACAGACAGACAGATAGACAGACAGACAGACAGACAGACAGATAGTCGGGAACGGGAGCTTATTTGACTACTTATATGCATTAAATGAGATGCTCCCCACCAGGGACTGGGTGAAGCCGGGCCGGGTCAGCTAGACAGACAGACAGACAAGCAAACAAGCAGACAGACAGACAGACAGACAGACTGATAGATAGATAGATCCCCTCCAGGGCCTGGGCGAAGCCGGGCCGGGTCAGCTAGTATATATATATAACTATGATTTAGGAGAGAGAAATGAAAGAGGATACAGACTCGTAGAGTGGGCAAAAGAACAGGAAATGATTGTAGGAAACACCTGGTTTAAGCAACACCCTAGAAGATTATGGACATGGAGGAGTCCTGATAGCAGGATTAGATACCAGATTGACTACATTCTCATTAGTAGAAGATTTAGAAACGCGCTAACAGTAGCAAAAACAGTTCCCAGTGCTGATTGTTTGTGTGACCACAGATTACTCACAGGAACATTGAGGATACAGTTGAAGAAAGTCAAGTATATAACAGGAAACACTAAATATGATTTGTGTACATTGAGTAATGACAAGGAAATACAAAACAAATTCAACATAGAAGTACAGAACAGATTTGAAATATTGTCTGATCTAGAGATATTATTCCAGGATGTGGATGATCAATGGGAAACGTTGAAGAATTTAATCAATGTGGATGCAGAAACAACTATTCCAAAATTAAAGAAGGTGGGTGGTAAGAAATGGATGACTGAAGAAATTTTACACCTCGTGGAAACAAGAAGACTCAACAAAAATAATTCTGTCAAATATGAAGAAATTCACAGACAAGTCAGAATATTATGTAAGGAGAGGCAAAAGAAGCATGGCTTGAGGAAAAGTGCTTAGAAATTGAAAACCAACACAACAGTCAAAATACCAAATAAGTGCACAAAACAATTCAGGAACTTACTAATAAAAGAACAAGAACATCAACAGGGTGTCTAAAAACTAAAGATGGCAAAATCATAATAGAAACAGACCAGATTCTACATGTATGGACAGATTATGTGAAACACCTTTATGGCGGTAACAGAGACGAACAGTATGATATTAGATTTAATAATGAAGGACCGCCAATTTTGGAGATGGAGGTTCGAAATGTTCTTAAGCATATGAAAGCTGGCAAGGCCCCCGATGCAGATATTATCACAACAGAAATGATTAAAGCTTTAGAAGAATTTGGACTAGAGCAAGTCACCAGACTGCTGAACACATTATATGATACTGGAGATATACCTCCTGAATTATGTAACTCTGTATTTATTGCAATCCCAAAGAAATCAGGAACCTTGGAATGTGATTGCCATGAAGCTGTTTGCTGGCTCGTTTGTTCAGCCGCAGTGACAGAAATAAGCAGGAACATTCATTGCATTGAAACAGTAAACAACTCCATGTCCTTGCCATTCTTCAGTGTTTATTGTAAACAATGATCGCCGCACATAACATCAATCATTCCCGAAAGGTGCGGGATGGCATGCGCTAAGTAGATAACACGCCTAATCAATGTTCACAGTTCTGAAACACAGTTCTACTACAATGGCTACTCTATGGTCAACTTACGGTCACTTGCCCTTGACATCGGCATGGGGCATTGCTCAATCGCCGTCAACTCGGCGCGCTGTAACTAAACTGGAATGGCTATTCAATTATCCGTCCGACTTGTGTCAACCACTTTCGCCTCAGGCTGAAGCGTCGTTCAAATACTAAAGCAATGTCAAATTCATCTCGCTTCACTCTCAACACTGGTTCCACGTCCTTTCTCTACTGGGACCATGGCTAAACTGACTTTGTCCAGCCGTCTCCTTCCCGTGGACCACACAACTAATGTCACGTGATACGCAACTTCTTTGAATAGTTTTCCTTTGTTCTTCAACATCATCATCAGTTGCTCACCGACTTTCCTTGACTTATTCGTGCGTATTCGTTCATAGTGATCGCGTGAACTGCTCTCACTATGACAATTCCTCTTCTATGGTAAACCTGTTCTTACTACATCAGTTTACCGCTGTCTACCTCATATCGGTCCATGGCATTATGCCCCCCTCCCCTGTTTTTTTTTTTAATGGTGTAGCCATTTGCATAGTCTCTTCGGTTTTTTCACTCTTATGACATGTAGCGATATTGGTAGTCATTTCATAATTATATTGTATACTGATGTACTTCCACATACCTATTTTCTCTGATAATATGACAGTATGGCATTCCATTAACTACTGCACAAAATCAATGGAAATTTTTTTTCTATTATAGTCAGACACGCCCTATCAATCTGCTTCCCCCGCAGACGACGTGTAGCCCAGCCTATGGGGGGGGGGGGGGGCTGGGCTAACATACTATGAGCTTAATAAGGTCCCGTGGCCTCCCCATAGTAGTCCCTCATTTGCCCTACAGACAAGCAACCTCAAACCTATCAAGGCCATTACGCCCGAATGAGGGGATATGCGTGGTTAATAGGTACCATTACCATCTGTATTATTATTTATATTTGGTATAGTGGAATATGACTAATATATCTATGACCTCTAAACCGCTGTAGTTATCATTTGTCATTTGGGTTTACCGTTTGACTTAATTTACCTTATACAATCACAAGTGGAGTTGTTGCCTCCGCAGTTGCTTGTTTGCAGTTTACTAATAGTATTTCTTTTGTCTGGGGTGATTACTTCTTCTTCGTGAAAGGTGTTGTGTTTTTCATCTTATAACCGCAAGTTCATCATACTGATGTTATAGATGTATGTTGTAGACTCATTTACCAATACCTTCGTATCTGTCAAAGTTTATAATACTTTGATCGTCTATCACCATTACTGGTTGATATTCATGCACTTTCTTTTCATTGTCTCTTGTTTTTCATTGCCCTAACAAGGCTTTTTATTTCTTGTGAAAGGTGTTTCTCTGTCTCTGTGTTCATTCATTTCACTGCAATACTGTCTCTTGGCCTTGTGTTGATATTTCGAACCCGTATAATGTTGACCAATAGCGATACGATATAAAAATGCATTTACATTTCTATGCATGCTCATTTCTACCATAGCATTTGTCAATTAGAGCATAAAATTATCAGCAATAAATCTCATTGACATATTTGATATATTCATGCCATGTTATCAATTGAAAGAAACATTAAAATGTGACATTGACTTCAATTATCAATGTGCCATATACGCTTATATGTTATAGCATCAACATAAAAATTAGATACCACCATACACTCGTGTCATTCGTTGCAATCTGTTTGTTGACCGTTGTTGTTTCGTGTTGTTTTTGTTGCCACCATTGTTATAAATCTTGATTTGTGTCTCTTGCAATAGTCTTGATTGGTCTTTCTGTTACCTTTCATTATTGCTGCAAAAGATCTACTATCAAGTCTTCTGTTATGGACACATAATCTGTACATGTAAAAAAAATTTCACATGAGCAATCATGTGTGTGAAAACTTATACTATCGCATGGTACAACAGTCTATTCTTATCGTGATTGTAATATGTGTGATGATATGTTCATAGGTGAAAAATAGACTGGTCTATTGTGGATTGAAGTTGACCTGGACACACTCACAATATAACCATCTCAACATAGAACAATTAGTATAATGAGTCACATCACAAAGATTTTGCTACGAATTATCATGCAAAGAGTGAGGAAGAAGATACAACCTGAAATAGGGGAAGAACAATGTGGGTTTGTAGAAAGAAAGGGTACAGTAAATGATGTGTATATGCTGCGAACAGTTATTGAACGTGCTATAGAAGTAAACAAGGATATACATCTTTGCTTTATTGACTATACAAATTATATTTCAAAGGCTTTTGATAGAGTTAGACATGTCAACATGGTGGATATGCTTGCAGATCTACAAATTGATGGGAAAGACATTAGACTTATAAAAAACTTATATTGGAAACAACAAGCTGCAATAAGGATTGATAATGAAGTGGGACAGTATCAGCCAATTAAGAGAGGTGTTAGGCAGGGATGTTCACACATCCAGATCTTTTTTCCCTATACAGTGAAAATATTTTCAGAAATGTAGAGGATATAAATGGAATCAGCATTGGAGGACGAAACATCAATAACATTAGATATGCAGAAGATACAGTATTAATTGCAGACAATGCGCAGGACCTGCAACAATTAGTAGATGCGGTTGTTGTACACAGTGAGCAACTGGGGTTAGAATTAAATTGTAAAAAGATTCAGGTTATGGTCGTCACTAGGACGAAAGAAGTGCCACAATGTAATATACAAGTAAATGGAAATATTCTTCAACAAGTGAATCGGTACAATTATCTTGGAACAGTCATAACATCTGCCTTTAGCAATATGAAAAACATTCTGACCAATAAAAAGATGTCAATTGAAACGAGAAAAAGAGTGTTGAGGGGATACATAGAGCCTGTTCTTTTGTATGGATGTGAAACTTGGACAATGAGCAGTCAAGCTGAAAAACATCTGATGGCTGTAGAAATGTGGTTTCTGAGGAAAATGCAAAGAATACCATGGACAGACAGAAAAAACAATGACCAAGTACTACAAGGGACAAATGAACATCGTAAACTGATTAGAGAAATATGCGTAGACAGTCACAATTTTTTGGACATGTTATGAGAAGAAATGGATTGGAGAACTTGGTGACAACTGGCAAGATCGAAGGGAACAGACCAAGAGGAAGACCGAGAGGAAAATACCTGGATGGCTTGGCCACATGGCATGGACGAGACAGGAACACTGAGTTGATCCACGACACTGGTGATCGAGAGAAATGGCGAGTCATGACTGCCCACGCTTCCCGGCGTGGCACATGATATATATATCATATATATATATATATATATATATATATATATATATATATCCTAATAATACACGGAGCAACAAAACAGAGTGAGATTTATAAAACAGGAAAGAATTAGAGACACGCATGAAGCATATGATTCCTGACTGGAGCTGCATGAGATACTAAATAGGTTGGCTTGGCATGAGATGAAGGAGTATACTTCAACGAGAAATAAAGGGCATCAGTAGAAGGAGAGAGTAAAGGTCCCAGTCGTAGGCTAGACTACGCGACAAAGATGTGCAAACATTCACAATACAATTGGAAGATGAAGCCGTAATAGCGTCGAAAAGTGGTCAATGTATAATGATCAGGAGTAGCATACTGTACCCTGAGGTACAGGAGGGTTTACTATTCATACATTGGACATGCCCAATTACAAATGATACTTACACTGGCTGGTAGTCAGCAACACAAACAGAGGACAGAGTCTGCACCAAATTGAAAACCAAGCCATGTTTTTCATAACAGATTGCCATGTAACACCTAACATCGAAGCTGTAAACTGCAGTCCCAAATGTGTGGTGGAGAGCTTATAAATAATTTAAGTAAGTTCTTAATACCATATAGTATTACTTATACAAATTGCGTTCTTGTGTTTTTCCATTGTGAATCACTTCCCGCTTGATGTTACTTCTAATTTAGATTATTTTATACAGGAAATGCAATACTTAATGAAAGTGCCTCGGCCATGCCTAGCGAATACACTTGTGTCTGTGTGTTTTAATGCATCCGTGTTTTTTATACGGTTATGTTGTATACAACAACGATAGTATACATTGGCACCTTGCCGTCTTGACAGACGATAGTTTGTGCTTTAAAAAGGCATAATAACTTTTAACTATGGCGGTAGCGAGTGTGACTGATAAATCCAATTTGCGCTGTAAATGTCCGTTCACAGTGGGTGCATGTGAACACGTGGTCATTTCCACCATCATGCACCATCTTACGTCTCAAACGCTTGGTGTGTGACTTTTCTGCAATAATTTTCTCCTTTGACTTTATTCCATTTCTGATATTTGCCCTCCATGCAACACGTTCAGCGGCGACTTGCTCCCAATGTGCATTATCAATGCCTGTATCAATCATGTCCCGCTTACACACATCTTTGTATCGTAGTAGAGGCCGACCCTGAGATCTCTTACCTATCTGTAATTCACCAAAAAAGATATCCTTTGGTATTCTACCATCATCCATCCGCCTAAGATGTCCTATCCATCTAAGTCTACGAAGACTGAGCATGGAATAAACTGTCACACAACCTGATCTTTCCAATACTTCAGTATTTGTGATTTTGTCTTGCCACTTAATACCAAGAATTCTTCGCAGACACCGCATATGAAAGCTGTTTAAATTGTTCTCTTGGTGTGAGTAAGTTGTCCAGGTTTCACTGCCATAGAGAAGAGTACTAAGGACACAGGCTTGATAGACAAGGACTTTTGTTTTGGCAGTAAGCTTCCTGTTCTCCCAGACTCTTTTTCTTAACCTGTTCATTGTTGTTGCTGCCTTACCAATCCGGATGTTGATTTCCTGATCTAGGGATAATTTGCTATTTACCACTGATCCTAGATATGTAAAATGGTCTACTATCTCTAGTTCGGCGTCGTCAATAAAGATTGATGGTACCCCATGTGCACCTTGTGACATAATCTGTGTCTTCTTTTTGCTAATTGTTAAACCAAATTCAGAACAAGCATTGGAGAATGCAGATAGTAGACATTGCAATTCTTCCTCAGAGTGGGTCGTAACTGCAGCATCATCTGCAAAAAGCAACTCTCTGATCAGTACCCTCCTAATTTTGGTCTTAGCCTTCAATCTCTGAGCATTGTAGAGGCCGCCATCTGAGCGTGAGTGAATGTATATACCACCATCCTGATCACGAAATGCATATTTCAGTAGAAGTGAAAAGTATATTCCAAAGAGGGTGGGAGCTAGTACACAACCTTGCTTAACTCCACTCTTGATTTCAAATTCTTCAGAAGTTGCACCATCAAACTTGATTATACCCTTCATGCCTGTGTGGAACGATTCCACAATGGACAGAAGAGTTGGTGGGCAGCCAATCTTCTTTAGTGCCTTGAACAGACCCTCACGACTGACCAAATCAAATGCCTTTGTGAGGTCGATGAAGGCAATAAACAGTGGTTGATTCTGTTCACGGCATTTTTCTTGCATTTGTCGCAATGAGAATATCATATCAGTGGTAGACCGGTTCTGTCGAAAGCCACACTGTGATTCGGGGTAGACTTGATCTCCTAGGACTTGAAGTCTGCGCAGAACAATTCTGGCAAATACTTTTCCAACAATACACAGAAGTGAGATACCCCTATAGTTGTTGCAGTCGCTCCGATCGCCCTTGTTCTACGCTCCGATCGCCCTTGTTACAACAACGATAGTAAATTCAGCAAAAGTGTGCATATGATTGCTGAGTTGAATCAAGAACCAATATCACAGCACTCAGGGCATTCAAAAAACGCGCTGTCTTCATCTTCAACAACCAGTGAAGAGTCCCTAATATTAACGGCACCAGTTACAGTCTCGTTATATGTCCGTCTGACAGCTCCTGTGTGTGCTGAATGTCGGCCAGATCATCTGGTCACTCCCTGCATGGTGATTATATTATGTGAGGTTATGCATTTCGAAACCTAGTACTAGTATGAAGTTGTCTGAACAGGCATTTCTAGCATATATCTAGCTTTTTTAATTTTTTAAATTTGCATCTCCTTTACAGGACGTTGTATTCAACACCAGCATTTCACTGCCGTTCTTGATGTCTTGGCAAGTTTTAAGTTCAGTAGTTTGCCATTGCTTTCTGAACGACCGGCTCCCATACCAACACGGTAAAACCAGCGTGACATAGTCTCCTGCAAAATCGGTTACTGCTGTGTTTCGAACGCAAGTAAGGGGCATTACTAATTGAGTCCGCAACGCCATCGCTACGGAGACGGGTAGATCTAGCTTTATGACTGCCTGTAAACATTACTCTTGGAAATGTAATGTGCTTGTTTCTCCCAGCCTTGACAATTCACATTAGAGTTTTACATTTTCGTAATCGTTGATTGGATGTTTGTGAGACCTAAAAAATCATTTGAATTTAAACTCTTAAATCTTGGGTATCGTCATTCAGGTTGTGGGGTCGTGTGGTCTATAGTGGTGGAGCAGACAGAGATGCTAAATTGGGAGTAGAAGGAGCGGGCGGGATCTTTCGTGTTGTGGAATTTGGGGGAAGTAAGCCAGGCTTATAATGGGTGCCTTCAATGTTGGGTCGGGGCGTCTGTGTATGTCGGAGACATGGAGAACAGCTTACAGAGTTGCTAGTAAACTGTAGGCGTGCTCTAGTTGGTACCTGCGCGGGGTGGTGGGAGTAGAGAGGTACGACGGGATCTCCGGTGTGAAATTGTCTAGAGTACTATCCAGTTCCCACTTAATCTGGGAAAGGGGGGGGGGGAGACGCTGGCGCCGAGTGGGACGAGCACTGAGAGGGTCTGGGCACTGTGTGATTAGATGCTCTCTTGTCTTTAATCCCCTGCGAGGTGTAAGAGTTTGCGGGCACCTGGAGAGGGTGTTTACGGATGAGATGAATGGTATAGGGAGGCCATGGATGGAATTGCAGGAGATAGAAAAATACAAGATGGCTTGGCCTGGGTGGTTCAGAGCATATGTCACAATTGGAATGAAGTGCAAAGGAAAAGAAGATTCTTCTCTAGATTTTGTTGAGTTGCCATAACATCACTCGTCTCTAGAGTTGTTGAGTTGCCATAACATCAGTCGTCTCAAGAGTTGTTGAGTTGCCATAGCATTACTCGTCTCTAGAGTTGTTGAGGTGGCATAACATCACTCGTCTCTAGAGTTGTTGAGGTGGCATAAAATCACTCGTCTCTAGAGTTGTTGAGGTGGTATAACATCACTCGTCTCTAGAGTTGTTGAGGTGGCATAACATCACTCGTCTCTAGAGTTGTTGAGGTGGCATAAAATCACTCGTCTCTAGAGTTGTTGAGGTGGTATAACATCACTCGTCTCTAGAGTTGTTGAGGTGGCATAACATCACTCGTCTCTAGAGTAGTTGAGGTGGCATAAAATCACTCGTCTCTAGAGTTGTTGAGGTGGTATAACATCACTCGTCTCTAGAGTTGTTGAGGTGGCATAACATCACTCGTCTCTAGAGTTTTTGAGTTGCCATAGCATCACTCGTCTCTAGAATTGTTGAGGTGACATAACATCACTCGTCTCTAGAGTTTTTGAGGTGGCATAACATAAATCTTCTCTAATGTTGGATGTTTATGAACAAAGTGTATGTGCGTTAGCAATGTTGTTTGTGTGTAGTTCAAGAAGACGTGAGTTTTCAAAGTGTGTAACTTTATTATGTTGCTTCCTGTTTAGCCGGCTCTGTGGCTAAGGGTTTTCGGACGCGTTCGAAACACAACTGCGGGTGATTTTGTAGCAGACCGCATTGCGTTGGTATTTTATAAAATGGTATGTGTACCGGTCGTTCAGAAAGCAACGGCAAACTACTAAACATAAACTTACCAAGGAATCACGAACAGCCAAACAATGCTGGGATTGACTGCTCTGTCCTGTAAAGGGTATGCAATTAACTTTTTTTGTTTTTAAAGTTATGATGTCTTCCGTTCGTTGCTGGGTGTGTTCGTATTACCAACTTGAAAGAATTGTGATATGTATCAATATATAAATACATTTATTTTCTCAAATTAGATGATCAGGATAACGTCACTTGGCTTTCTCTGTGAATCTACAATAATCACACACACTGTTTCATATAAATCATGGATACCGATTGTAACAATTACACGTAACTAGAAGCAACTTAGATGCGACTAACTGAACAATGCTAAGACAGCTTAGGAAAGTAAAGAAGAATTTTAATGTATTGATTACAACCGCATATCTTGAATTGTTCAGAACACTTCCTCAAGAACAGTTTTTCCAAATGTCTCCGATAAGATGTGTTGCCTCGACTACCAGTATTTAATTTAGTTTAGTTTAGTTTAGTCATTGGATCAACATCACGGCACACGGGTTTAACCCATAAGTGTTCCGTTTTCCTCCTAACTCAAACCTGAGTCTGGAGAAACTCAGCTCAATGCATGAACCCCGTAGCATCGGCGAGGATCCTGAAATACTTTTGGTAGATTTTTAACTCGAAATTTTTGCCGGGCAGCGCCGTTAGGCTACTCTTTTTCGATTTCCAACTCAAGGGATTTTTTACATGCGCAACAATACACACGGGCGTCCGATCTCACTACCCAGAGACCAGGGGAAAATGTTATTGCTGGAAGTAACGTGAAAAAATCCAAATCCTCACCGGGGTTTGAACGCGGGACCTCCAGAACTCGAGGCGGACACCATACCTCGAGACCACTCAGTACACGCAGCTATGTTTCTAAAGTTGTATGTGGGATTACGAATTGCGTTTCTAAACCCATTCTCCACAGTGCCAGCAATACCTTAAAGGACACCATTAATTCCCAGTCTTCCAAAGGATTTACAAACAACAATAATATACATGTATTTCGAAAAGGACCAACGATAATTAATTAATAAACATTTTAATTTCGAAGCTTTTGTTGTATAATCGTATAATATACATGAGTGAAATATACGTGAGTAAAATATGCGTGAGTACAATAAACGCTAGTTAACAATTACTTTTCTTTTTAAAAGTGTGGCTGTAGTTAGATGTGTTTGGAAATTTCATTAAAAAATAAAAACAAATCGCATTCATAGGTTATGAATTGCATGTTATGAATTATAAATGACGAGTAGAACTATTTTGAGAAAAGAAAACCATTTTAAAAACATCCCAAAGCTTTACATGTGTGCATTCATTGATAAAACATAAAGATACACATATGCACACACACGCACTCACACACACACACGCACACACCCACACACACACACACACACACACACACACACACACACACGCACCCATACCATCACACCTTGAATATTGGAGTCATTCTCACGGTTCTCACTGGTTGTATAGCTATGGACCTTCAACATATACACAGAGCGCCTGAGGGTTGTTACAATGGCTCTTTACTTGCTTACATTTGTATTGATTTGAAACTAATTTCGTTGTAAATAACATCTGAATTTACTGTAAGTGTGTGTTAATCTGTTAGTAGATGTCAATTGGGGGTTTGGGGCCAAAAGGGTCGGGGCACCACAGGAGCGCCAAAAGAAAGCCCCCTAGGGACCCAACCCCCGGGGGCCCCACCCCCCAGGGCCCGACCGGGCCGTCCTCTGCATCCCGGAGCGCACTCGGGCGACGGAGCCATCGAATAAGAGTGTATCATCTACAGACATACCAAGATGCGCACCGCGAAGAACAGTTGTAAGTGGCTACGGCTATGTTCCACAGAGCCCTGCAATCGGAGTTGTATGAGGGACTACTGCAAAGTCCATGCAGTGCTAATACGGAAGGGTTCATGTATTAAACCATGTCGGAAATGTGGGAAGGGGGTCAACAACCTCCTAGAACTATGTAAAGAATGTGGATATGACAAGGAGTATCACCGAATCTGGTACGAAGAGAATGTAAAGGACTATAATGCAGAGATTCGTCGAATTGCTAAGATTATAGTGGATTGAACTTTCAATTAGAGAGAGGTGAAGTCATCGGTGTACTTACACACCTACTTGTTAGAGACTGACGGATCTGTGTATTTAGCCATGCCTACGCTGATTCAGTTGAAACAGCAAGCCCGCGAGTATGGTATGCCATACAGTGGGAGGAGGAAGGCCGTTCTTGAGGGGGAAATATCCAGAGCGCGCGAGATGGCTAGGGCCTCCCTGCTTGAGAAGAACCCCAATCTACAAGGGGCACGACTTGAAGCAGGGATTACCACCGCCCTGAGATTTGTATATGGTACCGCCGCGGACCTAGCCGCGATCGTCGCCGAGCGACGACACCGCGCCCGGCAGCGTGCTCAACGCCACGCCGACCTCGAAGCAGAGTTCCTTGCCCGAGCTGATAGTGTGCGAGATGAAGTGGCTGAGATGAGGGCCGCTTTAATTCGCAACGCACCCGAATTGAAACTCACCCAGGAGATTGAGGGGAGCCTGAGAAAATATGAAGCAATCGTCCCAGAACGTGGTGGTTATGATGAACCTGCAACATTTATGATTTCGATGGAGCCCGCCATCAAAGCTCTGGTGGTAAAAGGGTTGGGGGATTATGGCAGCGTTAAAATGCAGCTGTATCTCCATCTAAAATACTATCGTACCACCCCAGAAGGCGAACAGATTACGACAATCGCCATCCATGGAAGCAGGAACTATGAAGTACTGCACGAGGGGGATATTGATGAGGGGCTGGACCTCGCCAGAGCCAAGATATTCGCTGACAGTGAATGCTTCACCGAACAGGGCTCGGATTGGAGCTATGATGAGTGTGTGCAGCTTGACCTCTACATTGCAAAATACCAACCATTCCGAGGCTCTAGCTACTTCGCGACTCCCAGCTTCATTCCACCACGTAGTGTTGTGAATGTAAAGAATGAGGACAACCGCTGCTTTGAATGGGCCATACTCTCAGCGCTCTACCCAGTAACGCATGGAGAGCATCCTGATAGGCTCAACAATTATAGCGCCCACCTGGGAGGGCTAGACTTTGAAGGAATCGAGTTCCCAGTGCAGCTGACCAGCATTGCTAAGTTTGAAAACCAGAATCCCACCATAGCCATCAGAGTCTTTGGGTGGAACAAAGGTCCAACCATACTCCGAACCAACACACTCCAGCGCAACCAAATCAACCTCTTGCTCCTGTGTAAGGATGAGAATAGGCACTATGTCTGGGTCAAGGATGTGGGGCGGCTTCTATATGGAAACAGCAAACATAGGGGTAAGAAGTATCCATGTCTCAACTGTCTCCATGTACACTCCTCTCAGGAAACCCTGGACCTGCATGAGCCACTCTGTCAAGGCATCAACACAGCCTGCCAGGTGAATGTCATGCCTAAAGAGGGAAAGATGAATTTCAAGTCCCTCCAGAAACAGATGAGGGCGCCATACATCATATACGCAGACTTTGAGACGTTGAACGTTCCCGTACATGGCGCGGCAATGGATCCAAGCCAGAGTAACACGCGACAACTTGCTGAGCAGCCCCCCTGCGGCTTCGGCTACACCATTGTACGCTGCGACGGGCTCACCACAAACCCTGTCATATATCGGGGGGAGGATGCTGCCGACGAATTCCTCAAACGCTTGGGACGAGAGCAGGCCACCATCCACCACAAGTTACAGCGGCCGGCATTGATGGTGCTGGGGCAAAAAGACCGTGAAGAATTTGCCTCCGCCACCACCTGCCAAATCTGTAAAGAGCCGCTGGAGGGGGACAAGGTGAGAGACCACTGCCATATTACAGGCAAATACCGGGGCGCTGCCCACAATGTCTGTAATCTGGCATGGCGCATCAACGGAGACAAGCTGAGGATACCTGTAGTCTTCCACAACCTCAGAGGATACGACTCCCACATCATCATGCAAGCGGCCGGCCGTCTGGACTGGGGAAAAAGAACAGTCTACAAGAAGAAGAAAGACGGTCAATGGCAAACCAAACAAGTAGACAACACAACAATCACCTGCATACCAAACAGCCTAGAGAAGTACGCCTCCTTCACCATCGGACAGCTGCAATTCATTGACAGCCTACAGTTCATGAATAGCTCTCTAGACACCCTGGTAGGGAACCTCAGCGAGCTGACACACTGTGGCAAATCAATGGCCCTGACACGTAGAGGCAACGACATAATCTCAAGATGTGAGACGTGCAACACTGAGAAGCATACCCCCTGGGCTGTCTTAATGAGCAAGTTCAGGACCACGCTAACCCATAGCCAGTCACATCTCCTTCTCCGCAAGGCCGTATACCCTTACGAATACATGGACAGCTTCGAGCGCTTTGCTGAGGACCACCTACCACCCAAAGAGGCCTTCTACAGCAAGCTCACCCGAGAAGGAATCAGTGACTCTGACTATGCCCACGCCCAGAAAGTGTGGCAGGAGCTCGATTGCAAAACGCTCGGAGGCTACCATGACCTATACCTGAAAACAGACGTCAGTCTGTTGGTTGATATATTCGAGGCATTCCGAGACACCTGCATGGAGGTATATCAGCTCGACCCAGCCCACTACATCAGTGCACCCGGCCTGGCATGGGACGCACTCCTAAAAAAGACGAAGGTGCAACTCGAGCTCCTAACCGACTTGGATATGCACCTCCTCTTTGAGAAGGGACTCCGAGGGGGTGTGGCCATGGTCTCCAAGCGGTATGCTAAGGCCAACAACCCCAAGACTTCAGACTATGACCCCACAACACCCAATTCGTGGATCATGTACCTAGATGCAAATAACCTGTATGGGTGGGCCATGATGGAATACCTCCCCACCGGAGGGTTCCAATGGGCCAATCCAACTCTCGAGGAGGTACTCAACACCCCCGACAACGCCCCAGAGGGATGGCTTGTTGAGGTTGATATGAAGTACCCAGCGCACCTACATGAAGCCCACAGTGACTATCCGCTAGCTCCAGAAACCATGACCATCCCAGAGGCCTGGTTGAGCAGCTATCAGCGCGAGCTCCAGAACAAACTGGGGGGTAAGTTCACGGAGCAAACAAAGCTGGTACCTCATCTCCACAACAAGGAGCGATACGTCGTCCACTACCGCAATCTCAAACTCTATCACAGCCTCGGTCTAGAGGTCACCCAAATCAAATCAAATCAAATCAAATCAACTTTATTAGGGTCACAAATTGGGCGCGCAGGCCCGTCTTACATTCGGCCCTTCCAATCACTCGTCTTTCTTTCATCAAGAGCATTATACATTTACATAGGAAGAAAAATAAACATTGTGAAATGAATGTTGTAAACATAAACAAGGCTAAACATGGAGAAAAATGTGTACATAAAAAGTATGTGACGTAAAAGTAGTGATGCCAGCGCGTCCCACACACACACACACACACACACACCACACACACTCTCTCTCTCACTCTCACTCATTCACTCACACACACACACCACACACACACTCTCTCTCTCTCTCTCTCATTCACTCTCACTCTCACTCATTCACTGACACACACACACTCTCACTCATTCACTCTCCCGCTCACTCATTCACTCTCCCGTTCACTCATACACTCTCCCGCTCACTCATTCACTCTCCCGCTCACTCATTCACTCTCCCGCTCACTCATTCACTCTCCCGCTCACTCATTCACTCTCACGCTCACTCATTCTGTCTCTCCCGCTCACTCATTCACTCTCCCGCTCATTCATTCACTCTCCCGCTCACTCATTCACTCTCCCGTTCAATCATTCACGCTCCCGCTCACTCATTCACTCTCACTCATTCACTCTCACACTCACTCATTCACTGTCCCGCTCACTCATTCACTCGGCCGCTCACTCATTCACTCTCACGCTCACTCATTCACTCCCACGCTCAATCATTCACTCTCCCGCTCACTGATTCACTCTCACGCTCACTCATTCACTCTCACGCTCACTCATTCCTTCTCACGCTCACTCATTCACTCTCACTCATTCACTCTCACGCTCACTCAATCACTCTCACGCTCACTCATTCACTCTCACGCTCACTCATTCACTCTCACGCTCACTCATTCACTCTCCCGCTCAATCATTCACTCTCCCGCTCACTCATTCACTCTCCCGCTCACTCATTCACTCTTCCGCTCACTCATTCACTCTCCCGCTCACTCATTCACTCTCACGCTCACTAATTCACTCTCACGCTCACTCATTCACTCTCCCGCTCACTGATTCACTCTCCCTCATTCACTCACACTCATTCACTCCCACACACAGACACTCTCACTCATTCGCTCTCACGCTCACTCATTCACTCTCCCGCTCACTCATTCACCCTCACGCTCACTCATTCACTCTCACGCTCACTCATTCACTCTCCCGCTCACTCATTCACTCTCACTCATTCACTCTCCCGCTCACTCATTCACTCCCACGCTCAATTATTCACTCTCCCGCTCACTCATTCACTCTCACGCTCACTCATTCACTTTCACGCTCACTCATTCACTTTCACGCTCACTCATTCACTCTCACGCTCACTCATTCACTCTCACGCTCACTCATTCTGTCTCTCATTTACACCCACTCACTCTCTCACTCAAACTACAGTAATGAACATAAGTTTAGATTATACATGATAAAATAAAATGGTATTTAACTGATAATATGACAGATGAGAATACACAAACATATGGATTCGCGTGTTACATAACATGCGTGTTACATGACATGCATCTGCTGAGCTCTCTCTCTCTCTCTCTCTCTCTCTCTCTCTCTCTCTCTCTCTCTCACTCTCTCTGTATTCTTTCATATACACACACTCACACGCATGCGTACGCTCACACACACACACACACACTCTCTCTCTTTCTCTCTCATTCACTCTCACTCTCACTAATTCACTCTCCCGCTCACTCATTCACTCTCACGCTCACTCATTCGCTCTCACGCTCACTCATTCACTCTCCCGCTCACTTATTCACTCTCCCGCTCACTCATTCACTCTCACGCTCACTCATTCACTCTCACGCTCACTCATTCACTCTCCCGCTCACTCTTTCATTCTCCCGCTCACTCATTTACTCTCCCGCTCACTCATTCACTCTCCCGCTCACTCATTCACTCTCACGCTCACTCATTCTGTCTCTCCCGCTCACTCATTCACTCTCCCGCTCACTCATTCACTCTCCCGCTCACTCATTCACTCTCCCGTTCAATCATTCACTCTCACTCATTCACTCTCACGCTCACTCATTCACTCTCACGCTAACTCATTCACTGTCCCGTTCAATCATTCACTCTGCCGCTCACTCATTCACTCTCACACATTTACTCTCACGCTCACTCATTCACTCTCACGCTCAATCATTCACTCTCCCGCTCACTGATTCACTCTCACGCTCACTCATTCACTCTCACGCTCACTCATTCCTTCTCACGCTCACTCATTCACTCTCACTCATTCACTCTCACTCATTCACTCTCACACTCACTCATTCACTCTCACGCTCACTCATTCACTCTCACGCTCACTCATTCACTCTCACGCTCACTCATTCACTCTCCCGCTCAATCATTTACTCTCCCGCTCACTCTCACGCTCACTCATTCACTCTCCCGCTCACTCATTCACTCTCCCGCTCACTCATTCACTCTCCCGCTCACTCATTCACTCTCCTGCTCACTCATTCACTCTCACGCTCACTCATTCACTCTCACGCTCACTCATTCACTCACACACACAGACACTCTCACTCATTCACTCTCCCGCTCACTCATTCGCTCTCACGCTCACTCATTCACTCTCCCGCTCACTCATTCACCCTCACGCTCACTCGTTCACTCTCACTCATTCACTCCCCCGCTCACTCATTCACTCTCACTCATTCACTCTCCCGCTCACTCATTCACTCTCACGCTCAATCATTCACTCTCCCGCTCACTCATTCACTCTCACGCTCACTCATTTACTCTCACGCTCACTCATTCACTCTCACGCTCACTCATTCACTCTCACGTTCACTCATTCTGTCTCACACTCACTCACTCTCTCACTCAAACTACAGAAATGAACATAAGTTTAGATTATACATGATAAAATCAAATGGTATTTAACTTATAATATGACAGATGAGAATACACAAACATATGGATTCGCGTGTTACATAACATGCGTGTTACATGACATGCATCTGCTCAGCTCTCTCTCTCTCTCTCTCTCTCTCTCTCTCTCTCTCTCTCTCTCTCTCTCTCTCTCTCTCTCTCTCTGTATTCTTTCATATACACACACTCACACGCATGCGCGCGCTCACACACACACACACACACACACTAACACATCAACTCTCCCACTGTCTCACTCTCTAACACACAATCCTACACACACACACTCACTCTATCAATCGCACTCTCTCACACATACACGTACACATGAACGCATGCACGCACGCACACACTCCCTCACTCACTCTCACACATACACGTACGAATGCATGCACTGACACATTCCCCCACCATTTCTCGCTCAATCACTCTCTCCACACACACGCATGCACACGCGCATTCACTCTCTCCCTCTCTCTGACACCCACTCTCTCTCTCTCGCTCCCACACGCACACACATATATAGTGAACAATTATAATGAACAATTATACCAGTAAATGAATTATGGTGGCATATAGTCGGTATGGATTAAGTATTGAAAGAGTTTCTGGTTAAATGTGTAGGGACTCATTGGAGTTTTCAGATCTGGAGGCAGATGATTCCATAAGTGAGCACCAGAATAGGCAAAACATGTTTTGTATAGGTCCAATCTAGGCTTTGAGACATGTAACAAATTTAGGCGCTTGCTGTTCATTGCATTAGATTGAATCAGCGACAGAAGATACTCTGGGGTATTTTGAGATATAATTTTATTCACTAATTTGGCTTTGTTGAAAAGGAAGCGCTTTTGTAGTGGTAGAAGTCTTAGATGACTGTACAAATTATTACTTTCAACGTGCTTTATGCCTGAAACCAGACGAATAGCGCGGTTTTGTAGAGAACATAGTCGTTTTAAATTAGATTTAGGGCAACCATCCCAAACTGTGGAACAGTAATCGAGATGTGATTGGATATAGCATGTATAGAATATTTTTCGTGTGCTTTCGTCCAGGAAGTGCTGAATTTTAGCAAGTTGGTAAACTTTTTGTGCTATTTTCTTGGTAAGAGCGTGAACATGAGAGCTCCAGTTCAAATGGCTGTCTATTAAAAGCCCTAGTGTTTTATGTTCAGTCACATTAACTATAGGTAACGTGCCCATGCGGAGTTCGAGCGGTGATCCAGTTATGGCTAGTGTCTGTAGTTTTTGTCTGGTCGTTATTAGCATGGATTTGGTTTTGCCGATGTTAATTTGCATGCGGTTTTCATTGCTCCATCTAGTAAGATTATCAAGTTCCTTTTGTAAAGAATTCTCTAATTCACTACGGTTTTCTTGACTAGTATATATAGTACAGTCGTCAGCAAATAGATCACAAGTTGTATTGATATATAAAGGAAGATCATTAATATAAACTGAAAAAAGCAGCGGACCTAGTATTGAGCCCTGAGGCACACCAATATTAAGCTGTGTGGGTCTTGATAGACAGTTGTTGAAGGACACGACTTGTTGCCTGTCGGATAGAAATGACGTAATTATGTTCACCATGTTGGTGCTTGTCTTCATTTGCTTTAGTTTTCTAATTAAAATATCGTGATCTACCATATCAAAACCTTTTTTAAAGTCTACAAACACCGCTCCACAAATTCTACCGTCGTTGATGTTTAAGTGCCAGTTATCGGTCATTTTTGTTAGAGCACTATGGCAAGAATATTTAGGTCGAAACCCAGATTGACTGTTAATTATTAGATCGTTGTTAATTAAATGGTGTAACGTTATTTTATGAATGTGTTTTTCTAGTGGTTTTGATAGCGACGATAATAAGGAAATAGGTCTATAATTACCCAAAACGCTATTATCGATTGAGCCATTTTTAATTAGCGGAAACACTTTAGCAATTTTAAAAGCAGATGGAAAGTAGTTTTTGGCCAGGCACTGGTTATATATGAACGTTAAGGACTCACTAATGACTGGTGCAGCACAGCGAAGAATTCTATTACTGATACCATCTAGGCCGTGTGAGTTTGTTGATTTGAGGTTCAAGAGATATTTATAAACGTCTGCAACAGACATTAAAGGAATCTCATCGGGAATATTTCTGGTGCACTTCTCCTCACAGAATGATGCCAGTGAACTTAAATTACACGATGAGTCTGGTATTGAAGACTTTAGATTCTCTATTTCTGATTGAAAGAACCAACTGAATTCATCGCATGTTATAGAATTTGGTATTGCTGATTCTGTAGGGCGTTTCTTATTGGTTAGCAAGTTAATAGCCTTCCATATATTTGTACTGTTTGAATTATCTACAATCAAATTTTTAAAATGATCTTTTTTTATCCTACGAATGTCATATTTAACTTTATTCCTTAGTCTGCGGTAATTGATGAAGTCTTTATTTTTGTGTGCTGTATCTCGCTCTCTCATGATTTCCAGCACTTCTCTAGTGACCCATGGGGATTTATGTTGATTTTTGACTCGAACTTCTTTGATTGGCACGTGTTTATCGAACACATTGTAGACTGTCTTCGTCCAGAAAGCTAATGCATCGTCCGGGTCAGGAAGTTGGTAAACGTGATCAAGGGCTGCTTTTCTTAAGTCTTGCAAAAATAAATCTTGGTTGAATGCTTTAAAATTCCTAAATTTGATACTTACATGTTTATGTTTAAGAGGTTTGAACCCAATTCTTGACCATGTACAACATACCGGGTAGTGGTCACTAACTGTACAAACAGGAACAGAACATTCAACAATATTATCTGGACAAGTAACATATATATGATCAATTATAGTTGAGGATGTGTCAGTAACCCTTGTGGGACGGTTTATTAGTTGTTTGAAATTGTAAGAAAGAATGATATCATCCCATGTCTGGTTGGATTTAGGAATATCTATGTTAAAGTCACCTAATATCATGACTTCTCTACCTTCTGTAAACACTATATCCATCATTGTAGTGAAACAGTCATACCAATTGTACCCAGCACACGGATTCCTATATAGGTATCCAATGAGAAACGGCTGTTGGCTGGCTGGCTTCACCTCTAACCAAACACATTCTATCTCTACTGACTCGAGATCACTTCTACGGTAACAGTTGAGAGAATTGGAAATGTATACAGCAATACCTGTCTCTAATTTTTGATTTGCGTCTCTTCGAATTACTTTAAACCCCTTAAGAGTGATTTCAGAGTCGGATATTTTGTCGTTGAGACGACTTTCTGTGATTCCAAACACATGGAATTGTTTGCACAGTATTACCGAAAGCTCAGGTAATTTATTGAGCAAATGATAGATGTTGAGATGGCCTATACTTAGGCCATCTTTGTGAAGCCACTGATCGTGATTTGCGAACATTGCACGATGAAAGGATGATGTCGCTTGCGGTAGAAATTTTCAGAGTTTTTGAAACTTTATTTAGTAGTAGTTAAGACTATTAGATGGGGTAGGAAAATGTCTGTGCTGGAGTGACATCGTGAAAGCTTGATGCAGGGCTGCAGGATTGTATTGCATTAGCTGTTGAAGTTGGCGGTTCCACTGATAGGAGTGTAGATTACCATCCAACGAGGGACCACTGCTGTGAGAGTTACTGGAAGTGCCTACATTAGAAGCATACATCGGGGGCACAGCAACATTGTTTAACGGTGTCCCTTTTGACACAATAGGGGGAGGATGCTTTATGGGCAAGGGAGGAAACAAACCATCATAGTTAGCAACATTGGGATTGGAGCATGGGTTGCTATCCACGGCATTGTATTCCTGGGGTATAGGCAATGGTGGTGCAGGAAGAGAAGGAGCATTTTCTGAACACTTAGATGTCGCTGTCGCCGGGGGTGAAGTTCGGGTTACTCCTGTAACTGGTGCTGGTTGTTGTGCACGTTCGGGATATTTTATGTTCTTCGCTAGTATACTACTTCCTAGCTTGGAACAATGTATTTGATCCCTGTATAGTTTTTTCTTAGGAGCCCCGGACGACGAAGTAAAGTACGGGGTGTTATTAATGAAACTAATGGCATTGTCTTTACAAAATTTAAACAAAGTTAGATTGGCAGCATCGGCAGTCCGACGCTGGAATCCATAACATGGTGGAATGATGGATGAAATGAACATAGATGAGTTAGGAAATTTATTTCGTAACAGTACCTCCAGCGTAGATAGTTGTGAGGTGCTTATGATGTTATCATCCATTATGTCATTGACACCAATATGGACTGTCGCTTTTTTAATTCTCTCATTCACTTGGAATTTTCGCAGTGTAGCGGTAAGCCTATCAATGTCAGCGCCTGGTAGAGGAAAGATTGAAGTTGACTCGCTGTCAGAAGATGACATGCGATCACTATAGATTCCCTTCAGCAGGGAGTCTCCAATGATAACATGAGTTGCACTGTCATCAATTGTAAGGTCACGCTGCTGGCGTGTCCGCTTGGGCTGTTGTTGCCACTGACCACTGCGGTCTTTCTTGTGTTCTTGATTATTATAGCTTGCTTGCGTTGGTTGTTGATGCCCAGTAGTGGTAACAATTGAACTTTGTGATTCCTGGTCTGCTGCTGGAGTCTACACTTAAGGCCTGGAACCTGTTGCTGATATGCACATCAATGGGGTAGATGGATGGTGTGCGTTCTACAGGTTTAGAAGTAGTTTTGTTGATTGTAGAAACTGTCTGTATGTCATTATGCGACGAACATTCACTGGTAGCACTCGCATCTATAACACCAAGGGTAGTTTCTGTCTGTGCACTTTTATTAGATGACTGTGCACTTCTTAGTTCTAAAGCATGTATTGATGCTTTAAAAGTTTCCTTCTCTTGTCTAAGGAGGCGGATTTCTTCTCGAAGAAGAAGGTTTTCGTTTTTAAGCACAGCAATAATATTAGTGGTGTTGCTGGTAATAAAATCTGTTAACCTCATCTCCAAAGCCTGAATAAGTTCACGACAATCAATATCATTGTGGCTCTGTGGTTCGGCCGAAGAAAGAGTGCTTGAATGTGATGTGCTGGTTTGATTAGATTGAGCTGGTGAATTCTGTTGTATGTCCAGCTGGAATTCAGTGTCTGATTGTTCACTAGACAACACGATTGAGGTTGGCGATGTAGTTGATCGATTCATTCGCTGAGCTGGCGTGCTCGTCAAAATTTGTCCCGTCTTGTTCTTGTTTACATTGTGCCGCTTGGACACAGTTGATGATCGCAAGTTGGAGGACATTTTGGCAACATAGGCAGCTCGATAAGGCAAGGAATAAAATAATATTGCAGGCTTTTCTGTAGGTCGTGCGTGACGTTTACTTGCTAGCCATGCATGGTTAATTCTCACGTTGTCGTAGATCGATAATTGGTAAAATTGAAAAATGGGTGATCTTACCGTCACGATTCACAAAGACATCCTCATTTAACTAAATACACATTCACATAAACTTGACATTTTGTGTTGTATGTAAATCCAGCTTTAAACGAACAAAATGATGGAGTAAATATACGCGCAGGCCTTTCTGTAGAAGGTGCGTGGTGTTTATCACTTGTTAGTCACGCATGGCAAACTCTCACGTTGTCGTGAATCGACAATTGGTAACATTCACAGATAGGTGCTCTTACGGCCACATAAAATAAAGAAACTCTCATTTCATTAATTAAACAGTCACATAGACCTGAACTGCTGAGTAGTATGTAAATCCAGTTTAGAATGAACACAATGATATACACAGCATCGTGATTGAATTGAGTAAACTTATTAAAATAATCAAAAATCGGGAGAATATGTTAAAACACGTCCTCTCGAAGCCGGAAACCCACCGAGCCATCAAGTTCAATCAGTCCCAATGGATGAAGCCCTACATAGAGATGAACACCTCTCTACGAGCCCAAGCCAAGTCGGAATTTGAGAAGGACTTCTTCAAGCTGATGAACAATGCCGTCTTCGGGAAGTGTATGGAAAACGTTCGCAAACGCATCAGAGTCAACCTTATCAGAGGCACCGAGACTGACCGACTCCGAAAATTAATAGCCAGCCCCAACTACGAATCGTGTAGAATCTTCAATGGTGGACTGGTGGCGGTGCACAACATCAAGAACAAGGTCCAGCTGAATAAACCCGTCTATTGTGGGCAGGCCATCCTGGACCAATCCAAGTACCTCATGTACGACTTCTGGTACAATCGACTTAAACCCCAATACGGTAATAGACTCCAGCTCTGCTACACTGATACTGACTCCCTTCTACTTCAGGTTGAGACTGAGGATGTGTACGCGGACATGAAGACTCACCCGGACTGGTACGACTTCTCAGATTATCCACGTGGCCACCCCAACCATTCGACTGCGAATAAAAAGGTGGTCGGCAAATTCAAAGATGAATGCAACGGCCGCTCGATAGCTGAGTTCGTCGGTCTCAGACCAAAGATGTACTCAATCCTAGAGGAGGCCGCCAACATCAAGAAAGCCAAAGGAGGGGCTCGGGCAGTTGTGAAGAAGGACCTCAGACACGAACACTACAAGGACAGCCTGTTCAGTCAGCGGGAATACAAGCACACACAGGTTGCCATACGAAGCAAGGGCCACCAGATAGGGGTTTATGAGATGAACAAAACATCTCTGAGCCCCATGGACACGAAAAAATGGATTTGTGCTGATGGTATCAACACTAGGGCCTACGGCTACCTAGAATCCTGCTAGGGAGTAGCTGTGGAGCTCCTCACATCCACGAGCTGGTCCATCTACGAGGTAGAAGTCCATAGAGTAGAGAACCGAGGGATGCATAACGGGCAGATCGCCAGCCTGGGCCTCATCGCTTAGGGAGGATCCGGTCAGGAGGCATTTGGGTGTCGGGAGGAACAATCATCAGCTCTTCGCGAACGAAGCCCCGCGCTGGCCCATCCTCCAGGTAGTACAGCGCAGGCCGCCCATCCTGGCATACTGTTCTACGAATCTCGTGTACTGTTAATGACCACGAAGGATCAGTCGCCCGGCGCCGGCCACCTTCAAGCTCATGCTCCCCAGGCGAGCTTGCATACAGATACCGAACTAGAGCCTCAGACGGAATCACAGGCTCCTTGAGGCCGATAGTACGGTGAGCAGGAGCGGCCGGCGAATGGGATACAGAAGTGTCCTTAATGGCATCAACAGGCTTCCGACCCGTCAAACGAGTCACCTCACCATTAAGAGCCGCGACCACCTGAGGAAGAGCCTGAACCCATTCAGCGGAACGTTCAGAGGACCCTCGAACCGCCAGTAGTAACTCTTGGGCGTACTGGGTACCGAACAGTCTCTCCGCCAGAGTGCGATTGAACCTCTCGACGGTCGCCTGCTGCCGGTGATTCCCAGCTTCTCCACGCCGTATCTGTGTCTTATGCTTTGCTGCCAGCTGGCTCACAGCACCCATAAACTCACGCCCCGGGCCAATCTGCAGAAGCTGTGGCCATTTGAGTGGCCCGCGTTTGTAAATTCGCTCTAGGGCCAAAGCCACCCCTTCACTGCTCTTGTCTGTCAAAGCCTCTGCTTCCTTAAACAGTGAGGCAACATCCACAACTGTCAAGGCATACTTAAATGTCTTACGACCAACCCGGTCATGTGGTACGTAGAGCAAGTCAGCCTGATGGACGGCATTCGGTCTATCTTCATCAATAGATGGCCACGGAATGTAACGAGGAGCGGGTAAATAGATCTGAAAAATAGCTTGCTTCTTGAGCCAGTCTCGGGCAACATCCTCCGAAACATTAGCTGCAGCAGCTAGCTTCTTAATGGCCGCCAAGCCTTTCCAGTAGCCCTGAGGGCTGTAGTAGATATCCTCCAGATCTTTCATTTTGGTAGCAGCGGCCAATCTCTAAAGCAACTTATAAGCAACAATACCAGTCGCTGCCAGCCCAAGAACGATAAAAGTGATCTCGCGGTCTTTCTGCGGCTCGGATGGCACATAGAAATCCGACAGGCGAGGTTCAGGCTCGAGGGGCTCGACACGTTTGCCAGAGATCAGGCTGTATTCCCGCATGGCCTGGTCGACATCCTGGAAAGAGTGAACGGCGTGGCCTTCGCGCTGTAGCTCATCGTTGAGCCAGTCCAGCCGCGCGGTTCTCTTTCTCATCCACTCAGCCTGGGACGCCTGTAGCCGCTCGACAGCCTCATCGTGCCGCCTCATTTCTTCATGGGCGTCCGCATGCCCTAGCATGGAAAAGAGGTAGTTGCCCCCCTTAAACGCGAGGGCATTGACAACAGCGCCCCCTATCATCATTGCGACAGAGGTCATAGCTAGCGGGGCTGATACTGTAAGGGTTTATGCAATATATCAGCGGGGATCAAGCCCTCTTTGATAAGCAAATCTCGGAGTGCTAAGGCGATGGACGTGTCTAAAACCATCATCCCAAGGTCATACATATCAGCGTCTAGCTTGGGCAAGGTTGCCCCTTTGAAAATCACCTTGGTCAGTTTTGCGGTGCCTACCGTAAGCGCGGCCACCACATCGCCGTGGTAAACGGCGTTAACAATAGCTTTCCCGTCAACGCCTGCCATTATTCCATATAAAATGGATCTGTATTCTTTAATATGTTAGTCTCCGGTCGCTTGGAGGGCGCAGGCGGGGGAGGTGCTTTAGTCCGCCGCATTTTCTGCCTAATTACTCCGACGACAACGACAACGCCAGCCACTCCGATAATCCAGGGAGTCCAGCCACGGTAATCAACTGGCACTATTGGAAACAGCGGTGGTGGGGCCTGCTCATGCTCGGGGGCTAACTTTCGTTTCTTCTCACGAACAGCCTGCTGCAGAGCTAGAGACAGCCTCTCTGCTTCACGACTCTTTCGAGCAGCAGCTCCTCTCTTCCCAGCAGCAACTTTCCTGGGGTCCTTCGTCACTAGTTTCTCCTGTGGAGCAATTTCGGGGGTCTCCTCCTCCATCTTGTTCTTGCTTAGGACAGATATGTCCAAAATGGCAGTGCCTAAAAGTTGCTAGCGCGACAGTTGCAGGTGCTAAGCACATACCGAACTTATGGTAGAGTTCACATGTAACTGTGTTTAGCGCATGCCCTAGAAACGGGTCGGCCTCCAGGTCTGTCACCAAAGCTTGATTATCAGCAATGGGGAGGAACATACTTGCCACTTGTGCGTACATCTGTAGCATAGCCGTGCCTAGGGTCTTTGTTTTTGCAGCTCCAAGCCTCGCCTCATGCCTCGCATATAGCTTCTCAATTTCTTGATCAGGCAAAGCCTCAACCTGTTCCACTGTAAGTTTGGAGTACTTACCTCCTATGTACTGCCCGGCACGTCCCCCAGCCGCAAGTGCTGCCAGCCTTTCACGATGCAACGCATGTCCGGACTGTGGCGTTGTGGTAGGTGGTGATGCATGTCCGGACTGTGGTGTTGTTGTAGGTTCCGGAGCAGACTCTACCGGCTTTGCCTCTTCACGTAACAGCTGGTCGAGTATGGTGTCACAATCCATCACAGCGTTTGCAAATACCCAACGTCTAACTCTAATATAGGAATGCACAGCCCATCCAAGCACACAACATGTGCATATCAGTTGTAATACAACTAAGGCTGTTACGGAGTAACAAAGCACTGCTTCATACATGCTTAGCTGATGCTTAACATATGCTTAGCTGATGCTTAACATATGCTTAGCTGATGCTTAATATATGCTTAGTATCTAACAAACCTCACCAGCTTTGAGCACTTTATAAGAAAATGGGAACTTGGTCCTCAGTACCACCTTTGAGAACTAATTAGCTTCGAGTTGCTTTCGCACCCCATCACGTTCCTCCCTAGAGTGGATGATGTAGTTCTCATCCAGGCAGTCTTCAAAGCTATCCTTATCCTTGGAATGGAAGAGCGCCACCCACTGTGTCTGTGCCCTGAGGCCTTTCGCAACGGCGTTGTACTTCTGGGTTTGAACCCACAGACTTTGCTGGGCATGTCGCCCGCTAAAAGCTAGATAAGTCAACATAGTCCGCTTCTGCGCAATAGCGTCCTCTGCGCTGCAGTCATCAATGATGTATAACGTCGGTGTCCCCTGAAACATTTTATAGAAGGTCTCTAGCCATTTGAGCAGCCGATCACCGGGGTCAAATATGAAGACCTCGGGATCTGACCACACCACAGCCGGGCCCGGTATGTTTCATTGTATCGTACCGAAGGGCAAGCAATTACAATATGCTCGAAAACGCCCCTGTACGGACCTTCCAGGAGGTTGAGAATGAATTCTGTTTTACCACACGATGTGGGGCCCGTGATGATGGCCGAGTGTGGCTTAAGTGCGAACTCCATTAATAAACAGCACTAACGAATCTCCCGGTGTCAATGTTCAGCTGTCCGTCCATAACCAAATAAACGTAGCAGTACAGGGGCCCCGCCGGTTCGGCCTCTTTCGTGATCTGGAGAGTGATGCCCTCAGAGCCGTTCTCTACACGCCGGCCGCTGCCGTGAAGATGGTCATCGTCGGAGGTCCGGAAGTCCAGCCACAAGCAGAATTTTGTCGTCAAGTACTCGCCTAGACTGACATCGAACAATCCTAGCTCTTTGGCGACTGCGCTTGTCTCAGGGTGCCTTTTGAGGCCACCAGCGAAGAATTTCCTTGCTTCGTCCCAGAGCTGGTGTGGTGCTAAGCCGTGCGCAAATAGCTGATTGGCTTGTCCTTCTACGATG
The DNA here is from genome assembly GCA_963921405.1 of Cepaea hortensis. NCBI lineage: Eukaryota > Metazoa > Mollusca > Gastropoda > Stylommatophora > Helicidae > Cepaea > Cepaea hortensis. The sequence continues at coordinate 92,037 of CAWUFQ010000070.1, read as the reverse complement.
ACTTCAACTTTGGTGATCTGTGGGTTGTAAAACAACTCTGGTTGGCGTGCAAAATCCTTTTGGTTGGTGGGATCTTCCCATAATAGGAGAATGCCTTTCAAAGACTTACAGGGTGTGTTCAGATTGATGTTCCATATCGAGTCCTCCTTTTTCTGAGGGATCCGTCTATGTCTTAGGACCCGCTCGTATAACACCACCATACGGCTCTCATACATGCTCCGAATTAGCCGGGCCAACGTGGGTTCAGTGACTACTTCGTACTCGAGACAGATGTTTTCTAGGGAGTATGAGGAGTTGCCGGCATCTTTACCAGTTGCGCGAATCACGCGGGAAGCGTCGTTAAAGGTCAACTCAATCTCCAGCCGATCACTAAGAGCAGATTGGTAGAAGGGCGCATGCGTTTCAAGCAGCTCAAAATCTAGTGGTATGTAGTACCTGTTTTTGAAGGCCTTCGCGATGGCCACGTCTCTCGCATTGGCGGCGGGCAGAACAACAGCATCCGCTGCACCAACACGCGCCTTGGTCACATTCATGCCGGTGCTTGTATCGATGCCTTGATACACAGCGCTCGCCCGCTCCGAACGACTCTTCCAAAGATCCAGGTAGATGTTGTAGACGTCACTGTCCACAAGAGAAAAGACTTCATTGCCGGAGAGCCTAGCGGTCAGCTTTTGAACCAGCGCTCGGCCGAGGTTCTGGACCACGAACCGGTTGACATCAGGGGAACTGAGGTCGACATTGAATGCCAGCCGCACTGACCCAGGCACGATAACATCGTGTGCACCGAGATTGGGAAAACGAACTAGTAACTGCTGCTTCGGACCGATCGTAGAAGGATTGTTGGTCACGATTATCGTTTGCCGCAATCCTTTCACACCGAGCGGCTCCCGGAGACGGCGGTAAGGGTTAAGCTTACGACCATATGCACTTGAAGACATGGCTAGTTGTTTATTGCTTTGTAGCAATATCTAATATGGATAGAGTTGAGCTGACTGATTTTGGTGGTGAAGAGGGGAGGCCTGAAACGGGTGAGGAAGAAGAGACAGGCTTCATCGACGACGATTTGATGTCGATAATCCCCGCATTGTTAATACCGAGTGGCCGTCACAGGGGGAGACGTCACAGGGGGAGACGTCACAGGGGGAGCGCAACTTACAAGTGGAGCTAGAAAACAGCGCCATTGATGACTATTTTAAAAGGGTGAAGGAGCTGTGGGGTATCACACCTATAACAGGCTAAGATTATACAAAAATTAGGTTGGATAGCAATAATGCGCTCTATGTTGGGCGCGAAAAGATTACAAAGTTGGATGGTATGCCTTTAGCTTTGAGTAGCCTCAGAGCGAGTACCAGAGAGGTATTGGGGTTTGGGAGAAAAATACCACCAAAGGCTGTCACCATCCTCAAGCAGACTGATAGTGATCTGGCTGAGGAAGAAGTTGCTCTAGGTGGTGCAGATATTCAGGATGTCCCACAAATAGCTTCATATATTGGCAATATCTTAGAGCGGGCCATGTCGAGTCCAGAAGTGCAGCGTGTTTTAGAAACCTCACACGTAGACCAGTACCTGGGGGAGAAAGGCCTACCTCCAGTGAGAGAACCCCGGGGGCTCATGCCGCTTGACAAAGCGGTGACAACGATTAAAGGTAAACTCACAAACTATCTCGTTATTCTCGACCAGCAAGAAAAAGCGATCGCCATACGGCGGCGGAAAATGTTGATAGCACCCAATGAGGAGAGCAGGGACTTTCAAGAGCAAAAGATTGCCGATATTGAAGAAGCTAAGAAGAGGCTTTTAATAGAAGTCGCTGAGTTACACGAAGACTTGCGCACCCAGTTCAGCCGGATCCGTGAAACCATTCATCGGGTGGTCAATGAAGACACCACACTGGGTGAGAGGCTGCGGACTCTGTTCCGAGAGCAGGGTATCACCATAGCGAGCATTCTCACAGCGATCGGCCTCTTAATTTCCACTATCACCCTAGCCATTACTGGTGGTGGTGGTCCTACCCCACCGCCTGGCCCGCCACCTATCCCACCACCTGGCCCGCCACCTGGCCCTGGGGCTAAGGAATGGATTCGACAGAAACTGAAAGACCTAGCGAGCCTTCTAGCCAGGCTAGCTAGTAAGGCTGCGGCGGCACTCCCGGGAATCATAGGCGGTATTATCTCCTGGCTCCTTAACTTCTTGAGTAAGGGTGTGGGATGGCTGGCTGGAAATCTCTGGGCATTAGTGGTTGCACTTGGTGGCTTGCTGCTGCTGGCTATCAGAGAGCGGCTAATTGCGGTGAACTAACCATAGGGCCACTAGACCGACTGCGACACCCCCAGCAATGAGTGCTATCTTTTCTTTTTGATGCTGCAGCCCAGCTGCCTTATCAGCTATGCTAGTGGTCGGCTGCGCTGGCTGAGCATTGCTGGGCAGCTCTACCATCGGTGGCAGCTGTGCAATGCTGGACAGCTTAGGGTCTGGGGCATTAATGGTCGTATTCAGTCCACGCTGTAGGCCTGGCTCTGCGATGACGATCATGTTGTTATATCCAGCTATCTGGCCAATGCGGAGCAGCATGTCGCTGGGGGCCATATACAACCCCGTTCCAAAGACATAATTAACTTCTGAGCTCGCGTTTTGTAGCACATCCTGATATCTTTTGATGGCCGCCGCGAGATCGACGGGCGCAGAGATGGCGTCTTCTACTAATACCAGGAATTGCTTCTGGGCATCAAACGCCGTTCCAGTTCCTAGAATTCGTGTTCTAGTCTGGGCCTGGGCCCCTAAGACGGCCCACACATAGGTTCGAATGCTGTCATTTATTCGCTCAACACCGCCAGGGTGAGTGAAGCCCTGTGACTTGTTAAGAACGAAACTCCGCCAGGCGGAGTCAGCTTGAGGATCATCTTGTGAGATGTAATCTATGTGTAGTACATCGTTTGTGGTCTTTTGTGTGAATGATAGTCGCTTTGGGTCATATACACCACCTTGACCGTCATTCAGGACGTGATAACCACTATTCGTCCAGTAAATGTATACACTCCCCAACCCGTTATTCTTCCCGAGCCGTCTCCAGTTATCATTCTGAGAAACCCCAAATTCCGCGCATAGACGCTGATAGGCTCTTACATCGTAGGGATTTTCAAAGGCGGTCCAACCCTGGTCTTGTGGTAGAGCCACACGCATCTCTTTAAGGATTCGACGAATCTGGTAGCAGACATGGAATGTGTAGACGGCTCGTGTTAGTGGGTCAGGGTCGGCCAGATGCTCCTGCGCGGACACCCCACACCCCGCCGTGGCACACCATACAGCGAAGTTGAGTTGGTTTTGCCAGAATTGCATCGGTTTGCTGTACCAGGCTAGTACGATCTGGTCTGACTCCACGTATGGCAACCGGTATTTTTCAAACACATTGGGGAACTGTGTTGGAAAAGCTCCTTGGAGGTTGACCTGTATGTCCACCTTTGTGAGATCCTTTATTTGTGCAAACGGGTATACCCCACCCGCCGGGTATTTGGCGTCCTTATTGAACTCGTAAGCAGTCATTATTATTAGCTGTGCTAATATGTTTTTCACACTTAGCAGCGTTCAACACGGGGAACCCATCCCCCTCAACCCGTTCCTAGACAATCCCGATGGTGACCTAGAGGTGGCTATCGTGGAATTGTTGTTCTACCCCGCGTGGGTTAATATTTCCGAGAAGCTGAAAAACAATTGGTTCAAATATGGTGACGGAGTTGTTACTATCCCCGACGGGTATTATGATGTCTGTGCTCTCAATAAGCAATTCTTTGAGCGACGGAAGCTCTCTCTTTCTCTCAACCCCGCAACTGGCCTTGTAAGTCTCGGTGGTATAAAATCGGGGGTGGCCTTAGCGTGGGGAGGGCTAGGTGGGGTTCTTGGGTTCGGCTTAGAAGATAGAAGTAAGCTGTTCAATGAGGTGTTTACATTCTATGCGTCGAAGTTTCCTAACCTTATCATATATAAGAAGTTGTACATTCATCTCGAGGGCCTATCATCATATGAAAACCGTCATAATTCGCTTCCCTCCACACTCCTCCGGGCTGTACCTGTTAAAAAAGAGGAATGTAATCAAGGAAGACATGAGCTTTTCTCTATGCCTCATTATAAAAAGCTGGAAACTGGAACTGTGCGGGGTATAAGACTTTCAGTCCGAGATGAAAAGGGTGACGACGTGCCACTGGCATATCTAAGCTGTGTACTCCACATCAGACATGGCTGCTCCGATGGGAATTTATCGTCCTTATTGAACTCGTAAATTATCATTATTAGACGTGCTAATATGTACATCACATTAACCAACATTCAGCATGGGGAACCCATCCCCCTCAACCCGGTCCTAGACAATCGCGATGGTGACCTAGAGGTAGCTATTGTGGAATTATTATTCTATCCAACGTGGGTTAATATTTCCCAGGAGATGTCCAATAATAAATTCCAGGTGGGGGGTGAACAGATTGTTATCCCCGATGGGTACTACGACGTATGTACCCTAAACAAGCAATTCTTTGAGCCTCGCAAGTTTTCTCTGACGCTGAACCCAGCAACTGGCCTTGTAACTCTCGCTGGTATGTATGCGCCCGATATGATAGAGGGTGGCCTAGCCTACACTCTTGGGCTTTTCGATTATGTTTTGGTTAATAACGCTATGGTTGGAACAGCATTTCCTAAACTCCTAATATATAAGGAGTTGTACTTCCATCTTGAGGGTCTATCATCATATGAGAACCGGTATAATTCGCTTCCCTCCACACTCCTCAGGGCTGTGCCTGTTAAAAATGTGGAATGTAATCAAGGGAGACACGAGGTTTTCTCTATGCCTCGTTATAAGAAGTTGGAGACAGGAACTCTAAACGATATTAGACTTCGGTCCGTGATGAACAAGGCAAAGCTGTGCCGTTGGCATATTTAAGTTGTGAACTCCACATCAGAAAATACAATAGCTGATTCAGAAGGTCCAGGAAGGCATCGCCCAAGAGCATGCTCTACCCTAACCTTTGCTGATTTGGCCGACACTATTGGGTGGCGGGAGCCGGGTCATAACTACAAGATCTATGGCCTCCAGCTCACTCCCCAGGGGGTCTATGCTCGTGCCGCCATAGACCATCCCGACGACGATGACTGGGATCTGCATCTTGAGCTTCGCACGGGATATACTCACCTCGAGCCCAATGGGATACTTATCAGGTTAACCAACATGGGCAAGGTGTTTGTGAGTTATCAGGCCTGCAGGACAGTCACGCTCCAACAAGTCTCCTGTTGTGACCTATCAGTCATTTCTGAAAATGCAGTGCGCCAGGGCTCTCTTCTATGCCGTATCGGCGACTGAGGCTAAAGCCCAGGGGACTAAATATTGCCTGAAGGCTGTTACAGAGTGTAAAGCTGACCTTGATATGCTAGGTAAGCCTCCTAAGGAGTCAACCATCTATCTCGAGTTAGCTATTGGGCCTGTGGCACAGACAGAGTTTGCCCCAGTCCTTCCTGGGGTCTCTATTAAATGGAGTGCGTCATCACTCCCCAGGCATGTTGCTCTCGTCATTACTTCCGCGGCCGACGGGACGTGGGCGGCCCGGGCAACAGAGACCGATATTATAGTTGAGCTCAGTGAGGTTGCGGTAGATGAAATCATTTTTACTACCATTACTGCTTTTGTCCGGCTTTTGTTCACTACAGGGCCGATTAGCACCGTTCGCATTGAACATTTAATATCTCAGTTGAAGAAGTAGGTTTGACGCGCAAAGAATAATGTCGCTCTATCCTACAATCGATACTAGTGACGGCGGTGCCTATCTTATTCAAGAGCTTACCCGTCTTCGGAAGTCTCTGGAAGATGAAAGGGACAAACGGGCTGCACTGTATAAAAAATATCGGCGTGCCGTTAATGCATTAGACGCTGTGGACAGCGCGATGCTGGCGGCTAGCCTTGGTATGGGGGTGGGGGGTGTTGGGCTTCTTACCACCATTATCGCTACCCCTATAGTTGTCGGGCTCGAGATAGCTGCCCTAGCTTGTGGAATCATGTCCGCTGGGAGCAAGCTAGCGTCCCGCAAACTAACATCGAAAGCTAAGAAACACGATGAAATTTGCACTCTGGCGACGGCTAAGCTTTCTAGTATAGCCGACCCTGTTTCAAAGGCTTTGGATGATGGGAGAATTACAGACGTGGAGTATAAAATAATTACAGCTGAAGAAAATAAATTTCACCAGTTGAAAAAAGATATTCGGAGCAAGGCGCCGGCGGATCTAGACGAAGAGACAAACAAAGTCTCTCATTCTGAAAGGGCGGGACCAGGCACGGGCAGAATTCGTCAAAGCTATAGGATCGAAATAACTTGTATACGCGATCAGGACAGTTTTGAACCACCCCCCTATTCCGCCGAACGATCCGCCAGTGGATTTCAGTAATAGGATATACTCCTCAGATAAAACAATGAAAAATTCTGAGGTTTGTATAAACATTTTTTCCATTCATTGCTTTTCCATTTTTCTCATCCTATTGTCACATGTGAATGAAGAGATCTCCTGTTCTATATGTTTTGTTTGTTGATGAAGGCTAATCACCGCAACGACATGTATCAACACCATACACCATGTGGTGTAATTCTGTTTGGTAAAACTTTATATGGAAGTAATGAATACGAAAGAATACTAAGAGCGGCGGATTCCCACTACACAGAAGTAATACACGTAACATCTCAAGTGTTATTCTAACAATACACTCATTAAATATGTTTCAGCTGACTCAATCAAGTGTCGTCTCCACAATGAAGGTTGGCTACACAAAGCTAACTGGCGCTTGCCTTGTGGGATTTTTCACGAGAAAAAAAAAAATCACCGCGCGGCACGCGTGGGATTTTTTTGTCGCGAGAACAAAAATCACGGCGCGGCATTCGTTCATAAAACTCGTCACGCAAAGACAAATTGATCACGCTTCTATTTTTTGATCACGGTCCTTCCGGCGTGATCATTCAAGCAGGAAGTGGCGTTGTCTGGCGCGCAAATTTGATTATCGGGGCGTGTGTGGATGTGTGTGTGCATGCGTGCGTACGTGTGTGGATGTATGTGCCCCATTATACACCTATTTATCGTTGGTATGGTGGGCGGCCCTCTGGTTCATATTAAGGACTTAGCTTCATCCCTTTATAGAGTAGCAGCTTGATGCCGGTCGTCTTTTCAAACTTCCGAAACATCTTATGAAGCGCATCTAACGTGCAACGCTCACACATCTCATATGGTTTCCTAACACCCCTCTCACAGAATATACACTCTTCTATCGCCTCGCCCCGCTTTGCCTGTTCATCGTGCCAAGAACAATAAAGGTCGATGGCTGGGCGGCCGCAGTGAAGTTCTGTATCGAGCTTCGGCCACTCACATCCATAGGTCTCCATCTGTATGTGCCCAATAAGTCAACCTCTAACTCGACGCGCTACCCGGCGCCCCCTAATATTTCTGGGAGGGGGTCCTGGCTGTTGCAATTTGTGTTGGTGGTGCTTGGTGAGAGAGCGTACCCGCTCGCCGAGTGCTCCCGTTCGTATTCGTATAGCGGTGCCCATCTTGATATGGCTGGTTGGTAAGGCTCTAATTGTGTAACGCAGTATAGTCACCCCCCTATAACAAAATATGGTTGCCAGCACTCGGGGTTGCCCCGGCGATTTTTGTGCTATAGTTACAACTGTTCTTCGCGGTGCGCATCTTGGTATGTCTGTAGATGATACACTCTAAATCGATGGCTCGGTCGCCCGAGTGCGCTCCGGGATACAGAGGACGGCCCGGTCGGGCCCTGGGGGGTGGGGCCCCGGGGGGTTGGGTCCCTAGGGGGCTTTCTTTTGGCGCTCCTGTGGTGCCCCGACCCTTTTGGCCCCAAACCCCCAATTGACATCTACTCTGTTACCAGTTTCATATTTTGAAAGTTCACTAGAATGATTCAGTCTTACCAGTAAAACGGTTGCTGATATTACTAGTGTAGAATGTCGTGGTTGCAATAACTAGCTTCCCTTGTTTATTCTTCTTTGTCTACATGGGTGACCAGTCAGGTCTTATTCAGATATGACTGAGCTACCGTGTGCCAGTAGACGGTATTACCTGCTTTCTGTTAGCGCCGAATATTGGGCCTAGCTTACCAAACCCGACATCCCATATTGTGCCAACGGCTTTGTGTAGAGAAGCGCAATTAGGAAGGTACAAGCCTTTCCATAGAGAGAGGAATTGAAACCTAAAGACTAAATGTCATGGTAGAGAGATCAGACTCTAAGCCTTGATCGGCAGTTGGTCTAGTATGGATACTCCGACAGGCAAACAATTAGAGCTTTGCTTTGCTGACCCGGCAGCTTCTGCATCTTGTCTTGTTCCGGGTGTATTGGTGTTACCTTTCCTCTCGAGTAAACTACCCAGGCTGAGAGAGGGATCATGCTGCATGGCAATATATGTTCTCTAAGTTCAGCCCAAGCTTTGTGGTAAGGTAGCTCTATTTGACAAACTATCGTCCATCAAGACGGCAAGGTGCCCGTAAGTCACATGGGCGACGTATTTACTCTTATCTACCTATATATCACAAGCGTCTGTGGCGAAAGGGTTAGCGAATATAATTCGGAATCCGGCAAACGGCTTTTGAAATCAGCTGCAGGCGATTTGTAATTATAACATTTTGCTCATTTAATATATATATATATATACACACACACAAGGGGCTTCTCATAAGTCTTTAGCCTGACCATGAAGGAGTAGGCGTGTCCTATTACTGGATTTCGCAATCAACCCCAGCAATTCAGGGTGTGTGTGTGTGATTTTCAAGCAATTTTACGTTCTGGAGTTTGTCATTGCTTACTGAACAGCCGGTGTTCCTGTCATTGTGAAAATCAATGCAAAGTGGTCTGCTTCCAAATTACCGGGTGTTGACTTAGAATCCGGTATGTCGGGGAAGTGAATGTGCGTTCATTATCCCCAAGTTATAGACTCGATGATTGGCAGAAATATGTCCAAAATATGTCCGTCTTTGAGGAAGGCATTGGATAAAATGGGGCTCTGCATAATTTCTCATGGTGGGTGCTTTTCCTCGAACAAGCTCTTTGTGAACACAAATGCCGAACTGCATTCTGATGTCTCCATCAGTGGGATTTGTCGCTCCCCAAATAGGCTTCCTATTACGCCTTGTCCGTTGTCGTGGGCATACTGGTATCCATATATAGGCCCCATCGTGATAGCCTGGTCCTTTCTATGCATTTATCTGTGTAGTAATGAATCTCCAACATGCTTATGTCCAATTCTGTTCATGTTGTATTCATACAATTTACCGCCAGCCCATCTCTTCATGTTGTGTACACACCTGTTACGTAGTCTTCTGTTACTACTCGCTACCTGTATTTCCCGTTCAGTACACATTTTATCAAGGATCCGCGTCTGTTTATTTAGCCGAAGTACCTCAGTTTCCAGACCTTGATATGATTAAGAAATGTTAACTTCAATCCCAATTTCTGATCCAATTGATTTGTTGGTTTTCTTCTCCTGTCAATTCCATTCTTTCTGCTCACCTACATAAACACATCTCAAAAGTTTAAGCTACAGCCTTCCAAGAGCGGGAATGATTTTAGAAAGAAATGTGTCACAACAACTGAAAAAATATATACACGGGATGATGGTCTTGGATTTTATCAACACAGTGGCATCCCTAATTGGATAATCTTCAATGGCTTGGCGTTAAAATCTGCATCAACGGATCATCAATGTGAAGACATATTAGAAGACGAAAGAGATTTAGATTAGTAGCAAACTTAGAATACGTAATTTTAACGTTAAATCAAAACTGCTGTGTGGATTATAAATATTAATAAAGACGAATATAGTTACTAATAAATTTTTTAAAATGCAGTAACTGACACTTGTGCAGAATAGGACTAGAATGGTATGACAAAATAACTGATGCGGCGTTTAGGGAAAGAAGTAGAGAGATTCCACCACAGAGATGTGGTGTTGGGGTGGTTACACATTGAGAAAACCTGATAATAGAGGTCACATAAAGTTCTGTCACTTGAACACAAGGGGCAAGTAAAACAGAGTGAGAACCATAAACACGGGATATAATTGGAGACAAATATGATTCATATGATACCCGGCTGGAGCTGCAGGAGATACTAAACAAGTTGGCTTAACATGCGTTGAGGGAACATACTTCAATTGGACATTCCTGGCAGCAGAAGAAAGAGAAAGGGAAATGTGTCAATCGAAGGCTAGACGACGCGACACAGATTTGCAACTATTGATCATGAAATTGGAAATAGAAGTCATCAGTGAAGCGAAAACATGAAGAATGTCTAATGAGTAAGAGTAGCATGCTGTACCCTGAGGTACAGGAGGATTTAATATTCGTCCATTAGACATATGTAGTTACAAATGATACTTACACTGGCTGGTAGTCAGTAAAACACATAAGGACAGAGCCTGCGCCAAATTGAGAAACATGCCATATTTTACAGAACTGATTGTCACGTAGCACCCGGTATCGAAGATTTAAATAGCACACATAAATGTGTGTCAGAGAGCTTATATATAATTTACATGAGCTGAAGTAGGTTCTCTAATTTGAATTACCAGCATTGCTTCCTTCTTTATGTCCTTTGTAAAACACTTCCCCTAGATGTTACTTCCTGTTTAATTTCAGCGTGACTTCTGCGACAGACGGTTCACAGCAGTGTCATGCACATCGAGTAATGGCTCAGAGATTGAAGCCGTTGGACTCGTTCAGGAAAATCGTCGATTGACTGTGAGTGACATTGCCTCACATCTTTACATCATTCAAGACTCTCCACATCACATCATCCATGATGTGCAACTGTACTGCAAAGTGTCTGCAAGGTTAGTGCCAGGGCAGTTTACTCCAGAATTGAAACAACGTCAAGAAATTTTGCAGTTCTTTGAAGCAGAACGTGGTGGTTTCCTATCAAGAATTGTTACTTGGGATGAAACCTGGCTTCACTACCACGAGCCGGAAACGAAGAGAGCGAACAAGGAACAGCGCCATCCCTCCCCAATAAACCAAAGACGTTTCGCACACAGCCATTTACAGAGAAGGTTATAATTACTCTCTTTTGGGATGAACGAGTTGTTATTTTAGAGCACAACATGCCAAGAGGGAAACTGTCACTAGTGATACAAATACATATCGTGTCAGGAATCATCTTCGACCCGCAATCAAATCCTGAGTAAAGGTGTCCTTTTGCAACATGATAATGTTCGACACGATACTGCCCGTGCAACAGTTGAAAAAATCTAAGACCTCCACTTTCAGTGTGTTAACATCACCCGTACTTGCCAGACCTAGCCCCAAGATATACCATTGCTTAGGTAGGCGGCGAATGCCGTCCGCAAAAGAAAAAAGGATTGCCATTTCTCACTGAACCAAGTGTTTACCACGTTCATTTCGTCTACATCTGTGTGAAATCGTTGCCCCTTGAGAGCTTTTTTTAGATGTCCGAGCAAATGAAAATCACATGGTGACAAATCACGACTATAGGCTGGATGTTGCAGAATTTCCCACTTCTTCCAATCTAATGCTTCCTGCACAATCTTTCCAAAATTCGGACGAGCATTATCGTGCAACAAAATCAAACCGTGAGAAAGTATGCCGGGTCGTTTATTGTTGATGGCTTTTTCCAGCTTGTCTAGTGTTTGCAAGTAGTGGGTAGAGTTGATGTTGACACCTGTCAACAACCTGTTTTCGTGCGACCCCTTCATTCACCCCTCGAAATCACAAAACACATCGTTGGGTGAATGGACATTCCAAATTCATGTTTAATCATATCTTATACATCTTGCTCCCTGAGCAAACACAATTCACAATCATTATTCAATAGACTATCATTGATTAAGTGTAACTATGCTTTTCCTAAACTCTACACCATAAGGGAAAACACAGATGTCTTGTCACACCGGCTGTCAGTCTCCGTCTCTCTCGATTCACATCTCGAGTCCAGTTTCTCGTCCCCTTCTCTCGTGCGGTTAGCTGTTCGGCGTGCTGGCACACTTACCACGTTTGTCCAGTTGTCCAGTCCTCGTCCTACAGCTATACTAGAGTTCAGTCTGTTTACGGGTAATCCCCGTGCTTACGGTATTCTGTCTTATTACGGGAGTGAATTCCCGTCATGTCCTAATTATGTCCTAGCTATGACACATGCGTGTCCTGTCTAGGTCTGGTCCTAACACTAGTTTGGAGTACTGCCTCCTTCTACTGTCTCTCTCTGTGTATACTCTTGTATAGTGTCCCTATCATGTCCTGTCTCTGTCCTTTACTTTCCTCTGTCCTTGTCCTACTTGTATCTATGTCTATTCTAGTTCTGTCTCTGTCTCTCCCAGCACTCTGACACACCAGGTTCTTTAAAGTCGGCCAACAATAGCCCTTCGTGGTCAACAAGTGCGCTCAGCATAACCTTACCAGCGGAAACCTGTAACTTGAATTGTTTGGCTTTTGGGGATCCAGCATGCTTCCATTGCATGCACTCTCTTTTGCTGCTCGGCTCAAAGTGTTGACACCATGGTCGACAACCTTCAAATGAAAGAAACTGAATCACCGCTCTTTGAGCTTCTTTGGAATGATTTCGGATCAACCCGGCCATTTTCTCATCGGTCAGAAAAAGAACCTATGCATTATGAGACGATAAGAACGTCCTCGTTTATTCATTTGGTCAGTACTTATCACATGACTATGACATGATCATGTTCAACATACGCAATTACGCGTGGTGTTTCCCAACGTGGGGCCCACCCCCCATAGGGGGGAAATTCGATTGTTAAGGGGGGCAATTCGAAAATGGAAGAAATCGGCTGGATATAACAAACCGGGGAGACTTGAGACAGAAGTTAACTAAATTGGAACCTAACATAAAATCTCTTTGCAGCAAGCATCAAGCGCAAGGATCTCACTAAATTTAAATAATAAATAATTACTAATAATTAAAATAATATAGAAACATCTTTCATTAAAATTATTGTGTACTTGAATTGCAGTTCTCCATTATCTTTTTCTTCCTCTTCAGCATTGCGAGCCATTGAGGTTCATTGCTGCAGATACAAGCCGTCTCCATTCGTCTCTCTGGTTGACCTTCTCTTGCCAGTCGCTGATTCCAAGTGCTTGTAGGTCTGTGTGTATATTACCTCTCCACCGTCTTCTTGGTCTACCTCGAGGTCTACGGTCATTTATTTCTTGAGTGTAAGCGAGTTTTGTTTCGCTATTATCTTCCATTCTTTCTATATGCCCCAGCCATTACAGTCTATTAGCCTTCATGATACCAGTGATTAGCGGGGACTTAAACAGATCATAAATGTCTTTGTTGCTTCTTCTTTTCCACTCTCCACTTTGTGTATCCCTAATGGGCCCAAAGATGCGTCTTAAGACTTTGTTCTCAAAGGTTTGTAACAAGGCTTCATCTCCTTTAGTTGTACTCCAGGTTTCAGAGCCATACAGCACAACTGGTCTAATCAGTGTTTTGTATATTGTAGTTCTCCATTATGTGTATTGAAAATTTACTTACTGTGTTTGTTCAATAATTTCCTAGTGATTTCTTCCTAAAACCTATCATTCAAGTTTCTTTAGTGAACATTTCACTTTTTGAATATTAAAAATAATGTATATTGGGGGGGGGGGGGATAAGAATTTTAGAAAGGCTTGGGTGGGGAATAGCACAAAAGAGGTTGGGAAACACTGATATAAAGCCTCTTTCTATGTAACAGAGTGGGCTAGTCTGGGCTGTCTTTGTACGCATACCTATAAAATTCGGCGTAACAGAGTGCGCTGGTATGTGATGTCTTATAAACACACTTGCCTTTCAGAACTTAACATAGTGCGTTGGCCGGTGTGGCCTTACATGCCTCCATGCTCTTTAATATCTACAGGTGGGCTTCAGTCTATACAAACCATATCTGTTGGGCTCTTAACTCTATAAACAGTGTCTTTGACCAGGGATTAATCAACAGATACGTTCTATTGCTTATTTATATCTTGTGTCAGACAAGTCCAGCCTACCAGAGAGGAAGTCATGCTGGATAGACCTAAGATATTGGTCTGTTCCTGGTGAGCTGAAAGACCCAGAAGAGTGTTGGGGGAAACGTCTTGCAGGAGGCGGAATATCTGTATTCTAACAGAGGAAGTTCGTCTGCTTTGTTGTTTTGCTACAGAAGTCCCCGTTTAATTCGTACCATTATGTGTCCGTAGTCCAGTCCAGAGAGAGAAAGAGAGAGAGAGAGAGAGAGAGAGAGAGAGAGAGAGAGAGAGAGAGAGAGAGAGAGAGAGAGAGAGAGAGAGAGAGAGAGAGGGGGAAGTTTGCTACGAATGAAATCAGGTGAGCCGAATCTCAGACTACATCATTGACTAGTAGATGTTTAAATCCAGAGGAAAGTGAGTAGCACCGCTACCCAAGCTGAGCCTGTGAAGAAGCGAAATTATATTGACAACCGTCAAGTACTCACGGGAGGAGTTCTACATCAATCAGGTGAAATCCTACCGAGACTGAGTCAAGGATATTTCTAATCATCCTGAGGTTGCTGACCTTCCTCTCCAGTGGTTTTCATGATAAGAAGACCCAACAAGAATTCTCTCACTTGTCACCTTCAGCTTTTATCCTGATAGTATAGACACTAGTTCTATCATTAAATTATTCTTGTGTTCTTCCTTAAGATGTTTTAGATTAAGTAATTAGATATGTCACTTAGGATTCATTCTTTCATTCAGTAGCATGTCCTTTGTAGGACTTCGCTCGTAAAAAACCGTCCGGAAAACAATATGTCCCGATTCCGATACTCTCATCTGGAGATCTTCCGCCACATCCTGCATGCATCTTCTCTTTGGCCTTCCTGTTCCACTGTTCCCGGACAAAAACCCCTCCATGATTGTTCTCTCCAAACTTTCATGACATTTCAAGTGAACAAAGTATGTTAATTTACTTTGTTTTATCATCTTTAGTTGCCAGCCTTCTTAAATATTCAGATCTTTTCGTATGGATGCATTTTGTTTCTTTTCTGTATCCAAGATATTCTTAGAACTTGTCTATAACATTTATATTCAAAGGCATTTCTGCGCTGTTCAGCTTGTTTAGTAAGTGTACAGGTCTCGCAGGCGTATGTTGCAATGTACATGCTCTTAAAAATCTCATTTTTATTGTTCTTTCTCTCCCTCTCCACAATTTATTCAGTTGTTTTAGGATTAGATATATTATTTGCTAAGTTTATAGCCCTTTGTGCATTATCTCGTGTGGGAAGACCCCAGATAATAGGTGGGGCGGAATCAGAGTATACTAGAACCCTGAGAAAACGGCAGGTGACGGTGAACCCACCCAGCCCTGTTACCCAGCATTGCTTCTTGTTTATGTCCATTGTGAATCACCTCCCCCTAGATATTGCTGCCTGTTTCATTTATTGTTATGCAAGGGGTACAATGTTTGATGAAAGTGGCACGAACAAGGTTAGCTGCTACAACTGTGTTCTGCTTCCCCTCCCGAAAAAAAACAACAAACAAACAAACATTCAACATAACATTCACAGCTCACAGTGTTTCACGAAGCATTCGACTCAGTAGTTGGGTGAAGGAACCATGTATTACGAGTTCAAATGTGGAACATGCGCAAGTAAATCGTGGCCCGAAGGAAGCAATACTCTGGGCCTTAATTGATCGACCGTCTAGCTGCCATCCTGGACTGGAAGTTCAATTCAAACATGCGATGGAAATCATGACATCAGTTGAAAGATGCGTGACAGAGGTAAAGAGCAGAATAGGCCATGCAAAAACAAAAACAAAAACAAACAAACAAACTTTGCACTTCTGTAGCATAACGGTTTCTTATGTAATAAGTCACATTTCTCGAATGTCATAAAAATAGTATTTAAACAGTATATCACACCGGTTCTATCATATGGCAGTGAATCGTAATATATCAACAATAATAATAGAAAGAGTATAGAGATGTGTTTTCTGAAACGAATGTTGCTTGAACTGAGAGTAAATAAACCATATACTATGAGAAGTTAGGCATTGGAGATCATCGTGATGACTGATAATAGCAGCGGTAGAAGAGGCAGAGGAACATCGATAGAAACTATGCTCACTGGTCTAATACCGTAGCTCGGGTGAATATCATCGGTAGAATTGACAAACAACATGAAGAATACAGAAATATGTAGAGAAGAATGAACGCCTTCGCTATTTGCAAAGGCACGTGAATTATGATGACGATGCACTTGGTAATTCAGGAGGATGTTTTGTATTGTTTTAAATAGACAAGGAAGAAGCGCATGTTCACATGTTTCCAGCCACCTTAAATATGTTATTGTTATTCCGGAAACATGTAAGTGGATTATTTTGACAGCCGTGTGATGCATATTTGCCGGAAGTCAGCCACCGACCAGATACAGTGCACTACTTGATGACACGGAAGCAGTCGTAGTGTAGTGCATAGCACTGTCGCCAGCCAGCCCTGTGACCATGTATTCCAAAACCCATCTAGGCATGGCTGTTAGAAAACATTTACATAAGCTCCAATGTCGATCTGGTATAAAACCGGATCTATAGCATATCCAAGGAAGTAAAGGCGGCACACGTGATATTGATCAAACCACTTACCTTTAGTGTGTCGATTGGTCTAACAATATAGATAAAGTAATTAAACTAAGGCCGGCTTCCTGGCCTAGAGGTTAGCGACTTTTCTCCGTAATCTCGTATACTCTCGTAAGTAACGTGACGACGGTGAGAGTCAGCAGTGGTTCGAATCGCGTCGGTAACTTACGGGGTATGTGAGCCGGCCGCTCAGAAAGCAATGGCAAACTACTGAGCGTAATCTTGACAAGAAATCCACAATCAGCCGAAAGATGCTGATGTTGACAGCGATGTCCTGTAAAGGATATGCAAATATTTAATTTAATTTAATTAAACTAAGACAAGAAAAATCAACAAACAGCAGACGAAATAACCCATAGAAGGAATTCAATAGACATCTATACCTATGAATCATAATGTGCCGCATAATTATAATGTTCATGTGTTTCGTGTTGGAGTCCCATCATTCAGACAAACTAGTGTGGTAAATACCAGACAGTCCTCCAGATCTTCCTCCTGTCTGTTGGGGATGTCGTTACCCCATTGGCTGCCTCTGGCGCTGAAGTCCCCAGAGTAGATGATGTTCCTGTCCTCCGTCACCAAGCATACTCCGCCAATGCCGAATACCACCTTTCCATTACAAGCATATACAAGCACACCTGTATATTATCACGGACAAAAATGACCTGCCCGAAGTTCTGCGTGATTTAAAACCACTGAAAACCCGAGACTTTGATTGCCCAAACGCCGAGATGCATTTCTTCAAGAACCACAATGTCGTTCCCATAAATAAGCTTTTAAAGGACGGGTCGGTGTTGTTTAACTGAAACACAATTCCAGTAAGATACTGGAAAGTATCTAATGCTCATCTTGTCTGATTTTAATTGCATTTCACGCTAGCCAGCCGTTTTGCCAGGCTAAGGTTTGTTTTCCCCCACGTCTGCCGTTTGGTCATGATGGCTTTGATTACTGCGGCCGAGCGGCGATGAAACATCAAACGGAGTCCAAACTCACATGCACGTAGTTTGTTGCGCGGACCGAACTCCATTTCATCAATGCACTCTTACTTAAGACATAACCAAACGGGAAAATGCACGATTCATCCACATCATTATCATCAAATGCCCTGCCAGATGGTGTAAGCTTTCTTGGCTCTCCACAGATCTCGGTCTTTGGTGTTCTGGATCAACTCTGCTGATGATATTCCTCCATGCCATCGTCTCAATCCATCCAGCATCATTTCTCTTGGTCTGCCTCTGCCTCTCTTACCCTCGATCTTTCCAGTTGTCACGATGTTCTCCAATGCCTCTCTTCTCATCACATGACCGAAGCAAGCTGTTTGTCTCTTTCTTATTGTTGTTTATAATGTTCTAGTTTCAGTAGCCTGCCTCAGAATATTGTTGTTAGTCACTCTTTCAGTCCAAGGAATACGCACCATTCGTCTCAGGAACCACATCTCTGTTGCTTCTAATTTCTTCTGAATTTGTTCATTTACATTGCAAGATTCACTGCCATGCAGCAAAACTGGTTCTACGTAGCATTTCAGCACTCTCTTTCTTACATTTAGTGACAGTGACTTATTGCATAAGATATTTTTCATTTTCTGAAATGCGACGTAACGAACGAAAAATTGTCCTGCCATCTTGTTATGCGTAGTTACCGGAATTCACACACAGACCAGTCAAAGTACACTGCTTGATGACTGGGGAGTCGTCATAGCGTGGTCATGTATTCCAATCCCAATAGAGTCACAGGCGTTAGAATACATTGACATGATCCCCTAGGTCGATCCAGCCTAAAATAAATTCCAGTACACGCCCTAGGAAGTAAAGGTGGCACACGTGATAATGACAACATTACCCATCGAGTGCCGATTGGTCTCTACACATGTGTGACTACTGCTACATCCCCGATGCGCCTCATGGAACAGTGGCGTCACTGGGGTTGGTGTCACCCAGTGCGGTAAACTCTTGGTGTCACCCCTCTAGACTTTCACCATGGTCTTCTTCCGAGTGTTCCTGTACCATATATAATCGCATATAGTAATGTTTGTAAAATAAGTCAAAAAGTTAATAAGGACATAAGAAAGAAAACAAATTAAACAATATAACTTCAATACTTCAGGTAAAACATAAATAAAGAACTTCGACAAACTCGGACAAAGTTAAATTTTTGTTATTTTGCTATGTCTGCTTTGTCAAATTTGCAATTTTTTTATTTTAGTGTCACCCCTTGATGGTGTCACCCGGTGCGACCCTCACCCCCGCACCCCCCTAGTGACGCCCCTGTCATGGAATATAAAAAGGGCTTGCCGCGTTAAGTATATTTTAACATAGACACAATAAGCTGTTAAAGTTAAAGCTGTTAAAGGAAGTTAATCAATATGACCAGACTATGCATGGAAGATGCTTATAATATAGTAACATATAAAGGCAGGAAATCAGATCTCTGCAGGTGAGACTGAGGATAGCAGTCCAAAATTTAAATCAGGCGCACGAAGGCAGAAGTTCTTGGTCCGGACAAAACACTAAAGGCTCCCTGTCGAGGGCTGTGGCAGAACGCCTCTAAGCCACAAACCCTCGGACCTGAGAGCCGGGCCGATAGCGACCTCGAAAAATAAAGGCGTGATACTGAGCAAGCTACATGCTCAGGTCTGATAGAAGTTCGAAGGCCCTCAGATGGGGGATATGAGAGATTCCCGGATGAGAGGCCAGGCCGTTCCTCGTTCACCGCTGCACGAAGGTAAGGTGTTGATCCGGCAGCACAAGTAGCCTACCTCGTGAGCGAGTACAAAAAGGCAAAAAGTGCCCCAGTCGAAGAAAGTGGCTGCGAAAACTGTATCTAACTCATAGAGAGTGTAGACAAAAGTGGAAGAACGTCTCAATGCCGCAAAATGGAACGCACGGCGAGCGAACCTATTGCGTGGTCCGAAGTCAAAAGCGTGGGTGTCGCTTGCAGTCTGACCGTCCCTGGTGTGTGCTTGAGCGATCAGTGGCAAACGAGTTGCCCAACACATGGAAGTGAGGATCTAAAGCAGCCATGAGCATGACGTGGCAACTCCTCGGGTGAGCCCAGTCACAGAGCAATATGTGCCGGCTCTGCAATTATGGAAGCCTCCTTGGATAGCGAGGGAATGCTCATGGTCTGCCCCTGCCTTCCCTTGAGGGCCGACCACGATGTTGTTCGTCGTTCTATCTTGACCAGCTGAGATGTTAGCGACATCACAACAGTCCAACGTGCCTCGAAACCAGAGGATGGCTAACCTCATTAAAAAATGCCCGCTGGAAGTCGGAAGTGTCGTCCTACGGGTGGCAAACTAAAAATTGACACTACGCAATTACGTCCGAGTGAAATGTCTCGTCCGAATGTCTCTCGTGCTAGGAACAGCTCTGACTACCTAGTTTCCGAATGCCGCTCTTGTTCGGAACAGCTCTGACTGGGTAGTTTTCCGAATGTCTGTTGAGCCTGGAAAAGCTCTGATGGGCGCAACGACAAGCACATGTCCGAAAACTCGATGAGTGGATGCCGTCTGCAAACCTGTCTGGTTTGTGCGGGAATGACCCGGGGAAACGAAATGACCAATATATTGAAGTGAGGATTTAAAGCAGCCATGAGCAGGACGTGACGATCTCCCTCGGTGAGCCCAGATCCAGGGCGTTATGTGTCGGCCCTGCAACTATGGAAGCAACCTTGGATGGCGGAAAATGCTATGGACTGTCCCTGCCTTCCTTTGAGGGATGACCGTTGTCTTCGACCGTTCCACCTTGGCCAGCATGGTTGCCGATGGCGCCACAAAAGTGAGAGTCTCCCAGGAATGCTACCTGGTCAAAAATGCACGCTAAAGTCGATGTGTTGGCCTACGGGTTTCGGCCCAAGGGCGCATAACAGACACACCGCAATCACATCTGAAAAAACACTCCGGATGAACGAAAAGAAGAAGAAGAAGATCCTTTCCAAATAACATCTGGCTTGAAACAGGGTGATGCACTATCGCCGCTCCTTTTCAATCGGGCTCTAGAGAAAGTTGTAAGGAAGGTAAACAAGGAATGTGATATTGGAGGAACATCCAAGCTGCTTGGTTATGCAGATGATATAGATATTATAGGGGAACATGAACAAAAGACATTGGAAATATTGATTTACTTAAAGGAAAAAGCTCAACAAATGGGGCTGGTTATCAACCAAGATAAGAGAGAATATATGTTAATTTCAAGAGAAGGAACGGCTAAAAACGCTGGACACATACAAATAGATAATATGACCATTAAAAGAACGGACACATACAAATATCTGGATACAATCTGCAACTGCTCCAACATAATAAGGGAAGAAATACAAACTAGAATCAACTTTGGAAATAAGATATACAATGCACTACAACATCTGCTAAAATCAAATGCTCTATCTCGTAACACCAAGATCACAATATACAATACACTAATTAGACCAGTCGTGCTGTATGGCTCTGAAACCTGGAGTAAAACTAAAGGAGACGAAGCCTTGTTATAAACCTTTGAGAACAAAATCTTAAGATGCATCTTTGGGCCCATTAGGGTTACACAAAGTGGACAGTGGAAAAGAAGAAGCAACAACGACATTTATGATCTGTTTAAGTCCCCGCTCTCGCTTACACTCGGGAAATAAATAACCGTAGACCACGAGGTAGACCAAGAAGACGGTGGAGAGATAATATACATACAGACCTACAAGCACTTGGAATCAACGACTGGCAAGAGAAGGTTAACCAGAGAGACGAATGGAGACGGCTTGTATCTGCAGCAAAGAACCTCAATGGCTCGGAATTCTGAAGAAGAAGAAGAGGAAGAAGAAGAAGAAGAAGAAGAATAAGAAGAAGAAGAAGAAGAAGAAGAAGAAGAAGAAGAAGAAGAAGAAGAAGAAGAAGAAGAAGAAGAAGAAGAAGAAGAAGAAGAAGAAGAAGAAGAAGAAGATGAAGAAGAAGAAGAAGAAGAAGAAGAAGAAAAAGAAGAAGAAAAAGAAGAAGAAGAAGAAGAAGAAGAAGAAGAAGAAGAAGAAGAAGAAGAAGAAGAAGAAGAAGAAGAAGAAGAAGAAGAAGAAGAAGAAGAAAAAGAAGAAGAAGAAGAAGAAGAAGAAGAAGAAGAAGAAGAAGAAGAAGAAGAAGAAGAAGAAGAAGAGAAAACAGTTCAGCAGGCATATTGTGGGTTTCCGTGACGAGGTCGTCACATCTCCTACCCGGCTCTCTGAAGGCCGTGGGTTCGTTATCAGAATCCGTCATTAGGTTCAGTAGTGACATTTTTTAAAGACCAGTGAGGTTCTGCTCAAGTGCGACGCTTTCGATAGTCTGCTCTCCGGAAAGAGACCCAGTCTTAACTGATAACACCTGGTTTAATGAAGTAGATCCTCTTTCCTTACCCCCTCTCTACCCCCACAACCACGGCGTGGTCCGCGTGTGTATAATGTAAGCTTCTGCTTAATATCTTGAGAGAATCATGACCAGTCTCGCCCTAATCCAAGTCGGGCGTTGAATAGCGAAACAGTTACATTCTAATATGCCTCTCTGCAGATGAAAGTTCTGTACACTATATCGGGGTTCAAAAATAAAGCATGGCCAGGTCTGGAATTAGATACAATAAATAATTCCTGTGCAATGTAAAATTTAGTAAGCATTGCACGGTTAAGCACCGTCGCTTGATGATGCGATGGCAATGTAGTAGGTTGACAACGAGATACCTACGACACACAAGCCAACCATCAGTCTTGAAGGCAAGTCGTGATTCTAATATTGGGACTGGTACCATCAGGATTGCAGAATCAGTTAATAGGCAAAGGAGGTAGATAAAGCAGGCTTGATCTAACTAATAGATAATTAAGGGGCGATATGGAAGAAAACCGGTGTAACATCTGTAAAGAACATTTTTATATTGCAAACAAAGAGTTATGCTGGACACTTGTAACATTGGTATCTCCGACATGTCGACCTCTAACCGTCCTATGTGAGTCATGGATAAAAGAACTATGAAAACCTAACTTCAGGAGCAGCCTTGCTTTGTATCTATGTTGTTGCTACGTTTCTGAGAAGTTGAAAATTTGTATTCACATCTTTTTATGTTGATATCATGGATCCACCAGTCGTGATCACCCGATGCCTGACGATGGGATTTGCTTTGAAGTACTACTAAACGGCGGCCATGGGCCCCTCTGAGGCGGTTGGCCACGATGGGTGATGATACTACTACAACACCCCACTGATCTTTTGGGCTTTGTAAGAAGAAGATCTATACATTACACACCCCGTGAAGATGGTAGGTTCGTACCGGGTGGGGGGAGGAGTTTCTACATCAACCTCCCTCCGATAGATTCACGCTTCTTAAAGGACTCCGGCCACCTGCAGGCCTTCCACGGGATGCACAAACAACAATGATAACAACGACGACAACGTTTTTTTTTCCGAGAAAGAACGCATGTAAATAATTTTATCAAATTTTATTCTATAATCTTATAATAGACGTGAATACAAGATGCATGTGTACAAGTGTAAATGTAGCTAGACGTGTTTTAAACAACATTGGAACAAAATCTATATGACAGGTGCCATGTTATGATTAATATATGCACATTATAAATATTGTAGGAAAAAAATAATTAAAAACAGTTACAATTGTGCAATAATTTATAACACACTCATGGTCACGCACAAACTCTGATATATATATATATATATATATATATATATATATATATATATATATATATATATATATATATATATATATATATGTAACAGTGTACAAAGACTCGCAAGACGCGTTGGTTTTATGCAAATACTGTTTATTCTCTTAATGGTGACAACATGGCTCCTTCTTCCTCTGAGCCGGGATGTTAACTGCCCTTGCCAACCCAATACGTCACGATTGAGCATCTCCCATCCTTTCACTCTCAATGCTCAATCGTGCTGTATCTGTTTCCCACTAGATCCTAATAATACCCCAGTACTCTATTACTGTTACACCTCCCCATGTTTATTAAAGAATTTTCCTTATAAAGGAAAAATCTTTACTCCTAATCCCCTTACTCTATTCCCTCTTTTTCCTCTAATCTTCCATAGTTCTTCTAATCCTCCCCAAACCAACTCCAATTTAATTAAACATTCTATTTCTTTAACTCTTTCCCCAGCTATATAATCAACCCACTTCTTCTTCGTTCTTGGTCCTTTAACCAAACATAACATATTTACATATCTTTAATAACATTTCAAATTCAACTATATACAATACATCATAACATCATAACACGTCTTCTTAAATACTCCATTTCCTCTTCATAAGTAAATTTCAAACTCTAACACCAACTCCTTATTTTTATCACCAACGCTACTAATCCCCCACTTTCAACTAACCTGAAATTACTTTCACACGATAGGAAGACAGAGAATCGGTGGCCACCGGTATTAAAAAGAAGCAGTAGAACTCTTCCACACAAAAACCACACTCAGCCAAAAATCACACAACCCCTTTACTAAACCATACTCCTTTACCCTCCTATGTCATTTGAGACTTTATGTAATAAAGTCTAAAACCACACTCACCTAAATCACACACCCCCTTTACCAAACCATTATGATAAACGTTTACGCTGCTATCTACAGCATCAAAAACATTATTCACATCCAATATATATTACAGACACTACTACTTTTATGTCTCTGAACCTTACTTCAACCTCTCATTGTAATGTCAACCACAAAACACGTCCCGAGGACACAATTAAAAATCAAGACCTGTTCCAACACAGATCACTTCACATAATATACCTCTTGCCCTCTTACTGTCCATTTATTATGGGCACCTCCACTTATGCCGTTATCTACAGCAACCTTAAATGTCTATTTATTACAGACACCCGTAACTTTACAACATCGTAATCTGACCACTATATAGACTACTCTAGCAACCCACTTATTATTCTATCTCTGAAACTTAATACACCCAAAGGGATAACCATTTACCTCCCGTCTTTAACGGACTCTCAAGAACCCATGTCATTATGTCTCCACTATGTTCATCAACTTACACTCCCTTACTATTGTACTGTTATCCACAGTGTCTAGTTAAACATGGATCCAATTCATGTTTACTCTCTGGGGTAATTCGTTACCCTCTTCTTTTTCTATAACCCCGCAATCGTGTGTACATCATGGTTCTTCTGTCCCCATGTAACCCATGTTTAAAACTTTCTCCTCATTTACCCCACTGCTATATTAATCTTTTCTTCCCTCATATGGTTTCTAATCCCTATATTTCCAATTAATGCTGACTTTAGTGTAACTCTAAACTTCCCCCTAACCATCCATATATTTCCACTACTTCATAACCATCTCAACCTCACTATGCTGATTATCACAGCAACAAAATACCCATGAGAATGTGTCTCTTTATTAGCTCTCAGTAGTTTTATTAACTCTTTTCTGAACGAAGGATCCCAAATAAATGTCTCTCTTCTAGTCCCCAGTAGTTTATTACTATTTTCTGAACGAAGGACTAAAATAAAGCCCATGTATTGTCTTTATTCTAGACAAAACCCTGTACTTAAACATAACTTAACTAACTACCATTTAACATACAAAACAGCGAAATAAAATCACAACAGAACATCATACCCCCCCAAATTTTTGTAACAATCATTTATGTTTCCCCGCAACTCAACTAAAGGTATGATGATGATGGTGATGATGATGGTGATGATGATACAACATACATCCTATTCTATTTTTACCTAATACTACTGGTCTCTTTTACGGACCAGTAGTTCACACATAAAGGTCTACGAACACAATAATCCTATTCTAAAATAATAACAGGACCAAATCAAGCAAAAAAAAATTTTACATATGAGGCATTGAAAGCTCAATTTCAATAAACACAACTGAAGGTTTTAAAAAAAAATATATAATTCACTTAGAATTAACCACTTAAAGTGACCCAGCAACATTAGCCTCCTTTTCTAACCAATGTAACACCTATCTATTTAGCCAAGTCATGTATAACAAAACAACTCCCTTCAAATTACTACACACAGTGGCCCATCAATCTTGGCCTCTCATAACCGAGAAAACAAAACACCTCACTGCTACGTATGTATATCTGTTAACCACAGACTAACTTTTTAATCTTAGAACAATATTTGTTCTCCTCAACCACAATCACCACTCCACCATTGACCGTTCCATTTTCTGGAAGTCAAACTAACTCCTTATACATCACATTATTTGTAATTCCATCACTGTAAACTACAGGTCAACTCATTATACCTATCTCAATGTTACCACAAAGTACCAGTGGTCAACTATTTCCCTTAGATTTATTCCAAGTATTTCTACAACTACTTATTTTTATTATTACCGTTAACCACGGTATCTCCAACCTTCTAACCTCTTACGTCTAAGAAAACTTTGTCTCTCACCAATACAACCAACTCTACTTTTTAAGTTTCTCGTCTATCCGACTCAATTTACTTAAACACATCATTTTCTTCCAACATCTCACCACGACTACTCTATCTATCCTCAAGTCTCTCCTAGCACTCTTACATCGTGATGACAATCAAACTGGTCACCCTCCTCGGAACACGTTCTCCAACATTCATTTTACTAACCCTGTTTACCTCCGCATTTTTCATTCTTCTTGTTATTTCTCGGAACTCTTTCAGAACTGCAACCTACGCCACTTATAACCAACAACAGACCTCTCTTTCCTCGTTTCTCAGTCTTAGGCACTCTTGCTTCGCCATTTTCCTGTCAAGAATACTAAACATTCATAATGTTAATTCAGCATATAACTTCCATAATTTCCTTCCAAGTTCAGATATTCTACGAAAAGACATTACAATTTTCTTTCTATCTCTCGATTTTCGCATGCTCTA
Source organism: Cepaea hortensis (assembly GCA_963921405.1). Classification (NCBI taxonomy): domain Eukaryota; kingdom Metazoa; phylum Mollusca; class Gastropoda; order Stylommatophora; family Helicidae; genus Cepaea; species Cepaea hortensis. Next base: position 65,555 of record CAWUFQ010000070.1, on the reverse strand, counting down.
TGTTCCACCACGATTTATCAACGTCACTTATCAACCGCTCTTCTCATATTCACACGGACAATGACACACAACCTCGCTCTCATCTCACGCCTACTCTCGCATCGCGACAACCTAACGTCTCCATACTATTACTACAACAAAATACTTTAGACGCCACCTCAACATTCCAGTAATCATTCACCACATATCTACACGTATTAATCTCCTCTACACACATTGACACAAGACATATTTCACTTAGGCGACTTCATCACACCTCTCTCCTACTTCCTTCATCACGCCGAACACCTGTCTGACTACAGTTATATTCACGTATGAACAACGCATAACCAGACGAATTAATCCAGAGGACTTTCTCAATTCACTGCTCCTATACGAAGGTCAAACCCTATATATGACATCTCGCAACTTATAGTGCTTTCACAGCACTATCTACTGTCTCTTCAAAACAAACTTCATTCCAACATGTCACAAATCTCGTAAGTATTATTCTATACTTCTCCAGACACAACAACTTTTTTTCTTTCTCCACAAGCACTACGTAACTCGTACTTTTCAAGCATCCACTTCTACAGTCTTTTACTCTTATATTCTCGTTCAACTGGCTATTTTACACACACAGGATACTCAGTGCCTCCTCAATCTATACCACCTCACCTGTCAGTCTTGGTTCACCTGTCAACAATACTCAAACCAACCAGCAAAACTATCTCGGACCTCACGTCATAGCTCTGGGTCAAACTATTTCTAATATAAACATTCATACTCTTACCCTCTACTAATTCTGTCCTGCATCTACCCTATTTTACTTAATATACTCTCTCTACATCGTGACCAAATAGTAGATATCCTGTATTACGTAATCCACGTGGAATATCATTTGCCGTACTTCCTTAACCTCAACATCACTATCACCTACCTTGTACCATGCTCCCCAAAAATTCATCTATCTATTTTGGACAGTTCATATACCTATACTCTCAAACCGGATTTCTTCTCATAAGCCCAAAACTATTTCATTTTTTTTTTTCTTCACCCAAGGAATTTTAAGCGTTATATAGTGTGTCCAAATTAAATACTTCACTGTCTTTCAATACATTCACCCGTCTTTCGCTTATTATGTCTTCATCACTATCTGTTGTCAACCTGTTAAAGTATTCAGGTCTTAAGGTCATAAGGTCTTCTATTTTCCTTAAGTCACTTTCTGTCGTTGAATAAATTCCCGCTATCTGTCTACCACTATTCTTTTTCTTAAATGAGTTATTTCTATTTCCTTTATTTCTGTCGTCGGTCCGCTCACTGTTCCCTGTCAACCTTACGTAACGTTTACACTTCCCCATCTCGTCCTCAGATGACACACTAATAATAGTTCCTTCATCAGACTCATTATAGTTTACTGCAAACACGTCGGCCCTATTTCCATAGTCATCTTTAAAACGTCTGACTTTCTTTCTCTTTCTCGGTCTTCGTCCCTTAGCCTTCCCTACTTTATTGTCATATAATCCAGTATCTACATAATCACCAACCACAACTCTGTCGGGTCTGTCCACCAGCAACTACTCCGTATGAGGGAACATCACGCCTCGATTCAGGATCTGCTCGTAGTGCAGCACTCTCATTCTCCGAATCCTCAGTAATAATATCCGTTTCAGCATCACTATAATATTTGGCTGTAGGAATATCTTCTCCATAACTTGAACTCTGGCAGCTAATATTCCTACACCATTTGGGAATTAGTTTCCTGTCTATAGCTGAAGAACTAGACATGGCACTACCTCTATTTACAACCATACTGTTTCTTTCTTCAATACTTCTTCTCTTTATCTTTCTTTCGTTCTTGGTCCTCGTCTGTCCATCTTTTCCAACTTCAACCTTGTCTCTCTTAGTCAATTGAGTTGGTTTTGACTGATTCTCTATGAAGTCAGTTTGAGTTCCCTTTGTTATCTTGCTGACTGGTTGTACCTGAGTCTGCGTACTACTTTCTACTGTATTATTTGTCTGCGTCTGTGTCTCTCGGTTTATTTTCCTTACTAACACCGTCGTCTTCTTTTCCTGTTTAACAGTCATATTTGCAATCACCTTGGGAATAGTTGAATTTTCACTTACGTTTTCTACTTTGTTCTTTGACCCTGACTTCAAATACTGTCTCTGTCTCTTTTCAAACCAGTCGTTACGTCTTTTTCTGGCGGTTTCACTATGAGAGGGCCAGTCCCACGATTTCTTTGCAAAATTTCTCTCACGCCCAGTACTATACCAGTTTGACCTTTCACTATTATGTCTGTTCTTCTTACTGTCTCTTACCCTATAAGCATTTGGACTTGGTTCGTCATAACCAGCCGCACACATAGACCCATATCGTCTTCTGTCTTCATTAAGCACTGGCTGTCTCTTGTTATTCCCTCTTACTCTGTTGTTCCCTTTTATCTCATTACCTCTTACATTGCTCTGTAACCAGTGTACAAAACATTCTACCTCGCTGACTGCCACCTTTAATTCTCCTAACCATGCAGTCACGTGTCCTAAGTCTCTGTTCAAGTACATTTTTACTCTTTATGCTATCTCAGCCGAAATAATTCTCACTTGTGTCGTGATGAATCTGCTTTGCTAAACCTGTGCTAAGGTGTCCTGTTCCGCCATGCTGAAATAATACTGAAACAAGGCAAGCAAAGAAACACACAATTTCAACCTCTAAATTTAAAGAATACACTTACTTATTATAGACACAATTTTAACTTCTCAATTTAAGCAATGCACTCACTTATCATAGCAATGCGCAGTTATTTTCTGGGTCTAAGTATCACACAAATTTACTTCTAAATTTAAATAATGCACTCACTTATTATGTAGCAATGCGCAGTTATTTTCTGGGTCTAAGTATCACACAAATTTACTTCTAAATTTAAATAATGCACTCCTTGTAGACATTTGCTTCTTAAACCACAATAATATCCTGTACTCCGCTCTAATTAAGAACTTCGGAACATCACAGGAGACCTCGAAATACACAATTTTACCCTGACTCTATCTCCTTAATTAAACAGTTACCTTCTTTTACTCGCTGACGGATCCAGTTCAACCAACAAGAGCCCGCATCAACCGAAATTTAGTCTCGGAATTCAGGTGGCGGAGTTCAGATATCCCTTCTCTTCCCTCGGTAATTTCGTCCTTCTCGTGGGCTGCCAGACAATCTTCAACCCCTGGTCGGGTCACATCTCATGGGCTGCCAGACAAATCTTCAACCCCTGGTTGGGTCCCTTCCTTGATTCTCGAGTGGGTAATTCACCGTTAAATGGGTCGTAGGAATTACGAGGCCCAAAAATGGATTAGGTGTGTTTGGGTCATAGGAATGACGAGGCCCAAAAATGGATTAATATCAGCCAACGGCCAGTGATGATCTGACCTTGAACGAGTTCTGACTTCAGATGAAACCTTGAACTTAAATTGGAGGCAAGTCCCTTGAAAATGGCAAGGTTCATGCAACGGCCAGGGTAGGCCCCTTTAAAATGATAAAGTTCAGACAACAGCCGTGGTAACGAGCAGGCTGTGTGACAACGATTCAACCTTGAAGTCCCTGCAACAGTGGGAGGTACGATCAGAAGTAGGTATCCCCATGTCGTCCGCCAAAATCAATCTCGTCAGCAAACCGCTCGAACAACAATGCCACAGTGCCCGGCGAGGACTTGACAGTGATAGCGGCCTTCACACACCAGTAAAGCTCGAAAACGATCTAGAGCTGACTCAGCGAAGCGGGCTTCACAACCGCATAAAGACAGTGGAACTGAACTTGCAAAGCGGGCTTCACAACCGCATACAGATTCTTGTAGAAACTTCTTGAAATCTGTTCAGCAGAGGTTTGATAACGTGCCAGTGTCAAGGGCACCGCATTTTCCCAACAAGCGCAGTATGAAGTATTGGCGGTATCGAATATAGTGGCCCAGTACCTCCGCTATGTGCCGCGACAAATTGAAGTTGTTGTTAATCCTGGTCTGGGCAACATTTCGAGTCCTGTAACAGTGTACAAAGACTCGCAAGACGCGTTGGTTTTATGCAAATACTGTTTATTCTCTTAATGGTGACAACATGGCTCCTTCTTCCTCTGAGCCGGGATGTTAACTGCCCTTGCCAACCCAATACGTCACGATTGAGCATCTCCCATCCTTTCACTCTCAATGCTCAATCGTGCTGTATCTGTTTCCCACTAGATCCTAATAATACCCCAGTACTCTATTACTGTTACATATACACACACTGTCACATGGAATTTAACGTCACAGTGTGCAAATTAATGATTAGAGTGATACATTATATCTGTTATGGGAAAGGGATATACTTGTACACATGCTCTATTGAAATTATGGGCGATGGTAAACATGCACTGGATATGTTTAATGTTAGTTCAGACACAAATGTCAAACCATGATAACTCAAGTACATTTCTGGGGAAAGGGTTGGCGAGGGGGGGGGGGGAGAGAGGGCTTAATCACTGTTCTCGTTTGCTTAACTCTTAAAGTACGGAGGTCTATTAGTAAGTAAGGGACCTTAAGTATTCATAGTCTTTGGAGCTCTGGATTTCGTGCTTTGTGCGACGCTTTCGGAAAGAGACCGAGCCAAATGTGGCAAAGAAGCAGATCTGACGTCTGTATACCCTCATAAGTAAGCATTTATCTAATACTGTCCTGCATCCGTTAACAGATTTCGATCTGTGATGTCTTGTCTGATATTCCATAATTTATCATCTGTGCTCATGATGCGAACATTCCATCTCTATTCTTAAGCATTGTAAAGACAGAATCAGAGTTGACTGGATATGAACAACGGTGGTTTTCCTTTGACATCAATAATTTATCTATGGGTTAACTCGGTTAGCATTTATGCAAACTGACGAAGCCTGCAAAGCAGCAGGAGGTACAGAATTGCAATAGATGTTAGAAAAACGGGTCTGTAGCTAAACAGATGCTTATTCTTCCTTTTATAACCCATAGTGTGTGGCGCTGGTTGTATGTGCACGGCCTTCTGTCTCGTGTTCTTGCAACTGTTTCTGATGATCATGTGCTTAAGAAGTGGTGATGTTAAACTGCCCATTATCTTCTCTCTTATTTTCCGCCTGTCTCTCTTTCCCTCAAACTTTCCCTCAAACTTTAGCGCTCCCCTTTTCATGGCAAAGATACATTGCAGAGAATATTCTTCATGTTGTGAAATGGTTTTTCTTGGAGTATTCTACATATAACTTCCCTAATACTTCATCTGCTGTGTTAAAGTACACAAATACTTAAATACATTTACTTGTTTCAGACTCCCCCCCCCCCCCCCCCTCCGCATTCACTTTGATGTTTCATTTATTAATACATATTTTCTGTGTAATTACCAATAATTATAGTTTTCTGCTATTCATAATGAGTCCCTTATTTTGACTTTTGTTGCTATTATACCTAACATTTAGATATACAGATTTGTGTACACTTATAAAAAGTTACAGATTCTTTGCATAGCGTTAGTAGTTATATTTGGAAGTTTCAGGTAGTATTTGTGGGGGTTTCTGTGGGTGATTGCCCCATAAATGCTTATATGTTTGTTATCTCGCGCCCTTGAATTGCCACGAAAAACGGAAATCATTTTTCAAAAAAATGCGGGTATTTTCTTAGGTACTTCCGGTGTCACTTCCGGTACTTTCGGTTCACTACTTCCGGTCCATGGGTGTCCCCGACCCTCAAGTGCCTCACCGGTCGCCTCCGCTTCCGCCCGACTGTCCCGGGACCGCTTGAAGACAGCGAGGCAAGCGCCGGGTATGTGAAATACTCATATGGATAAGTAGACCAAATATGCACAGGGCACCTGGGTTCGAGTCCCACTGTTTGTCTGTGTGTGGGTGTGTTTACAGGGTAGGCCGATGTGAGGGGCGCGAGGGAATGGGCCCCTACCCCGGATATTAGCCTTTGCGCCCTGAAGAGGGCCACCAAAATTCACACCGAAATGGAAAACATCGTGTACAGTGCAGACATACGAAAAGCAGTATTTGGCAATACTAGACTCTGATCTTAGCATAAAGACCCAAAAGATTTGAGTCAAAAGGGACGTTCAGGCACATTCAGCTTTAGGAAAAAGACTGAAGCCAGATTACGGATAATAATTCTATATATGGTGATTATTATAATAAATATATATGATTGAAAACATATGGGAAATGATTAATCCTAGAGAAAATAAAATTAAATACCAGGCTCAAAATTATACATTCAATTAAAATAACACAATCAGTGAATTTTGCAAAATAATAATAAAATTACTTACAAAATAATAACACCAGTTATTTCCCTTTGCATATTTATGGAAATAATTGCGTCCCTTGATACCGGCAAGCCCGGAGCTTGCCTTCTGTCATAGTGTAATATCGCAGTAACCGATTAAAGCACCATAGTGAAATTCTGAATATAGCGGTTATAAAGGGCAGTGAATTTTGTGAGCACATCGCCGAAGCTGTAGACAAACATTCTAAGGCACTTTGCTTGGGTGCCAATGAAGTAATCACATTACAAATTTGCGTAAATTTTAACACAAAACTACAATATATGTCATAAATTGTACATCTCAAAAGGCACAACCTGTCGGTGTGCGAGAAATTTGACAAATCTGTTTTAATTTGCAGCAATCTCACAAAAGCGATAAAATTATGTACACGACAGAGATAAGAGACGTAGAATACAGACATCAATGTTATCACAACACCCAGGTATCTTGTAAACGTAAAAAGAGGTTTGACGTGCCTTTAATCACATGTGCGTGAGTCCATTTCGAGAGTGTGACATAAATTTCACATTTATGTGAATGATAGCTGTATGGGGTGTCGCAATCGAGCCGTATTTTGGGTTCACACCAGGAACCGAAATAATTTCTTATATCGAATATGTGTCACCAAAACATACATAAAGATGCTGAATTTTCAAAGCTCATGCGGTAGGATACATAACTACTACCGGTTTTGGTAGTTAAAAACGAAAAGCTGCAAGTATTAAAAGGAATATTAAAAATAGTCTATTTTGATGTGTAAAGTGAAAAGTAAAGATGACGGCATGGGTAGGAGGTCTACCGCTAAATATTTCAATGCATATATACGGAGCCGCTCGTCAGAAGACCTTGGCTTTTTTCCAGCTATGTCAATTGTAAAGTAATCGATTATATATTGTAATAGCGTTTATTACTGTCAGTAGTGGATGATAATTAAACACTGTAATCAGACCAAGGGCGAAGTGGTGGAGACACAAGACACACCCATGTGGTGTGTGATGGTGTACATCCCGTCACAGGGGCACGTATCTAAGGAATACACTTGATCACACGGGGATAATGGCAAAACAGATCACGTGCTCATTGGCTAAAACAGGTCAAATATGGCGCTGCTTCGGGTCGCATGTGTAAAAGCTACAACCAGACCACGGGCTCACCGGCTAAAGCCGGTCAAAGATGGCGTCACATCCGATACCACGTGGTAATGGGATACAACTGAAACACGCGGCTAAAGTCGATCAAAGGTGGCGCATTATCCGGTACACATGGGTAATGGTCACAGCCGATCAAATATTGCGCTGCTTCCGCTCGCACGTGTAATGACTAGAACCAGACCACGTGCTCACTGGCTAGAGCCGGTCAAAGATGGCATCGCATCCGTTCACACGTGGTAATGAGATACAACTGAAAAACGTGGCTAAAGCTCATCAAAGATGGCACTGCATCCGGCACACATGGGTAAAGGACATATCCGATCAAATATGGCGCTGCTTCCGGTCGCATGTGTAATGATTACATTCAGACCACGTCAAAGATGGCGTCGCATCCAATCATACGTGGTAATGGCAAAATCAGACCACGTGCTCGCTGGCCAAAGTCGATCAATGATGGCGCTGTATCCGGTCACGTGTCTGATGGGATACAAACGAAACACGTGACTAATGACTCAACAGGTCAAAGATGGCGATTCATCCAGTGACACGCATAAAGATACACGTGGAACACATGGCTGATGACTCAACCGGTCAATGATGGTGTCGCATTCGGTCATAGGATCAGGCAGTGCATAATATTCTGATGAGTCATTCTACGTCAGCAAATAGCGTGTATATAACGTCCACCATTCGCCGTCTAGAAGTACCGCTCTCTGTGAGCAGCAAGCAGATCACCACGTGGGAAGTCGCTAATGGTAATTTGGCTTTTGATAAATCTCTCACATTTTCGATTTGGTTCTCCAAGTAGGCATACAGTTAAGCTAACAATACTAGTATAATAAAGGGATATATGGTGCTAGCCGAATATAACTGAAGAGAAAGCCATGTCTTCATATATTATGGTAGGCTGGGACGACATGGAATACAGCTGGCATTCGAACTTTTGAACACAGCGCTATGGTGGTATCGTAATAATGTAAGTATTAGTTGTAGTCGCAGGGGAAGGTGCAAGTGTCTTGTCGGATCTAAATACCCATTATCGATATTAATATATGACTGTGTAACAGAGGGTGCTTGTCGGATAAATAGGTATTATTTATAATATGTACTTCTATAACATTGTTAAAATAACTTATTCTTACCTGTTTTACTGATACGTATGCCCACGAGAAACAAATTAGGGAACTGTGGATCATGCTAAGAGCAGAGCCAAACAGCTATTGCATGGCGTGTCTTTGCCATGTGTCAATATAAGGTATACATCATTAATAGTATTATTAATTACATATTAATAGTACTTTTACAGTAGAAGTGGAATGAAGGAAAAGTGAGACCAATTCACGCTATAACAATGAACTGACACGCACTGATAAACCAAGTAAATATAGTTCTGAAAACATGAAGATGATGAAGAGTGGTAAGAGAAACACTCCGGATTTGTGTATCACGTGACCATAACAAGCCTAGTTCACGAGAAAAGAAACATCTAGATTTAGTTAGGTCTGGAGTGCTGAAAAGAAAGGACGTGTGGAAGTTTTTCTGTGGCAATGAAATGGTTTCCGAAACTAAGTGTGAAAGCTTTATTAATTTGTTATAATGGCCAGCAGATTGTGTAATGGCTTACGAAAGCGCAGAGTTATTCGAGCCGATGGCCATCCATCGTACAACAAGAACCTGCGACAAATGTGAAATGTTGGTGTCAAGCTTGCACTACACGATACATTTTCGGAGCTGAACATAGCACGCTAACTAAATGCCGTTGTTCGCCAGCTATCAAGAAGTAAGCAAATGAGTAGTTTGTAGATATACAGTATTATCAGGCAACAATGAATGACAGTCTGGAGTAACGATTGTATCACCTAAAAATGGTCGACCTGTAATCAGAGACTGAATTTATAATATTATTCATAATTATTGTGAACCACCTGCCCTCACAGCAACACGGGAACTGTTGGTAGTATCTGCTGATACAATCGTATGTAATAAAGTAAGGTGAACAAGGACGACTGGAGTTACTTGACTTCTTTTGTACCTCTGTGATTCTGCTTCGCTATTTACACAGACGAGCAACACAAGAAATATACACGAAACCCCAGTAGAGGAGTGGCAGAAAGGCATCGTCCGGGATGGTTCTGCCACACTTCTACTGGGGTTTCTTTTTTCGTGAATTAGGCTTGTTATGGTCACGTGATACACAACTTCCGGAGTGTTTCTCTTACAACTCTTCATTATCATCATGTGTTCAGAACTGACTTTACTTGATTTATCAGTGCCTGTTATTTCATTGTTATAGCGTGAATTGTTCTCACATTTCTTTCATTCCTCTTCTATGGTAAACCTACTATTAATATATAAGCTTAATGCTGTATACCTTATATTGACACATGGCAATATGAATATCCCACAAAACCAAGAAGCAGAGAATCCATTCGTTCATTCTTATGATAATGGTGATGGTGGTAGTTTTGCGGACCAAGTAACGGTCAATTGCGGGATGTGCTACAAAAACACATCACCAAAGACGAAAAAATCACATTAAGCCTGAATAGAATTTAGGAGTGCATCCTCGACTATAATCGCCAACAGGATACGTCGAAACCATCCCTATCCAACGTGGAGAGAGAGTCGTCACCGGCATCTTTAAACTTTAGTCAATCCAAACTACCGGACGAGTATTAAAACACCTACTTAAAAACAAGATGTTTGTAATATACTAACCGTCATGTCTTCAATAGCTGTCCAGTCCTCAATACGAAGATAACTACAGTGGGTGTAAGAAGACTGTATGTGTATATCGTTGTTATTCTGGCTTCACAGACTGTAGCTCACAGTGACTACAACGCAAGTAACACTGCTCCCTCTACGCTATCTATTTCATCACGTTGAGAGGTCATGGGGTGAGCATGACCCACATTATCCAACCCAGCTCAAACATACAACGGGTCACCGAGCGTTTAGTAGAACGCTTAGTCACGCCATACGGACAGCCGCTTATAAACATAGTAAATTATGTTAACCAAATGTGAAAGGTTTGGCAAAATTTCAACCACACTTGTAAACAATAGGAAACTTTGTTAACCAAATGTGAAAATTTTGGCCAAATTTCTACCAAACTTATGAAAAGTAGGACAATTAGTTAAACAAAGTGAAATGTTTTGGCCACATTTCAACCAAACTTATAAAAATCTCAGTCAAACTTATAAAAATTTCAGTCAAACTTATGAAAAGTAGGAACATTTGTTAACCAAAATGTGAAAAGTTTGGCCAAAGTTCAACCAAATTTATGAAAAGTGGAAAAATTTGTGAACCAGTGGTGAAAAGTTTGGCCAAATTTCAACCAAACTCATTAAAATTATGAAACTTTGTTAATCAAATGTGAAAAGTTTGGTCAAATTTCAGCCAAATTTATAAAAAGTAGGAAACTTTGTAAACCAAAGTGAAAATTTTTGACCACATTTCAACCAAACTTATAAAAATATAAGTCAAACTTATGAAAAGTAGGAAGATTTGGTAACCAAAGGTGAAAAGTTTTGGCCAAATTTCAACCAAACTTGTAAAAATTAGGAAACTTTGTTAAACACATATGAAAAATTTGGCAAAATTTCAACCAAAATTATGAAAAGTAGGAAACTTTGTTAACCAAATGTGAAAAATGTTGGCCACATTTCAAACAAACGTAAACATATCGCAGCCAAACGTATAAAAATGTAGGAAAATCTGTTGACCAAAGAGGGTAAACGTTGGCCAGATACAGAAATATCTCGACTAAACTTTCAAATATCCCAAACAAACTTATAAAAAAGTAGGAAAATTTCTTAACCAAAGGGAAAAAAATATCTCACGTTGTCATTTCACATCAGCAATCGCGTCAAGTCTCCAATCAAACAACAGTGTCTGTTATGAAGTCGACCTTTTTTTTACAACCACGTATGCCTTGTTGACCACTCGAGTACCATCTACCTCACCTTCTAACCGACTTTCAACGTTTCATACCACTTAACACACATTCTCTTTGATTAAACCACAACCGGATTTGTGCTGACTGGGCAAATTTAAAACCTACTAGAGATAATCGTATGTACCCTGTGCAAACAACAGCGGTATTACAAAAAATTAAAAGTATTTTATGCTATAATAACTATCGTTGAATGAAAACATAACATTTGAACAATAGAAATTACAAAAATTAACAATTAAATTTCTATTTATTGTTTCCAATATGAATGTTTCATGTCGAAATTTAATTGTTAATTGTTTACGAAAATCTTTGATGTGATTACTTTACTGGTTCTCAAGCAAAGTGCCTTAGAATATTTGTCTACAGCTTCGGCGATGTGCTCACGCGATTCAGCGATTAATATTGCCAAATACTGCCTTTGGTCTGGCTGAACTGAATAATATTATTCCCATTTCGGTGTGAATTTTGTTGGCCCTCTTCTGGAGTCAAAGGCTAATATTCGGTGTAGAGGCCCACTCCCTCGCGCCCCACACATCGGCCTAACCCATACACACATACCCAAACACACAGACACACACTGGGACTCGAACACAGGTGCACTGTGCATATTTGTTCTACTTATACATATGAGTATTCCACATACCAGGGGCTTGCCTCGCCGTCTTTAAGCGGTCCCGGGGCGATCGGGCGGAAGCGGAGGCGGCCGGTGAGGCATTTGAGGGTCGGGGACACCCATGGACCGGAAGTAGTCAACTGGAGATACCGGAAGTGACACCGGAACCACCCATGAATATACCCGCCATGTTTTGAAAAATTAGGTCCATTTTTTGTCATAAAACAAGGAGGCCGGATAATAAACATATAAGCATTTAAAGGGCAATTACCAACAAAACCCCCACAAATACTACCTGAAACGTCCAAATATAACTACTAACGTTGATATGAACCCTGGGTAGAAATTGTGTCTAAAATCGAATATATCACATGGATTAGAATAACAATGTAACGTTCTCTTCAGAACATTCAGGTTCGTGAGAATCTAACTGAGTTTCCACACTGGGTCCACTGTAAACTACTCTTGCCGTGTCAGCATTGTGTCGCTTGTTACTTCTCCATTTCCATATGAAAACGGCAATTATAACAGTCAACCCGAGAGAGCCAGCCACAGTCCCAGCAAGCATTTTGGTTCCCAGACTGTATGTTTCAGAGCCGGAACTTGGTGCTGATAAAACAAACAAAACAACATAAAACACAGGTCTGATAATCCAATAATTGTGTCCACACACACACACACGCACGCACGCACGCACGCATGCACGCACACACACACACACACACACACGCACACACATATATATATATATATATATATATATATATATATATATATATATATAATCATCATTATCATCATCATCATCATCGTCATCTTCCACTTCTGCCGTCAAGCGCCGTAGGGAGAAATAATTTGCGTTCCAGCGCCCGGTGTGCGGCACTGGATAGTGTCATTCCGAGTGGTTGTACAGTGTCTTTGATGTCGTCAATGCATTTTCTTCCAAATCTCAAATACTTGGAATCAACGACTGGCAAGAGAAGGTCCACCAGAGAGACGAATGGAGACGGATTGTATTTGCAGCAAAGAACCTCAATGGCTCGGAACGCTGAAGAAGAAGAAGAATGCATTTTCTTATTGGACGTCCTCGTGGTCTCGTCGCATCTTTGATGTAAGACCAGTGATGGTAGTTGCTGGTGTTTCATTCTAACGACATGGCCATACCACTTGATCTTCTGTCTTTCAATAAATGTGGCACAAGGTTTTGATCCCACAGTCTGTCTGATAATAGCATTTCTTACTCTGTCTCCTATTGTTAGGTTGGCAGCTCTCCTCAGGCATCTCATTTCGAAGGTGTTGATTTTGCAAAGGTGTAATTTGGATAAAGTCCAGGTTTGAGATTGGTAGCATAGGGTTGGTGTGAATATGCTGTGTATTATCTGTCGTTTTGCGGACATAGGTATATTTGGACGTTTCAGTAAGGGTAATAGTTGATATTTAAGTGCACTAGCTTTTTGACATATGATGTCGATTTCTCTGTCCTATCTGCCATCTTCTGTGATCATAGTTCCAAGATATTTTAATTCTTTAACTTGTTTCATAGTTGTGCTATTTATCTGTATAATTAGTGGGCCCGGCGATCTGCTAACTCGCATTACTTCGGTTTGACTGTATTTATACTCATATTGTATCTCCTGCATGTTGAACACAGATTATTAATATGATTTTGCAGTCTGCTCTCGTCGTTATAAAACAGACACTGATCGTCTGCAAATAGAAGTTCATATATATATCCTGTGGGTCAGTTGTTTCATCTGGAGTAAAGAGTTCTAAATTTTCTGAATCTGTTCGGTCGAGACTTGCTTCTTTGGAAATTCTGTCCATGTAGATATTAAATAGCAGGGGAGAGAGCACACATCCCTGCCTCACTCCTGTATTGACTGTGAACATATATGATATACCTTCTTGTGTTCTTACTGCACTTCGGCTCGAGTGGTACATGGCTATGATGTTTTCTAGCAGTTGCGCTTGTATCCCACAGTCTTCAAGGATGGTCCATAATTTGTATCTGTCTACTCTATCGAAAGCCTTTTCCTGATCTACAATCACAATATTCTGCTGGCTACTATATTCGATAGTTTTTTTCACATATTTGTCTAAGTGTACATAATGCATCAGTGTAACTTTCACCTTTCCGAAAACCGAATTGTACTTAGTTTAACTGTTGTTCAACTATTGGTCTAGCACTTTGTTCGAATAGTTTCGCATACATTTTCCCTATATGGCTCAGGAGTGATATACCTCTGCATGTTTCACACTCTCTCATATTGCCTTTCTTTTTCTATATTGGTACTATTATTGCCTGTTGCCAATAATCTGTGACTTTTCTTTCTTCCCATGCTATATTAAAAAGTTTTGTTAGTCATTTAACTCCTGTTTCCCCACAGGCCTGAATAGCATCGGTGGTTATTCCATCTGGACCTGGTGATTTCTTTTTAGGACTTTTCTGTATAACTGCTTTGACTTCTGCAGGTATGAAATTTGGTTCTTGCTGTCCCTGGCTTCTAGGCACAAATGTGAGGTTTTCTATGTTATGTGTGGGGTTACGTAGTTCTTGTAAGTATTCTGCCCACTTTGCTAGTCTTTGTTGTGGATTAAATATCGGTATACCTCTTTTGCTGTTTATCATGGTGGTTGGGTTGTAGCATGCATCTCTGTTTCTCATTGTGGTGACACGTTTATAAAATGTTCTTGGGCAGTCTTTGCTACGGGTCGCCATCTGTTCACCGTATATTCTCCAGGATTCATCTTTAGATGCTCTAATTGTTCGTTTAACATTACGTCGTGCTATTCCATAAGTAACATAGTCTTATTCAGATTTAGTTGTGATCCACTTTTTGAATGCTACCTTCTTTTTGAATATGCTATCTTTAACTTCGTTGTTCTACCAGGCTGTTTTTAATCTTTCTTTAATCTGCGTGGTCTCGAGGTATGTCTCCAGCTCTTCGGATGTTTTGGCCTCTTTATTTTCTGTGCGCTCCCTTTGAAATATCATATAGAAAGGCACTGGCACTGGTGCCTTCAATAAACTGTCAAACATCTGGAAGTCAAAGACACTCAGCAAACACACGAAACTTAAAATCTTCAACTCTTGTGTGATTCCACTGTTAACGTTTGGATGTGATAGTTGGAAATCAACGGTAGCTTTAGAAAAAAACTTAGATAATTTTGAGATCAAATGTCTTAGAATAATTCTAAACCTCCACTGGACAGACTTCAGAACCAATACGCAAATAAGACAAGAGACTAAGCAAGATATTGTATCCAATTTTATAAGAAAACGCCGTTGGAACTACATCGGCCATGTACTCAGAATAGACAAGACAAGACTCCCCTACCAAGCCCTCATATGGTCACCGGTAGGGAAAATAAAACGGGGAAGACCAAGAGAGATCCTGCGTAGAATCATCATTAGAGAAGGCTCATTCAATGGCCAAGTAAACATCCAAGATCTACAACAGGTAGCAGCGAACCGCCAGACATGGAGAGCCATGACTTCTGCCCTTATGCGCCGCCTTGGGCTCAAGAGGAAAGACTAACTAACTCTCTATGAGACGAGACCACCTTGGTCACAACTCTCAGATGCCTTTAGCGGCGACACTGAGCTGCTGCTGTGTAGGTGTCCCACATAAACTACACATATATTATATAAGCTCTTTATTATGGGGAAATATATTTGCCTGAGACCACAGAACCACACAGCCGAGGTAGTGCCGTGACCAGCCCGTTTGTCTGCCACTACAGTGGTCATATATTCAAATCCAATTCAGGACGTGGATATGTTACACTGACCACGGAATCATCTTCATAAAACGTAAATACATGACCCGTTGTACCCGTCTACATGCACATTTGACTCATGACGATAGACCCATATTTGTAGACCAACGGGCACGCTAAGGGTGATGTGGTCAATATTAAACCGGTGACCTTCACTTCATACAGCTCATTCTAGGCTGGGTGGAGCTGGGAACTCAAACCCATGACTATGGACCGGTAGGTGAGATTCTAGACACTATGATACTGGACTCGGAAATCGACGTTAAAGGAAAAGGTAACATACAATCCACGTTTGTGCAGAAGACAACGTGAAACCTTTACACTAGCTTCCCAAGAAAGTATGCGGATACAGTAATTCAAAGTTGGTTAACGACATTGTTGTCTGTGTTATGACATTCTTATTCGGTATTTACTGCCATGATCAATCATATCATCATATTAAAGATGCTTGACAGAGACTAAGAGCAAATAAACCAAGAGAAAACTTCATTTCAGAAAATGAAAAGTGTCATGATGTGCAATGAGCCACTATCATTGAATGTCAGAAAGGGAGCACTGAAATGTTATGAAAACTAGTATTGCTATATGGCAGTGAATCATGACATTTGAACGAAAACATTGGAAAGAACTTGGAGGTAAAGGAGATATGGTTCTTGATACGAATGTTGCTGATATCTCGAGCTCTCAGAATGATTAACAGCGGTTACCTGGAAGTGGTCAATCAAAGTGAAACATTGATAGAACTATACGTGAGCGTCAAACAGCATACTATGGTCATGCACTGAAACAAGAGGCATTGGGAAACATCGTGACGATTGGAAAAATCAGCGGCAGAAGAAGCAGTGGCTTACCAAAAGAAATGGTGCTGGATGAAACTGTGTTATGGAGGAATATCGTTAGTAGAGATGAGTAGAGATGCAAAACATCCTTCGTTAACTGGCAGGGTACAGGATAATGATGGTCAGCAGCTTGATGACATGGACTATTCCACATTTCTCTTAGGCATTGATAATTTCAGCTGTGATGTTTTCTTGGATACGGTGCCTTGACAATTTTGTATGAGTAATAGCGCTTGAACTTCAAACTGGACGGTCCTTTATTGTTATTGGAAATAGCATATTGTGGTCTGAGTGAATCAATGCAAATGTGTTCTAAGTATTCTAACACTGCGTTTAGAATCTGATCCTAGTATCACGCTGATGTCGGTGTTCATTTGTTAGTGGTGTCATTAATTACTGTAACCATTAATTTGGTTTTATGATCACATTAAGCAGAAATACTATGACCATATTACACGTCACAGTGACCTGGACAGAACGCAGTCAGAAGGCGTGGTTTCTGGTAGCAGAGACATAGAGGTCGAACAGCGCGAGGATGGACACAGGACAGTGCAGAGTCCTTTGCAATGAGTATATACGAGGGAGGACAAATGTAAGAGATCCATAAGCTTTTTGATGCGTCGTGAAGTGAACAACGTACTGCAATGGACCTGATACATGACCTACTATAGGACCTGCTACCTGACATTTTACATGACCTTACTTCATGACCTGCTACATTACTTTCTACATGGCCTGCTACCTGACCTGCTACATGACTTGCTAAATGATCTGCTACATGACCTCCTAATGACCTGCTACATGTCATGCAACATGACTTGCTACCTGACCTGATATATGACCTGCTAAATGATCTGCTAAATGACCTCCTAATGACCTGCTACATGTCATGCAACATGACTTGCTACCTGACCTGATATATGACCTGCTAAATGATCTGCTAAATGACCTCCTAATGACCTGCTACATGTCATGCAACATGACTTGCTACCGGACCTGATATATGACCTGGTACATGACCTGCTATATGACCTACAAAGGACCTGCTACATGACCAGATACATGACCTGCTATAATACCTGCTGCAAGACCTGCAAATGATCTACTACATGTCCTGCTACATGACCTGCAAAGGGCATGCAAAGGACCTGCTATATTTCTCTTTGGTTGTTCTTGTCCGCATTGATCATTATATTAGTATGTAGTTTCTGTATTAGACAGTTTGGGGGGTACGGGGTGTCAGGCATTGGTAGCACCTTTGGTAAGGATGGCTCTCATGTCCTTTCAGGACGCATCCCCCACTGGTCCAAGTCTGACACCCAGCTCGTGCCTGTGGCTCCTAGTAGCTGTCAGCATGCGACAGCGGCCACCCCCCGGGCAACAGCTGTGAGAGGCTGGCTAAACCAGGCATGGGTATCCGATTTGGTGTCAAACCAAGAGGTAAACTAGGGTATGCCTACCCAGCATGTGAAGACAGGATTCGGCAGACTGCGCGGAAGAAATCATTCCTGATTCAACGGGCAAGACGGCGTTTACCTGCAAAGCGTTGTGGAACGTAATGAGCACGGCAAGGCACGTAGAGCGCCCTGGTCATCCACTGCACCTGTATTCGTCTCCAATCGTCTCGACTTGTCTTGCCACTGGACTCAGATGGACTCAGGCGAGAGAGTGAGGTCGACGAATTGCGCAACTCTTCCTCACTTTAATCCAAGTCATCGCGCAAGTCATTCTTCATCCAACGTCACATATCACCTTCAAGCCCTGTGGCGATGGGCGAGCGGCAAAGCGGCAGGCGTGGGTACGCTGGCAGCCGTAGTCGCAGACCTGCACACAGGCGGCTCAGGCCATATGGTCGTCTTCTACTGACCGGAGCAGCAGTGGGATTCGGCAGCCCCCTGAGCGACTGAGCAGCCCTCTATAGGAACACACTGCTCACCTCCATAGCATGAGGAAGGGGCTAGAAAAGGTGCCCTAAACATTGTCTGCTTCATCACTACCTAACCAGCTAGCCGCGGTTGGTGGGTACCCTTAACTGCGGTCGACATACAAAGAAAGGTAAAACAAGCAAAGCTAAAAGAGTAAACCATATTCCCTTAACAATTGGAACTTGGAATGTACGCACCCTACTTGACAGAGACGGCGCGTCGGGTCCAGAGAGACGAACAGCACTGATTGGGAGAGAGCTGGGCAGGTACAACATCGACATTGCAGCCTTGAGCGAGACACGACTTGCAGAAGAAGGCCAAATCTGTGAAATTGGTGCCGGCTACACATTTTTCTGGAGTGGAAGGAAAAGCGAGGAAAGACGCCAATCCGGTGTGGGATTTGCCATTAAGTCGGCCCTGGTCGGCAAATTAGCTGGATTTCCAAAGGTTATAAATGACAGGCTCATGACCATGAAGTTGCCTCTGCTGAATGGAAGGAAGCACGCAACCATTGTGAGTGTCTACGCACCAACTATGACCAACGAAGATGATGTCAAGAACAAGTTCTATGAGGACCTGCACAGTGTATTAACGTCTGTTCCCAAAGGAGACAAACTTATACTCCTTGGGGATTTCAATGCCAGAGTAGGCACGGACACCACCTCTTGGAGTGGCATTATTGGAAAGCATGGAGTCGGAAATTGTAACAGCAATGGACTCCGCCTCCTTCAGACATGTGCCGAACATGATCTCGTGATTACGAACACAATTTTCCGTCTCCCCGTGAGAAATAGGACATCGTGGATGCACCCTCGCTCGAAACACTGGCACCTCATTGACTATGTCATCGTCAGGAGGAGTAACAGACAAGACGTTCGAGTGACAAAATCCATGTGTGGTGCCGAATGTTGGACAGACCATCGTCTCATTGTCTCGAAAATGAACATCCACATCAGGCCACCACGGCGTCCTCAAGGGGCGAAAATGCAAACAAAGCTAAATGTCACCCGCCTAAACAGCAAGAAAATGCAGCAGTCGTTTGAAAATATGCTGGAAGACCGCCTCAAGCCCAATGCTGAAGCTAAACAGGATACAGAAACAGAATGGAGAGCCCTAAAGGACACAATTTACAACACTGCTATGGAAATCCTGGGTCCAGCCCCCCGAAAGCATAAAGACTGGTTTGATGAAAATTCCGAAGACATCAATCAATTGCTGGCCGAGAAACATCTTCTCCTCAAGGCACATTTGAATGACCCAAAGTCAAAATCAAAAAAAGATGCTTTCAAGAACATTCAGAGAGTAGTGCAGCAGAAACTTCGGCACATGCAGGACTCCTGGCTGAGCAGCAAAGCTGATGAAATTCAGGGCTTTGCTGACAGACATGATATGAAAAACTTCTACGACTCACTGAAAGCGGTCTATGGTCCTTCATCACCAGGCATAGTTCCCCTCCTCAGTGCAGACGGGGGAACATTGGTCACCGATAAGAAAGACATCCTCCAACGCTGGGCAGAGCATTTCAGCAAAATCTTAAATGCAACTTCCTTCTTCGATGATGAAACCATCAACTGCCTTCCTCAAGTTCCCACCAATGAGACACTTGGTGACCTGCCAACCATAGTTGAAATAAACAAAGCCATCCAGCAACTCTCCAGCGGCAAGGCACCTGGTCCTGACTCCATCCCAGCAGAGATATACAAGGCAGGTGGGCCGGTCCTAACAGAGCAGCTTCACCAAGTCTTCACAAACATATGGATGAACGAGACCATGCCACAAGATTTTAAGGACGCGTCAATAGTCCACCTTTACAAACGTAAAGGAAACCGCCAATCCTGTGACAACCACCGAGCGCATCTCCTTGCTTTCAATTGCAGGGAAGATACTCGCCAGAATTCTTCTCAATCGCCTCACAGCCCATCTCGATCAAGGTCTTCTTCCTGAGAGTCAATGTGGCTTCAGAAAAGAACGTGGAACTGTTGACATGATTTTCGCTGCAAGGCAGCTGCAAGAGAAATGTCAGGAACAGAACTGCGAAATGTTCTCCACTTTCATTGACCTTACCAAGGCTTTTGATACAGTCAGCAGAGAAGGACTGTGGAAGATTATGGCAAAATATGGCTGTCCACGAAAGTTTGTCCAAATAGTGCGGCTATTTCATGACGGCATGCAGGCAAGAGTACAGGAAAATGGTGAACTGTCTGAACCCTTTCCTGTAACCAATGGAGTGAAGCAAGGATGTGTCCTGGCACCAACACTGTTCAGCCTCATGTTTTCAGCCATGTTGATGAATGCCTTCGAGAACGACGACATTGGAATAGACATCAACTACCGTATGGATGGAAAGTTATTCAATCTCAGAAGGCTGAAAGCTAAAACCAAAATTGACAGCGGCACTGTCAGAGAGCTCCTGTTTGCTGATGATTGCGCTCTATACGCCAACTCAGAGGCGGACATGCAACATAATGTTTCAGCTTTCTCACATGCCTGTGCCAACTTTGGGCTCAATATCAACTTGGAGAAGACTGTAGTTATGTACCAGCCAGCTCCAGGGAATAATCACACTGTGCCGAATATCAAAGTGAATGATCATAGACTAAGTGTTGTGGACAAATTCACCTATCTTGGCAGCACTGTGTCACAAGCTGCCACAATCGATGACGAAGTGAATGCAAGAATCTCCAAGGCCAGTGCAGCCTTTGGCAGACTGTACAAGAATGTATGGGACAGAACTGGAATAAGCCTGCAAACAAAGCTAAAAGTCTACAAAGCAGTTGTATTATCCACACTGCTATATGCTTGTGAATCCTGGACTGTTTATCAGCGACACGCTAGGAAATTAAACCACTTCCACACAGTCTGCCTAAGGAAGCTACTGAAGATTAAATGGCAAGACAAGATTCCAGACACTGAAGTCCTAGAAAGAGCATCCATGCCCAGTATCCACACTCTACTGATGAAGAATCAGATTCGCTGGGCTGGTCACTTGACCCGCATGCCAGATCACAGGCTCCCTAAACGAATCTTCTACAGAGAACTGCGTTGTGGTAAACGCTCCCAAGGTGGCCAGAGGAAACGTTTTAAAGACACTCTGAAAATTTCACTGAATGCTTTTGGAATTCATCATGACACCTGGGAGGCTGCAGCCAGAGACCGAAATTCGTGGCGTGCATCATTGCGCAAAGGTGCAGTCATATGTGAGGCAACCAGGACTGCAAGAGCTGTGAAGAAAAGGCAGGACAGAAAAACCACTGCAGGAAATCCTCCTCCAGAGACGTCAAGCATTCTTTGCCCACATTGTCAAAGAACATTTCGAGCCAAAATAGGCCTTATCAGCCATCTTAGAACCCACGGCTCCACACCTTCAACCCCACTGGATGAAATGAATGGTCATCATCATTCTTGATGGACAAACAACATTAGACAGTCTATTTAATCCGTTCTTTATTTCCTTGTTGAATGTGTTTCATACCTCTTTCTCATCCTTAAGTGCACACACATTTAATTTAATGTTTCTTGATCTATTTGACATTATTTAACTTTATATGCATTTAGCACATAATTATTATCACATAACAGTAAAAGTGTGCATTTAGTAAATCGTTTGGCTCCTTTGGTATATTTCAGAATCTTGTGTAGATGGCGATGTAGTCAATTTGCTTATTGACCTTATTGTCGGGACTCTTGTCTTCTTCTCTCTTCTTCTTAGCCTCGACGTAGGGGCTTGCTATTGGTCTGTGACGTCCTGCGACCATCACATTTTGTAGGCCTGAATGCACAGGGGAATAGGTGGCCAGTCCCATCCGTAGCGAGGAGCGAGTCCAGGAATCGAGCGATCACCATATTGAGCTCACGCAATTGTCTGACAAATAAAAAGATGTTATTTACAACGAGAGAGTGTTTAGGTACTAGAAAGAACCTATACTTTTGTATGGATGTGAAGCGTGGACAAAGACAAGCTGAAAAACATCAGATGACTGTGTAAATGTGGTTTCTTAGGAAAATGCAAAGAATACCATGGACAGACAGAAAAACCAATCACCATGTCCTACAAGAAACAAATGAAAACCGTAAACTGATTAGAGAAATTAGACGTAGACAGTCAGTTTTTGGACACGTTATGAGAAGAAATAAATTGGAGACCTTGTTGACAACTAGCAAGATTGAGGGAAAGAGATCAAGGGGAAGGCAAAGAATTAAATGCCTGGATGGCTTGGCCACATGTTATGGTCGAGACAAGAACATTGGGCTTTTCCACGACTCTATTGATCGCATGAGATGGTGAAATATGACCGCCTACGCTTATCAGCATGGCACATGATAATTGTGATTCTCTGGGCAACATTCTAACCTTTATGTTTGACGCGTCTGCACTAAGGACTCTTCAACAGCCTTAATACTCGTGGATGCTGTTGGTACCAGATGTTTCCAACAAGCATATTACGCGCTTTTGTGCATTCTACACGCCTCCCTCCTCTGTAATTACGAAAGCTGCTTTTATAGAACAACTAGCTGACCCGGCCCGGCTTCGCCCAGGCCCTGGAGGGGATCTATCTATCTATCAGTCTGTCTGTCTGCTTGTTTGTCTGTCTGTCTGGCTGACCAGGCCCGGCTTCACCCAGTCCCTGGTGGGGAGCATCTCATTTAATTCATATAAGTAGTCATATAAGCTCTCCCGTTCCCGACTATCTGTCTGTCTGTCTATCTGTCTGTCTGACCGGGCCCGGCTTCACCCAGTCCCTGGTGGGGAGCATCTCATTTAATTCATATACGTAGTCATATAAGCTCTCCCGTTCCCAACTATCTGTTTGTCTGTCTGTCCCGGCCCGGCTTCACCCAGTCCCTGGTGGGGAGCATCTAATTTAATTCATATACGTAGTCATATAAGATCTCCCGTTCCCGACTGTCTGTCTGTCTATCTGTCTGTCTGACCCGGCCCGGCTTCACCCAGTCCCTGGTGGGGAGCATGTCATTTAATTCATATAAGTAGTCAAATAAGCTTCCGTTCCCGACTATCTGTCTATCTATCTGACCCGGCGTGGTTTCGCCCAGCTCCTGGCGCACAGTAACTTAAAAGAATGTCCTTCCACACACCATTCAATGAAAACTGTAGAAAAAGATGGGTTACAATGTTATGCATTATGCATTATTTTTATGAAAACTTTGAAAATGCCTTAAAGATTATATCATTATTTATTATAACTCATATGCCTGAAAATAGCTATAGACAAAGAGTTTAAGAATAGTGCAAGTAAGTCCAACAATATGACTATAAAGTATATAGAAATGTTATTAAAAGTTATGCCCATTGAAATAACTTTTCTAGAGTGAAGTCCCCCTGCTATATAGACATTATATAATGAAAATGGAAAAGTAAATGTTATTAAATAAGTAGAAGATTTTACACTAAGAAACTATTATAGTCGGTTGCACATGAATGAAAGGAAGACGTGTAGAAAACTTCATCTCAATCGGATGTACCGTTATCGAACGCATCCAATACATAAATACTATATATATAGATAGTGTGAATACCTTTTATGGATATAAAAATCAATGGAAGAAGTTAACTCACAAAGAGAACTAACTTCTCTCGCCACAAGAAAGCATTCTACTTTCTTTGGGCATGTCAAGAGAAAGGGAAACCTAACATATGTCGTCACAGTGGAAAAGATTGAAGGAAAGAGAGACAGAGGGATTCTATTGAGGGAAGCTGCTAAACAGTTTGACATAATGGCATCAGTATCATACATGTTTGGCAGGACCGAGACAGACAATTGGGGGTATATATGATTACCAACGCCACACTGCGTGGTCTATAAGAAGAAAGAGTCGAAAATTACAGTCTGCAATAATCTTGTTGGTATACATACCATGGACAGACAGAAAAACCAATGAACAAGTCCTTCAAGAAACAAATGAAGATCGTAAACTGATTAGAGTCATTAGACGTAGACAATCTAAATTTTTTTGGGGATGTTACTAGAAGAAATGACTTGCAGAACTTGGTGACAACTGGCAAGATCGAAGTGAAGAGACCAAGGGGAAGACCGAGAAATAAATACCTGGATGGCCTGGCCACATGGCATGGTCGAGACAGGAACACTGAGCTGATCCACGACTCTGGTAATCGAGTGAGATGGCAGAACATGACCGCCCACGCTTATCGGCATGGCATATGATGGATGGATACATATCCACTGTAGTATTATATTCTCTAATAATGTGTGTATAATATTGTCAAGCTTTCTGCTGTAGGGCCAAACGACTGAATGATGTTAACATCACAAGGCTTTCCATTTAACTTGTCCAGTAATATTCTATCTGACATTAATCGGTATCCTTTACTTTAGTTTGATAAATCCAGATACAATATAAATCTGCTGCACTAATGTGTATGGTTATCGTCTGAAATCAGCTATCGTGGGTGACTTATCCAACGGGCAAGGCTGCACCTTTGGAGCAACCATTTACGCTATTTATCTGGAATTGTGTGAGTTGTTAATCATAATGTACTAGACATCTACACAAAGGGTAGTCTGTAATTGCTCTCCTTCTTGCTCGTGACCATATTCATTGGTGATCATAGCATCTGGGCCGCAATCACCTCAGAAACTTCGTTCAGTGCTTTAAGCTGACGTAGAACATACTGACTGTCTTGCTGGTTATGTGAAACGTGCTGGTTCAGCGATTCTCAAGTGCCTGGGAGCGTTTTTCAACCTCGCTCTAGCTATCCCTCAGCCTAACTGATCTCCAGTTCTTTGTTACCCCTGACGACACTCCCGTCCTTTCCCGTCACGTGATGTTTTGAGGCCCTAACGCTTAAGTGGTTTCCTCTTATCGGGTATGTAGTTCTGTAGTTGATCTATCGTCACTATACTACTTTTATTCTATTGTACCACGCTTTCGTGGTGATTGTTACTCATGTACAACTTTTAACTCTTCTATGGTCTACTCTTGTCGACTGTCACTGGAAAATTCAAGTTTCTTTAGTGAATATTTCAATTTTTGAATATTAAAAATGATGCATATGTTGAGTGGGGGGGGGGGGGGGGGGGGCATAAGAATTTTAGAAAGGCTTAGGTGGGGCATAGCACAAAAAAGGTTGGGAAACACTGGACTAATGCAATTTTAACTTAACTGTCATAGACTACTTCACCAGCACCTGTCAGGTTTGGTTCATCAACGCTGGCGCGTGGCGAGAGAAATTATAAAATAGCTGTCAACATGTCGCTAAGTCTAACTGCATGCTTGTATACTTGGGAGCGAGCCCTATTCGATGTTTTGTTATTGGTCACATTCTTACAAGGCGTTCTATGCACGCAGCCAGTGCGTGTAATTTATACAAATTATCTGCCTTGAAAATAACCTATTGAGCTCATCGATGAAAGCCGCTGGTGACCTGTATAGACATGGCGTCACAGTAAATATCATCGGTGTGTCGGCAATTTCTGGGGATGGATTGTATTGTACCCACATATCCGTCGTTCTAAACATTTAAATGTGTGTTTGCAAACTGAATATCCATAAAACCTACCTCATACTGTTAAGTTAGGTAGTTTGACTATAAAGTGATCGTCATTATTATTAGCGTAGGTTGTCAAGGAGTGGGGAGTGTCACCAAAACTTATATTAACGTTGATTGTCTAGTGTAGGGCTATGTAATCCACACAAATGCTCGCTGTAATTCCGCGTTGTCCACCGGTATATACGGGGAATTCATGCCCAGCTTGATTGTGGAAAATATTTGGTTCGTCGATGGAACGGTACGTGTTTCACTATTTACTTCTGTTCGAGCTCTGAATGTTTCCGCGATGGAAAATGTAAAGTTAACACCGAATTTCCAACGTTAAATGGGATCGTGTATTCCAATACCGGTTGTTAAAGGTATTTCCACTGTGTCGGATGAAAACTGACTTAGTTGTACATAGTGAGGTTTGTCGTGGAGACGAAACAGTGAGGGCGACATCTGGTCCAATATATGGACATTTCGTAACAAAAGGGCCATGGCGTCTCTGACTGATTTCACGGCTACAAGGTCACAATAGACGTATATATTTTTTTCATCACTATACATGTCTAAGTTTACATCGTTATATGTTGTTTGTTTATCATGGATGATGATGACCATTCATTTTATCCAATGGGGTTGAAATTTGGAGCCGTGAGTTCCAAGATGGCTGATAAGGCCAATTTTGGATCGAAATGTTCTTTGACAATGTGGACAAAGAATGCTTGACGTTTCTGGAGGAGGATTTCCTGCAGTGGTTTTTCTGTCCCGCGGGCTCTTCACAGCTCTTGCAGTCATGGTCGCCTCACACGTGATTGCACTCTTGCGTAATGATGCATGCCACACATTCCGATCTGGCTGCAGTCTCCCAGGTGTCATAATGAATTCCAAAAGCATTCCGTGAGATTTTCAAAGTGTCTTTAAAGCGTTTCCTCTGGCCGCATTGGGAGCGTTGACCACAAAACAACTCGCCGTAAAAAAAATCGTTTAGGGAGCCTGTGATCTGGCATGCGAGTCAAGTGACCAGCCCAGCGAATCTGATTCTTCATTAGTAGAATGTTGATACTGGGCATGGACGCTCTTTCTAGGACTTCAGTGTCTGGGATCTTGTCTTGCCATTTAATCTTCAGTAGTTTCCTAAGGCAGATTGTGTGGAAGTGGTTTAATTTCCTAGCGTGTCGCTGATAAACAGTCCAGGTTTCACAAGCATATAGCAGTGTGGGTAATACAACTGCTTTGTAGACCTTTAACTTTGTTTGCAGTCTTATTGCAATTCTGTCCCATACATTCTTGTACAGCCTGCCAAAGGCCGCGCTGGCCTTAGAGATTCTTGCATTCACTTCATCATCAATTGTGGCAGCTTGTGACACAGTGCTGCCAAGATAGGTGAATTTGTCCACAACACTTAGTCTATGATCATTCACTTTGATATTCGGCACAGTGTGATTATTCCCTGGAGCTAGCTGGTACATAACTACAGTCTTCTAAAAGTTGAGTTGGCATATTGAGCGCAATCATCAGCAAACAGGAGCTCTCTGACGGTGTCTCTGTTAATTTTTGTTTTAGCTTTCAGCCTTCTGAGATAGAATAAATTTCCATCTATGCGGTAGTTGATGTCTATTCCAATGTTGTTGTTCTCGAAGGCAATTGTCAACATAGCTGAAAACATGAGGCTGAACATCGCTATATAACAAAGTGTTAACGTCTACTAGCGTCAAAGATTCAAACTCTAACATGTTTTTCAATCAATCAATCAATCATGTGCCAGGCCGGAAAGCGTGGGCGGTCATGACTCGCCATATCACTCGATCACCAGAGTCGTGGATCAGCTCAGTGTTCCTGTCTCGTCCACGCCATGTGGCCAAGCCATCCAGGTATTTTCCTCTCGGTCTTCCTCTTGGTCTGTTCCCTTCGATCTTGCCAGTTGTCACTAAGTTCTCCAATCCATTTCTTCTCATAACATGTCCAACAAATTTTGACTGTCTACGTCTAATCTCTCTAATCAGTTTACGATGTTCATTTGTCTCCTGTAGTACTTGGTCATTGGTTTTTCTGTCTGTCCATGGTATTCATGTTTTTCACTCTCTCACTAATTCTAACTCTGGCTCCAGTTTCGAATAGTTTCAAAACGAAATGTTTCCAGGGTGAACCTATAAAAAATGTTATTTGCAGTTGTTCATTTACTTGGGTTTCTACATACATCTTATTAAACTCCCCGATAAAAGCCTCGGGTGAGCTGAACATGCTCGGGGGACACGTCGTTGTTGCCAGTTCTCTACCATTGCCTTTGGGTGGAAAGTATTGTAACCATATTTTGTCAGCTAGACCATTAAAATATGTATTGTGGATTTGAATTTCGGTAAAACCCACTTTGTATTATTTCGTTAAAGTTACAGTCTGTGGCAGTTTGACGACAAAGTGACCTAGTTTGTTGTCAGAAAAAATGTCTTCGGGCAGTGTTGCTCAGTAATTTCACGTAAAATCTCATCTTAACGTGGCTTCTCTAGTTTAGTGTTAGGTATATCCCAAAAGCACAACTTTCCCTCAGGTGCATCGGCGCTACTGTCATAGCTGTCTCATTATTCAATCTCAGATTGAATAATGACAGCATAAATGATCACTATCTGACAGATAAACACAATCTCTAGAAGCGGAACTCGTTGTCCAAGAAACGATCAGAATGAAGTTCTTTTCCCCGACCCCTGCTGTATTATTATGTTCGGATCGTAATACCATAATTTCCACGTTGTCTTTGTCGGCCCGATCTCTAGTCTCCATTGCTGGCTAGATGTTGGTCAGAAATCCACCTTTTTAATGAGAAATTACACCTGAACCATTTAACTAAATATTCTTTGCCACCACGTAAACCTAAACGTAAGTTATCGAGTTCGTCTGGTTTATACGACTGATGGTAAACAGTTCTTCTGTTCACGATGTGATATGGCATTGTTTATTATAGCGCTATATTTTGTCTGTCCCTGCAAACCAACGGATCCCCCATAGTCCCCCGGTTGTTTGGGGTAGCAGTACTGTTTACTTAACCTGGACTGCATGTGCGTGGCCATCATTCCCATTTGGGCGTGGCTATATTACTTTTCTTCTATTTCTCATGTGACTGTACGACGTTGACAAAGGTGGTGCCGTCTGCTCTGGTACTCTGTTGGGTTCGTCGACTACCTTCGTCAGGGGAGACGACTGCGTAATTTTGTAGAAGATTTCATCTTTAAGTTCCACTGTTGAGACTTGGTGTTCGATAGTTTGGAGTGGTGGTCTAATGTCCACTAATCCTAGAGGTTTATTTCTGGACTGCTCGAACCGATTCAAATAACACTGCCAAGTGTGTTAATACAGTCTTGCGTTGTTACATATGCTGGTAAATGTTCTCTTTCCAAGGCTTGTTGCATTTGTTGATCTAAATCTCGTAGGTTATCGTTTATTGTGTCGGGTGGCACATATTATTTTTGGTTCTCTAGTAAACGAGGATCAATCAAGAACATCTTCTTGTCATTTTTTCTTAACATACTCAAGACACCTTTCATCACGTTCAGTATAGGCCACATTAATTCCAATATGAATCCCCCCTTGTTACAAGATATTTTTCCGCTTTTTTAAGGACAGGCTCTCTCCGGTGAGCATTCTCAGATTGTTTTTGTAGTGCTGCAAACGTCTCTTCTGATCCGGTGTAAGTGGAACGTTACCTTTTAAGATGTTTGACAACATTCGCACAGTGTTCTGATGGGTGTGGGGGAGCTGTTTTCATTACAACCTTCAAGGCCTATGGCTTCGCTCTGCCCAAGAAGCGCAACATCACGCCATATTGTCTCATCTGGTCTGACAAGACTTTTCTTTTTTAACGTAGTGTAGCATAATCGCTAACCACCATTATTCAGTTGACAAGAATTCAAGCCAAGAAGAGGAGAAAATATAAAACAATGGACTTTGCTAACGCAAACTGAAACAAAATCTTTAAAACTTAATGCAACATCAATACTGGAACTGGAACAAGTGACAGATGACGTCAATTCTAGGAAACATTTCATCAGCCCAAGCTCAGGAGATCATTGGACAAAACAGACATGTGACACCGCTTCCGCGCGAAACGCCTGTTTAGAATATGTTAATCGCGCACTCTTCCTACAACCTGCCTGATGAACAGACGTGAAAGCTAGTGTGACCGATTTTCAAATAGGGAAGGCAGAATGTCTGGATCCCAGGTGAGCTTGTTAGTCCTTCGATTGAAATGATGACCAGATGTATTAAAGGCCCAGGAATGGTATCCAGTGTTTGTAATGTCAATTGAAATATATTATTATAAATTAAAACCTCTGAAGTGAAAAATGTTTGACTGTTCCATTCTTACGACGCATTAGCCGTTTCCCGGGCAAACTGACAATCTAATACTCTTTTCGAATACTGCAATCTCTGATATTCTTAAGGATAATTATTAACTTTAAGAAGTGCATAATAATACTACATTCTATTCTGAACAACTGTACGAAGTGATGATTCTAAAGCAATCTTGTGCATTTCAGCAGAAACACTGTTAAAAATGCTATCACTATCTACAGCTAAAATGACAGTTCGTGTACTAGAACAAGTGCCTTGTTCTAAAACAGACTTATCTATGCCTATTTACAATCTAGAAAGCTGAAAGAGAAATCAAATCTTTCCTTTCTGCTTCATCTATTCAATAAATAGGATTTGATGGTATAAATATTTATATTTATGTCACAATTTAATTAGATAAGGGCACTTATGAACTGCATTACATCAGAAAAGTTGTGCTTCGCGGAACTCCACCACCAGAAGTTGACTTAACTCAATACTCAACACAACTTAACAAACACAACCACCCACAACTCAACACTCAACACCTCAACAACAACAGATAATGGGAGAGGAGTTTTTATACACAGAAGAAGTAGTTGGTTAATTGGGATAATTATTTATACACACTATAAACACAATTGAGTGATAGAAATGTTATAAATGTATGTCATTTATTTACATGCATCTTGACACTTCCTCACTCTTGTCACTGTCTTACTGTACACGTTTCACTGACCCCAGGTCAAATGAGAACTTACATACAGCAGGAACCAGTTGATACAAGGCGTACACAGTGTGATAAACTCTGACCACCCCAAATTAACCCAACACTAGGTTAGAGAAAAGAGGAGGGGAAGGGGAACTAGTTCCTACTTCAGGAATTTAGATTTCTTCCGACCTACTTCTAGAATATTGTATTGGGAAGATTGTATATGTTTATGTGAATCTTACACAGTGAAATCTTGGTGGTAACCCATTGGCAACCAATGGACATCCAACTGGCAACCAACTGGCCAACAACTAAACCAGACCACAGAGAGATAGAGATGAACCGCACTTGAGATGGAGGATGACTTGGCCATGAGCAGAGTATGGGGAGGCCTTCAGAGGAGCTACACGGGCAGACCTGAAGCGGATCTATTAGTCAATGAACCCAGGCTAATCCTAATCCTCCAAATCATAAGGGTATCACTTTCTTAGAAAGAAAACACACAACACTCAGTTTTCAAGAACTGATACTAAATATAGATTCATCATTTTCACACTTAACATGTACAACATTCAAATGTATACCATGTTTCAACTCTTATTGACATCTCATGTATTGATGCTTGTTTGTTGATGGTTTGTGACATTGGTCCTATATGCATTTTTCTAAACTATCTTGTATAAACCAACATAGAAAATTAATAACAGGCCAGAAGACACAGGCTCATTCAATAAATAATTAACTGTCACTGATCTTATGTTGATTATTTGTTCAACCTATCTGTGATTCACCATCTTATGTGTGTACACCAAGTTGTCAAGATCTATTGTGATTGGTTATGTGTTTAATTGTTTAAAACCAAATTAACTCATGAGGGAATATTAAATTGGGAGAGACTCAAGGTCTATCAACTGCTCAACATCCATGCTTTCTTAATATAAATCAAGAGCTGAGAGAATTCTCCAGACTTTCCTCAGATTTGATAAACTAAAAAAGGGGGGCTCAAGAGCTATAAGAATCCTTGGATAAGGGGCAGAATCCCAGTTGGTATTTTCTATTTTCACCAGGGCCATAATATATATTTCCTAGACAAAATTAAATAAGACGAGGCCTGCAGATAACTCGAGGGTCATATTCTGGGGTTATTGAAGACAGAAGAGGATGGGGCCCAACTTCTTTGATTAGAAATGGGGCATGCACCACAGTGATTTCCCACTCCCTTCAAAAATATATGACACGTAGACAACTTGGTGTTGGTCGGGAAATATGTTGCTGCGTAATCGGAGATGATCCGATGTTTCCTGACGAAGGTCCAATGAGACATACCCATGTGAGGCAGATCTGACATCTTTAAAGTTATCTTGGACGTACGAAGTCCGACAGGGGTACATCTGATTGGTTAAATGGTTAATCTGCGACCCGTCTGTCGTGTTTTTAATTATTACTATACAGTTTGAATTCAGACTGATGGTTCTTTGTTACTTTTTTCCGAAGAGGTTTTGTATAATATACATATCTCTGCAGTTCCGAAGGTGACTTCACTCAGTAAATAATTCAGCCACTTTGTCACCTGTCTCGGAAATTAGATCGTCTATGACCACTAGATGTTGACTTTCCCTTGTAAATTTTCCCATATCAGGTATTCCCTCATTATAACTGGACACTATTTATAGTTTGGTACATGGTCTGCCATTTCCCGTAGCACCATATAAACATTTCTGGGGTGGGGAGGATCATGTCTGGAGGACAGGACACAACCTGATGCACAAAGACGGATTTAGCGCTACCAATTGGACCAGCGATCAGTGCCGTAAATATGTCTGTCCATCTAGAATCCATCACTAGTAAATATCACATAACTATCTCTTCCTTTAATTATAATTATATTTATAAAGCTGGATTGTTGTGTTGTTAATGTCCTAACCCTAACTCACCTCCTTCCCTAATAACGCAATTGTGTTGTTTAGCCCAGCCCACCTTTTTCCAATATACCTCTGCCATGAGTATGTTGATGTTGTACCTATGGCACCAAGCCACCTTCTCACACATCGACCAGTTATTTACAACAAAATAAACAAGGTAAGCATATCACTTCTGACGATTGGATCCGCAAAACACCAATACATACTGATGTAACCCTAATCATAACCTGATACTCTAATCCTCATGACTAATTATCTTTCGACAGCTGTCGCCATCGACCATTAAAAAACCTAATTAAGCCACCGGAATTATCGATGTTTTACAGGCTCTTATTTATAACGTCACACAAATACAAATTAGCATACCTAAAGAACCAGGCTTTCGCAGACTCGGAGCCTGAAATATTGTGACAAAACTATATTATATACTACTCATGGTTCTCATCGGTCTGTATATAGGAGTGAAACAGTTCCCTCTCAATGTATTTGTTATATCTCATTTCTATCAACAATCGTAGAAAACATTACAACTGCTGTATTGCATTATTCTTTTGCATTATACCAGAGAATAATGTAGAAACCTATCATAAGGAGCTGCTTAGGCTCTGAAAGTTAGAAGATTATTTGTTTGTGTGTATGCAACCAATAGACACACGCTGTTGTTATAACAATTCACGCCATCAAGCTGGGATTCAAACACTTTAACTTTTGAGCTTCTAGTCGACGTGGTTACCGCTCAACCATGTCTCTCGTTTCAGAGTTAGTTTTAAGCTGTTGGTGTTAATTGAAAATATTTGAAAGAATAAATAATATCCTGGTTATACTTGCAAGATATTCATTGCCATTTATAAGTGTCATGTGAAAATCAATAGTTAGACAGCATAAACAAGCAAAGAAATACACATCATAATACAGCAAACGCAATTTTCTAACCAATTTAATAGATTGTTCGTATAACTATTTGATTACTTATATTTTACATACTTACTCGTATTTGAAAATCTCGGTTCATATGTTATAGAATAAGTCATCCGTGACATGGGGTGGTATGTTTGACACTCGTATGTAGGATTTGAATCTGTAAATATAACATTGCATGAAAATTAATGCAAATGAATGCAAACGCAAGTCTGAAATATTTTGATAACTGGTATTTGGCATTTACTTTTATCAGAACCTTTAAGACACATCACGTAATTATTCATGCTTATTTGTTTGTTGTAATTCACATATGAGCTCCCTGGCAAAAGTCTGTGTTTGATAGAACAAAATAAAGGAGCAAATACAATGGGCTCGTGTAGCTTATAAACCCTGGGAGGAAATACATCGTGTATAACACAATAAATGCCAATCCAGCAATGCCTTGTAGAAGTTCTTTGAGAACAAGGGCAAAGGCAACATAGCCCGACAAAAAATATGGGCAGGCAGAGCCAACAAGCCCAGGAAGGCAATATTTGCATGTGGGAGGAGGGATCCAGAAAAGTAACCTCAACCGTCGATGTGGGAAGACATTGGCACTGGACCAGAAAGAGGACATCGACCCACTACCTAAGATCCTATGCATCATGCACAACACTCGTTGATTGCAGACGAAGAAGAAGAAGAAGAATAAGAAGAAGAAGAAGAAGAAGAAGAAGAAGAAGAAGAAGAAGAAGAAGAAGAAGAAGAAGAAGAAGAAGAAGAAGAAGAAGAAGAAGAAGAAGAACAAGAAGAACAAGAAGAACAAGAACAAGAACAACAAGAACAAGAAGAAAAAGATTGAAGAAGAAGATCGCCTATTGATGTCAAGCGTGTGTTTAAACATTTAATTTAAAAAAATGAAAAATAATGAAGTAATATTATAAACTAGTTATTTTTTTTTTAATTTTGTTATTTTACATTGAAAATACAAGATAGCGATTATCATAGGATTTAGGGGGTCTTGGTGTCTCACACAAGGTTTATGGTTAGGGATTTCGGGAAATTTAAAATTAACAATTAAAAGATGTCTGTTATTATTGGTGGAGTGGTCGAGAGTTTGTGTTGAGGCCTGTGCGGTCGGTGGGTAAAGTATCAACATTGTGTGGTGGTGTGGTATAGCTATGGGGGTGTTTGGGGTGTCAAGTGTCGAAGTACACTTGTACCTATGTGGAGGTGGGTGATTCGAATCCTGGACGCTCATTTATTCATTGTTAAGGGACGTTACTACAGATGATTTACTTTGGACTTTGCACGCGACTATGTGGCGCCTCCGGTTATATGTTTATGGCGTAAATCAGGAACACGTGGTTAGGGGTTACATACAGTACACGTGGTTAAGTGGTTATTACAAAAGGTCTTCCTGTCGGTATCTGGTCCTGTGTCAAGGACCCTATCTATAACTACAGCCGCCCATCCGCTAACTTAACATGTTGAACAGTAAATCGATTAGTATATCCATGTCACACGCTGCTTGGAACTCAGTATGCGCGACTGTAACCACTTCATCACTAGGGCTTTCTCATCAGATAGTCGGAGAGAAGAGCCGTGATGGCCAAAACGAGTCCTTAAAACACAGGTTCGTTTGTGGTGGAATGTGATAGAGCTATGCAATGATGACACTAGGTCCATCGTCTGTCATACAGGCAAGCAGACTACCACAGATTATGGACACATCAAGTTATTTTACAACCGCTGGCAAGAACAATAGACAGCAATGGCATGTCAGCTGTAGTGTGTGTATGCGTGTGTGTGTCCGTGGGGTTCCTATGAATACTGAATCCACCGAGAAGGGACAATCCATAGTTTTATAGGCGATCTGTATGTGTCGCCAATTCGAGTCATTCCCTCTATCTGTATCCATCTCTCTCTCACTTTCTATATATCTCTCTTTCTCCACCCCCCCCCCCTCTCCACCCCGTCGCGAAAAAAAACAGTGATTGTGTCAGTGTTTGTCCTTGTTCATGCAGAGGTGAAACCCGTCTATGTTAATAGGTGGGAAACCCCCTCATGAGAATGCGCAGAAAATTGATTATATCAAGTATCGAGTTCATTATGTTAATGATATGTTAACAGTTGATCGCCATTTTCACGTCTTGGCCGACAGCCGCAACGAACACCTACTGTGTATTATAAGTTCCAAATAACGTCTACAGTGTAAAGAGGCATGGACCATGAGGTGGTCTCCGTTAGATTAGGTATCAGTTTGATATATTTGCATATAGTCTGCATTCTGCCGACTATCAGATTTAACAAAAGAAACCGATTTGGCGGTGAACGTGTCGGCAGAAGGCAAAACCTTGAATATCCAATGAGTTCAATGAGGGCAACCCGACTTGTGCTTTTCACTGCAGGAGCTGGGTCTAGGCGCTATTCTTTTGAACGCTTTGCCCATCCATAGCGTCAGTCACTCTCACTGAAACTATATTGTTAGGGTTCCGTAACATCCGTAGGGAACCAGGCTCCAATTAGAATATAAACTTGATAAGTAAACATTTATTGTAATTATATCAAGGACGTTCCCTGCAGAGTGGCGACCCTAGCCAATCTACCTCCTTGATGGGTACGCTACCGTGGATATTATGGTGAAGGGAGCTCTTGGGAAGCATCGGGGCTCAGTATGCCTCGCTATAAAGGGTGCTACTATAAAAACTAGTACACGTTGTGGGTTACAGACGGGACATGGGAATGTATCCGTATACTTATACCCAGTTATGTATTGTAAATAATAAAATACGTTAGCTCACAACGGAGCTCAGTCACCTTATGCTTATGCCTTTATTCTTACTGTCTCCTGGTTAGGATTAATATTGTGAGATTTCTCCCGATGGAGCACAGGCGTCTCGACTTTGTCCTTACTTAGTGCCTTACATTGGTTCCCTAACAAAGCTCTATTGTTAGAAGTAGAAACTTTCATTCTACATTAACTCCTTGCAGGGAGGTTTCATGACAGGGATGCGGTCAACGGTAACCATATACATATTCTAACCCAACTCCATGAGGAGCAGAAAATCTGGTCATATTATATTAACTCTTTAAGGAAGGGGTATTGAACGGGAGCCTATAAGTCTCTCTATAAGGGTCGGCCTCTACTACGATACAAAGATGTGTGAAAGCGGGACATGATTGATACAGGCATTGATAATGCACAGTGGGAGCAAGTCGCCGCTGAACGTGTTGCATGGAGGGCAAACATCAGAAATGGAATAAAGACAAAGGAGAAAATTATTCCAGATAAGTCACACACCGAGCGTGCGAGACGTAAGATGGTGCATGATGGTGGAAATGACAACGTGTTGACATGCACCCATGGTGAATGAATATTTACGGCGCAAATTGGCCTTTTCAGTCACATTCGCTACCGCCATAAGTACAAGTATTTATGCCTGTTTAAAGCACAAACTATCGTCTGTCAAGACGGCAAGGTGCCAATGATGATAAGTCTCTTCTGCATGGGGGAAGGAAACATATTTCAACGAACCCACTTTCTCTCATACCCAGTGATGAACACTTATTGGGACGGGAATCTTGTGTGTACACTGAAGGTGTTCTTTAAGGGGGAAGGTTACCTCTTCTCGGCAGAATACCTAACAGATTTGGTTTGAGGACTTACAAGTTCTCAATTGGAAATCAATACCTCCAACAGCCGGGGGACTTGAACGTTAAGTCTGCAAGACGAAACTAAAGTAGGGAATGCTATGAGTGGGAAGGAATGGTTTCTTGTGTGCAGGTATTCCGAATGGGCCGAGTTCATCTAGACAACCAGACTTATACAAGTTGAGACCAGGTTCTTTAAAGACGGTGCTGTTCACTTGGGCTTCCTGTTAGGTGTGGGTCTGCTCTGCTCAAGTCTTCCAGCCAAGTCATCCAGGATCCGGTAATCCGGGTCCATGGCTGATATGTATTTGATGAAATGCCTGTCTTGGTAATTGTCATGTACACTGGAGAGTGAGGCGATTCACTGTCACCAGATTCTCTATTTCAGATTTTCCTGTTTTGTGATTGTCAAGTGAACACACTTAATTTTGGTCAACAGATGGCGGGTATTGCATAATCACAATTAACAGAGTTGGAAAGTATAAATTTCTCGTCATGTCGAGGCCCGCTGTATATCCGGTGATCGGGTATGGAAAGTATAGTGCTGACGGAACCGTGAGTGAACTGTCGTGCATTGCTGATATCTAAAAATAATAAACAGCCTATAAAAGGTTTCTAAAATGAGGATGACCGAAATCTACAGAGCGATCATTGGGGTTGGGTTCCACCCAGAGACTACGGTGTTTGAGGTTCCTGAATTGAAGAGGGTGACCACGTCAACTCAACATTCTGGCCAGTTTCGTGGTGTCTGAAGAATACTGCTTAAAGTCAAATCTGCTGCCTGAGGAGGACTCCAATGGAAATTATGTGGTGTACTCTGGACTCCCGACGTACGGACTTTGACCGGCTATTCCTATGATGATCTCTTGGCTCCAATCCGCCTGACGCGACTAGTGGCATCAGGCAAAAAGGTTTCGCTGTATCTTTTCCTATTCATCTACTCT
The DNA here is from genome assembly GCA_963921405.1 of Cepaea hortensis. Classification (NCBI taxonomy): domain Eukaryota; kingdom Metazoa; phylum Mollusca; class Gastropoda; order Stylommatophora; family Helicidae; genus Cepaea; species Cepaea hortensis. The sequence goes on along the minus strand of CAWUFQ010000070.1, from coordinate 27,036 downwards.
AGATATCTTCTAACTAGTATTGGACATATTATAATTCTGAAATTAATTCTACCAGGGTGTTGTACTTTGTATTGTAGAGAATGTTAATTACCCATAGATATTAATAAGTAGACGAGAGTGAGGGGGATCCCTAGCTCAGGACACCGTGGGGTCGGTAGAACATCCATCCGAGTCTTTGCCAAATTATATCCTAATGATCAACTGTGACAGTAAAGCAACCAACCCCATCTTTTCTCCCCACACACACACATTCGCTCTCCCACACTCTCATTCCCTCTCTCTCTCTCATGCCCGCTCTCTCATTCCATCTTTCTATCTGCTCCTTTCCCGTTCCAACTCTCTCTCTCTCTCTCTCTCTCTCTCTCTCTCTCTCTCTCTCTCTCTCTCTCTCTCTCACACACACACACACACACACACACACAATCATCTATATCTTTCTTGTTCTGGTAAGGTGGCTGTTACTGTACACATTTCCATTGCGACTATGTAATTGCCAACTCGGCGTATAAGATTAACCTAATAAATCTATCGTGAGTATAAGTAGTGTCTACTTTCCATGACATAGTCTATAGGTATATGGAGCAAGCCTAGAACATTCAGCATCTGCTATTAACTCTCTTAGTACGATGCTTACTTCTGTTATTACAAAAGGCTACAGTGGCAAATTACTACTGTCCCAAGTACTACTATTACCAGCCAAATGTAGTAGTTTGCATTCTGAAAGACCGACGCTCATAACGCTGTTGACAATCAACACAAGGTGCTGCCAACTTTCTTTCTACAAATCCATACCGTGCTTCACTAAGCTACATGTTTTTCTTTTCTTCATATGATTGATAGCGTCAGTGACTTCTTCCTTTAGAATTGATGCACATTCTAGGTTACTTCCTTTTGTTAACTCTTCCCTTTCTCCGTCATATAATTATCTTATATTTTCGTTCTATCTCTTCGTTATGGCACCTTCCTCCAATAATATCTTTCGGTTTTGTTTTTTCCATTTAAAAAAAAAAATGTTTAACAACCTGTATTTATTCGTACTTTTCCCTTGAGCAAACTGACTTGTCTGTATACGCTGGACTTTTTAACAAGGGTGCACATCAGATACAAGGGTACAGAGCTAATAATAATTTGTACTCCTATAAACTGTATATAATACCTGGTTCTTATCTATGATGTTTTTATTATTTTTAATTCGCATATCCTTTACAGGACATTGCTGTCAACAGCAGCATCTTTCAGCTGTCTGTTGATTTCTTGGCAAGATTACGCTCAGTAGTTTGCCATTGCTTTCTGAGCGGCCGGCTCAGTTATCCCGCAAGTCACCAGCGGGGGTAAAACCGCTCCCAGTTCTCACCCGCTACGAGACTCTGCGTGATAAGCGGGATTACGGAGAAAGTGTTGTAACCCCTCGGCCAGAGAGACCGGCTACCTATGATTACATATATGAATACCCAGGAACAGTTAATCGAGAAGCTGTGCGAGCTATGCTGTATCATTCACATATAGAAGGTTAACGATGTTATATCCCCCAACAGTGATTCAACTCATGGTTTCTATTTTTCTAAAAATATGGTTAGTGTATAAGGGAGCCGGAGACAGGTCTTATGTTACACCCTAGTCAGAAAGGAGAAACGGACAGTTGTATTCACAACATAGAACAAGTTGTTTAACAGAATTCCTCATAAAAATAGGAGATTGAAGAGTCGTGTAGAGGCGTCGCGGAGAGGAATTTATTTAAATTCTAACGCCAGTGACTAGCGTCTTTTCTTCTTTTTCCGTGATTCATGACTAGTATTTTTCTAGGATCAGGTAAATTCCCTTCCCGTTTGTTAGCCTTGTCATAGGTTCCTTACCTACTGAACCCTCGTTCCTTCATTCTCACGGTCGAAACATAATTTATTGTGCATCAGCAAAGACAGTAGGTTGCCGGATGTGTCCTACTTGTAGTTATGCCACATGATGCGTAATAAAGGGAGACGTCATACCGGTGCACATCTAGAGAATTGGAGAAGTGAGAAGAAAACTGGACCTTATAACTTTCAAGTTTCTATGCTGGGTTCATGTGTATAAATAAGTAAAATATTTAAGCATTTATTTATCTATGGACCTAGTTATTTGTGTTTAAATATTGCATGTCCTTTGTGGGAGGCCTCACATGCAATTTAAAATATTACTTTTAATCACACACTGTTACATATTGACATTCCTATGGGTGGTTGTATGTTGTGATGCGGTGACATGTGAAAATTACACATTCTGAACAATATGTCGAAATATAAGAAATGAACGGTCAAAGGCATGAATTCACAAATATTTTTGATGAGGCAATGAATGAAATCAAGTGTTGTTAACATTTTTGTCAAGTATTCGTTTGTGGTACGGTGTCTGGTCACTAAACACAGTATTTCCTGTTTTAGTTTAGTTTAGTTTAGTCGACAGATCAACATCACGGCACACGGGTGTAACCCATAAGTGCTCCGTTCTACTCACTCAAGCCTGCGTCCGGAAAAACTCGGCTCAGTGCACGAACTCCGTAGCACCGACTAGGATCCTGTAATACTTTGGGTAGATTTTTAACTCGAAATGTTTCCCGGGCAGCGCTCTTGTTCGATTCCAAACTGTCAATGGATTCTTTACGTGTGCAACAATACACACGCTCGGCCGATCTCACTACCCAGAGACCAGGATACATTTTGTTACTAGAAGTCCACGTGCAAAAATCCCAGCCCTCACCGGGTCTTGAACCCGGAACCTCCAGCACCCGAGGCGTACACCATACCTCGAGACCCCTTATATTTCCTAATAGAGTTAAGCTATCTCTGGTCATAATAGGAAGAAGAGTATTGGAAGGACAACAGAAAGACTCTGTCGTAAGTAGAAGTCTAGATTGGGGGAAAGAAGTGAGCCATGTAACATATTATTTCCAAGTGTGCCCATATTAAAGCAGCTCTGAGCATAGAAAGCATATTAACGAACTCATAACAAGTCAGACGGTATGGTAGAGAGAGACAAGATACCACTGCTATTTAATGAAGGTGATTCAGTTAACACAGAGCTTGTTGTTTATATTATTAATAATGAAGATAAAGTGGTGGATCTTCGTGGCATCTCAAACAGAATATATATTTTTCTTAATGACAGCGAAGAAAGAGCACACACGTACGTGGGTGTTACCATAGAAGAAAAATATCGCCATAGGCGATAGTACAGATATCCGAACAGAAGTTGTGTCAGTCACATTTGGTGAGGGATTTCGGAAAAGAAGTCAGTTGGTAAAAGCTGATAATGAATTTAGACAAGGAGTTTACGTCAATGCCCGTGATGACCATTTACAACATATAGCTTTGACGCTGGTGGCAGCTGGCGAAGTTGTGGGATCAAGTGGACAAGTGTATAAGTTGTGTAAAGTCATCTTTATTTGTTGTTCAGGTCAACTTTATTTGTTGTTCATGTTGCTTCGGTAGTCACAATTACAGACGATACATAACAACCCTTTAAGTGGTAGAATTAAAGCAATTGTGGAAGAAATGATTGGAGTGTTTGATGTTAAACGCGAAAGTATTGACACGAACAATGAAACTGCAGCTCACAGAATAGGATAAAATGCGCCTAGGCAATAATCCTGGGAGAGTTGGGGAATTTGATTCTGAGAGTGGTAAATTGCTGACAGGCAGTCGAGATGGAAAGAGACAGGGATTAAGTGGTAGAATTAAAGCAATTGTGGAAGAAATGATTGGAGTGTTTGATGTTAAACGCGAAAGTATTGACACGAACAGTGAAACTGCAGCTCACAGAATAGGATAAAATGCGCCTAGGCAATAATCCTGGGAGAGTTGGGGAATTTGATTCTGAGAGTGGTAAATTGCTGACAGGCAGTCGAGATGGAAAGAGACAGGGATTAAGACGGGTCTGTATTTTCAAATTAAATATTATTGGGGAGAAGAGAGGCAAAGATGTGTAGCAATTATCTTGCATCTGAAAAAATAAAATTCTGTTAACGGATATTCAGCAATGCCTGACAGAGTTCTCTTGGTAAAATTAATCGACATACATTTTAACATAAACGTCATTCAAATACAGTGGAACCTCGCTTAACGAGCACTTCTCATAAAGAGTAATTCGCATAACGAGCATAATACATTGTAAAAAAAATGATTCGCTTAAAGAGGGACATTTCGCATAACGAGTGACGAGGGGAGGGGAAGTCCCGGATTGTGCGCCTGCAAAGTTTAATAAACCTTGCAAAAATGTCCCCGAAGAAAAAGCCGCAAGGAGACAGCCATAAGAGAATACAAATAACCGTGGAAATGAAACATAAAATCATTGACAAGCGAGAAGGAGGTGTGAGCGTGGCTGACACATACCATCGGTCTACATCAAAGATTGGCACTTTCCTCAAGAACAAGGACAAGATTCAGGAGCTAGATGCTTCAAAGGCAGTGACAAGAATATCTACGCAACGGTGACGTATTCTCGATGATGTTGAGAGACTGCTTCTCATATGGATAAACGAAAAGCAACTGCAAGACGACACTATTAATGAGAACATCATTTGTGAGAAGGTGAAAGTGATTTTCGCCGACCTCGTTAAGAAGACTCAAGGATCATCAACGGCCGAAGAAGAAGTATTTACGGGAAGTCATGGGTGGTTCGAGAAGTTTAAGAGAAGAACCGGCATCCACAGCGTTGTGAGGCACGGTGAAGCAGCAAGCTCCGACGCAAAGGCAGCAGAGAACTTCATCGGCGACTTCAAGAAGCTCGTAGATTCTGAGGGGTACCTGCTGCAACAGGATTTCAATTGTGACGAAACGGGTCTCTTTTGAAAAAAGATGCCGAAGCGAGCCTATACAATAGCAGAGGAGAATCCATTACCCGGCCACAAGCCAATGAAAGACCGTCTCACGCTGCTATTTTGTGACAATGCAAGCGGCGATTTGAAAATTAAACCGCTGCTTGTTTACCATTCAGAAACTCCACGAGCCTTCAAGAAGTGTAAAGTCCAGAAGAGCAGGCTAAATATTTTGAGTATTTTTTCGGCATGGAACGCATTATCGTATTTTACATTAATTTGTATGGGAAAAACTGTTTCGCTTAACGAGTGTTTCGCTTTACGAGTAAGATTCTGGGACGAATTATGCTCGTTAAGCGAGGTTCCACTGTATATGCACTAACAGGAGAAAGCAGTAAAGATAGTATAGATGCATTTCAAAATGACATGGAGAAATGTAAAATGTCAGAAATAAATATCATAATGGGTGACTTCAATGCGAAAGTAGGAATTCAACCCGATGTATGCACAGTAGGCAGACATGAAGATGGGAGAACGAAATAAAAGAGGATACGGATTTATAGAATGGGCAAAAGAGCATGAATTGGTTGTCGGAAACACTTGGCTTAAGCAACAACGAAGAAGATTACGTACATGGAGGAGTCCTAACAGCAGAATAAGAAATCAGAATGATTACATCCTGATTAGCAGAAGAATTCGAAATGTGTTAACAATCACAAAAATCGTTAAAAATGTACATTGTTATAGTGATCACAGATTGATTACAGGCATATTAAGCTAGTTAGTTAGTCTTTCCTCTTGAGCCTACGGCGGCGCATAGGGCAGAAGTCATGGCTCTCCATGTCCGACGGTTCGTTGCTACCTGTTGTAGATCCTGGATGTTCACTTGGCCGTTGAATGAGCCTTCTCTGATGATGTTTCTACGCAGGGTCTCTCTTGGTCTTCCCCGTTTTCTTTTCCCTACTGGTGACCATAAGAGGGCTTGGATGGGGAGTCTTGTCTTGTCCATTCTGAGTACATGGCCGATGTATTTCCAAAGGCGTTTTTTTAAAAATAAAATTGGATACAATATCTTGTTTAGTCTCTTGTCTTATTTGCTTATTGGTTCTGAAATCTGTCCAGTGGAGAGTTAGAATTCTTCTAAGACATTTGTTCTCAAAATTGTATAATTTGTTATCTAAAGCTACCGTTTATTTCCAACTCTCACATCCGTACGTTAGCACTGGAATCACACAAGAGTTGAAGATTTTAAGTTTCGTATGTTTGCTGAGTGTCTTTGACTTCCAGATGTTTGACAGTTCATTGAAGGCACCAGATGCCAGTGCCATTCTAGATAATATTTCTGGCGTTGAGTCCCCTGTAGATGTCATTTTGCTTCCTAGGTATGTGAAGCTGTTGATTTTTTCCAAAAACATGGCTGTTTAATTTGGTGTCGTCTGAACTGTTTGTAAGATCACTAGTTTTTGTTTTTGCTGTGTTAATTTGGAGACCAATTTGTCCTGAAACATTTTGGAGATGGTTTATTTTCTCTTAGGCATCTGGGTGTGTTGAACTTAAAATCACTATGTCGTCGGCAAAGTCCAAGTCTTCTAGAATTTTGTCAACCCAATGGATACCCATATTTGTGTTGTTTGTCCATTTGCGCATGACCCAATCGATAGCTATTCCAAAGAGCATCGGCGACAAGACACAACCCTGTTTCACTCCCGTTTCCACTGAGAACCAGTCAGATTTGCCTGATTCTGTTCTCACGCAGCAAAGTGTCTCTGTGTAGAACGATTTTATGATTTTTATATATTTGGTAGGGAAACCATAGATGTTAAGTAGATTCCAAAGTAAAGGACGGTGGATACTGTCGAAGGCTGTTTGAAAGTCGACAAAGTTGGTGATTAATTTCGACTGGAATTCTATAGAGTCTTCAATGATTATTCTAAATAAAGGTATTAGGCATATTAAAGGTAAAGTTAAATAAAATCAAATATACACAGGAAACACTAAATATGATCTGTGTACATTGAAAAATTACAACGAAATAATAATAAAAAAACAAATTTAACATATTAGTAAAGAACAGAAAAGATATATTGTCTGATGTAGAGGTCTTATTTCAAGATGTTGATGATAAATGGGAAATGTTGAAGAATTCAATAAGTCTGGTTGCAGAAATAACTATTCCAAAATTAAAGAAAATAGGTCGTAAAATTGATGATTAAAGGAATTCTACAACTACTTGAATCAAGAAGATACAACAAAAATAATCCTTACAAATGTGAAGATGTTCACATAAAAGTCAGAACATTATGTAAGGAAGTAAAAGGAAAATGACTCGAGAAATATTGAACATAAATTGAAAAGCAAAACAGCAGTAATAATACAAAATGAATGCACAGAAGGATTCAGAAGTTTACTAATAAAAGGACGCGTAGATTAACAGGCTGACTAGAAATTAAAGATGCAAACATCATAATAGAAAAAAAAAAAAGATAAAATTTTAATGTATACAGATTATGTGAAATACCTTTGTGATGATACAATAGAAGAATAGTGTGACATATAAAATAACAATTAAGGACCATAAATTTTAAAGATGGAATTTCAGAATGCTCTTAACCATATGAAACCTGACAAGACCGCCGGCTCAGAAAACATCACAACAGAAATGGTCAATGCCTTAGAAGATTGTGGTATACACCAAGTCACAAGATTGCTGACCACAGTATATGATACTGGAAATATACCTCCTGAGTTACGTAATTATATACGTATTGCATTCTCAAAGAATACATGAGCCTTGGAATTAGATCAACATCGACAAATACGTATAATCAGCCAGATTACGATGATTTTGCTAATTATTTAGATTTAGGAAGAAAATACAACCTGACATAGAAGAAGAAGAACAATGTGGGTTTGTAGAAGGTAATGGTACAGTAAATGCAGTGTACATGCTGAGAACATTAATTGAACGTTCTATAGAATTAAACAAAGACCTACATCTTCGCTTTGTCGACTACACAAAGGCTTTCGATAACGTAAGACGTGACAACATGATGAAGATACTTGCAGATCTACAAATTGCTGGGGAAGACCTTACACATCTAAACAATATATATTGGAAGGAACAAGTTACCTTAAAAATATTGATAATGAAATAAGTAAATATCAGCCTATTAAGAGAGGTGTGCCACATGGGTGTGTAATGCTTCCAGATGGTACCCCCGATACAGTGAAAATATGTTCAAACATTTAGAAGACATGAGAAGAATCACCATTGGGGGGTGAGGGGGGAAACAACATCAATAACATTAGATATGCGGATGATACAGTAGCGATTGCAGACAACGAAAAGGATCTGCAATATTTAGTCAATGCAGTTGTTGCACACAATGAACAACTAGGGTTATAATTAAATTGTAAGAAGACATGGCCGTCACTGTGTCAAAATCCCAATAAGTGTTTAGAGAGTTAAGAATATAAGTAATAGAGCTAAGACAGAGTCTAGTAGAAGACACCAGACAGGAGAGACACCAGCGCTATAAATAGCTTCACAACGGGACACACTTGTGTCAACCAAGGGAGCATTGAGTACAGCTGAGCGAGGGTTTCCCCAAGACATTGGGAAACTCGCTTCTATGAGTAACCGTGGAGTACCAGGTTACTCGAGTGAGCTGGCCAGCGTGCTGGGTCACTATGCACGCAAGACTCGCCAGCGCACGGAGAATCCAACGTCCGTGTTTGAACACGCAATGAGTAGCGTGAGGGGAGACCAGGACTCAGACGACTAGAGAATAGACGTGTTCCTTACGAATGCTATAAGTTTCTAGACAATAGTGATTGTTAGGCTTTAGATTTCATTCAGTGATTAATAGTATCATTATCACTTCTTCATTGCATCTATGTAACGTACCATGCTATTTATTGTCAATGAAGTATTCCGCTCGCAGAGCTTGTTTATCGCTAGCTCTAAATAAATTGCATTCCTTTTGCAAATGACACGAGTTATTATTTCGTGTGGTGCAAAAGTAGGGGAGTCCTGAAAGACCTGTCGCAAGCAAGTTGCTGACAGGCAGGACGCCAATTGGTGTCAGAAGTCCCTGAACCAACGTCAACAGGCAATTGGTATCAGAAGGCTCTGAACCAACATCAACAGGCACCATTCGACATTATTTCTGTGTTAAAATATCTAAAATTTACATAAATTATTTTGCATAAAATGGCAGAAATAATTTTGATTTGTGAATAACGTGAGTGATTAACACCATTACTGCGTGATAATTTGTATCATACCATTTGTGGAGCTTGAACCACAATGAAGGAAGTTTAAGTTACAAATTGTTTTAGTCTATGAAAATTTAAGAAAGTGTGTTATTCTACTGAAAGTAATGAAAATGTATACAAATATTAATGTAAATTATCAAGCAAACCATCGTGTACATTTCATTTTGTGTGATACAGCCATCAATGTCACCATCCATCTATTCAGGTAGATATTTGTGCAAAATAAGTTCTTTTTGTACAAAGTGAATACATTAGCTACTGAACGGAAGCCTTGGAACGTAGTTATACCAAACTAGTTAGAAAGTGAATAAAAGACGACAGCGACTGTCATATGACGAATCATCTTACGAATCATGACAATCATTCAGACAATCATAACATTCATTCATTAACATCATTTATTATTATCTAAATCACATTTTTCATTCATCAGCCGCATGAAATATAAACATGTATTTACAGCATATGTATGTTTCTAAAGTATTGATGCTCTACTAAACAGAAGCATCCGTTTTGTTCTCAAGTCGATCATTTTGGTGTGTCGGGAAGACAGCGGTGGAACATCCCCAGAAATGTATTTTCCAAAGAATTAGATGAGTATATTTTTGAAATATTTTGATATCCACTATGTTAATCATGCATCTTTTTTTCAGTAAAAATGTAAATAACTAACACATAATTACAAACCATTGTGTAAAACTACTGTGATATCATTGTGAATTAACATAAAGCCACAAAATGGCACCATTAAACTATTGTATACAGGCTGGCAAAGAAATCGGCCACACTGGAGACAAATTAGAGAAGTGGGTAGACCAAAGATATAAGGAAGAATTAGCTCGACAGAAAGAAGAAACTGCTCGACAGAGAGAAGAAACAGAGAGAAAAGCTGCTCTAGAGAGAGACGAAAGAGCATTGGAAAGACAACATCAAAAAGAGATGAAAGAAGTCGAGGAAGCCACCAAACAGAAGCAGCTAGATTTTTTAGATCATGCCACCAAACAGAAACAGCTAGATTTAGATCATGCAACCAAACAAAAACAGCTAGATTTAGAGGAAGCCACTAAACAGAAGCAGATACAGGTAGATTCAGAAACTAAATTAAAGATGAAGGAAATGGAGGTAGATTCAAACATACAGATAGCCTCTAGCAAACAAAAGAGCCAAGTAGAACAGAATACGTTTAGTAAGTATAAAGGCCTTCTTCTTCTCTTTTCTTCTTCAGCGTTCCGAGCCATTGAGGTTCTTTGCTGCAAATACAATCCGTATCCATTCGTCTCTCTGGTGGACCTTCTCTTGCCAGTCGTTGATTCCAAGTGCTTGTAGGTCTGTACATGTATTATCTCTCCACCGTCTTCTTGGTCTACCTCGGGGTCTACGGCCATTTATTTCCTGAGTGTAAGCGAGTTTTGTTTCCCTATTATCTTCCATTCTTTCTATATGCCCCAGCCATTGTAGTCTATTAGCCTTCATGATACCAGTGATTAGCGGGGACTTAAACAGATCATAAATGTCTTTGTTACTTCTTCTTTTCCACTCTCCACTTTGTGTATCCCTAATGGGTCCAAAGATGCGTCTTAAAATTTTGTTCTCAAAGGTTTGTAACAAGGCTTCGTCTCCTTTCGTTGTACTCCAGGTTTCAGAGCCATACAGCACAACTGGTCTGATCAGTGTTTTGTATATTGTGATTTTGGTGTTACGAGATAGCGCCTTTGATTTTAGTAGATGTTGTAGTGCATAGTATATCTTATTTCCAGAGTTGATTCTAGTTTGTATTTCTTCCCTTATGATGTTGGAGCAGTTGAAGATCGTACCCAGGTATTTGTATGTTTCCGTTCTTTTAATGGTCATATTATCTATTTGTATGTGGCCAGAGTTTCTAGCCATTCCGTCTCTTGAAATTACCATATATTCTGTCTTATCTTGGTTGATAACCAGCCCCATCTGTTGGGCTTTTTCCTTTAAGTGAGTCAATATTTCCAATGTCTTTTGTTCACTTTGCCCTATAATATCTATATCATCTGCATAACCAAGCAGCTTGGATGTTCCTCCAATATCACATTCCTCCTTTACCTTCCTTACAACTTTCTCTAGAGCCAGATTGAAGAGTAGCGGCGATAGTGCATCACCCTGTTTCAAGCCAGATGTTATTTGGAAGGGGTCTGATTTCCTGCCTTTATATGTTACTATATTATAAGTATCTTCCATGCATAGTCTGGTCATGTTGATTAACTTCCTTGGTATTCCAAATTCCTGCATAGCATTCCATAGACTATTCCTATAGACACTATCATAAGCCTTTTTAAAATCCACAAAAATGTTATGGAGATCTCTTTTATATTCCCAATGTTTCTCGGCTATTTGTCGTAAGATAAATATCTGATCTATTGTTGATCTGTTTTGTCTAAAACCCGCCTGGTAGTCACCTAATATGTCTTCTGAATATGGTTTTAGTCTATTTAGTAATACTGCGGATAGTATCTTATAGCTTGTGGACAGTAGTGATATTCTTCTATAATTTCCACATTGGAACTTGTCTCCTTTCTTAAAGATAGGTATCAATAATGACTCTTTCCAGTCATGGGGTCCGATATCGAGGCTCATGTATTTGTTTCGTACCAAAGAAAGGCCTTATCAAACCATATAGCGTAGGGGATTCAATTTCTGCATGGACTGAGAATATAGAATTTCAACTTAAAACTCAGAAAATACCTTTGGATGACTGGGCAATGATCTACATGAGAAATCTCAGTGGGGAGCCATTAAAGGTTATAGAATCAATACCTACAGAACTAAGGAACAATTATCAGTACATTCACGATAGGATCATGCAACACATGATACAGAGATCACTGCCTTTGTAAAGAATGTACCGAGTAGATCTTACAATCAGAAAGAATATCGTAAGAAAGACAAACCATACCATAAGCCACCACAATGTGGATATTGTAGTTTGTTTCATCCTAGCTACTCTTTGTGCGATAAGAACCCGGCATATCTCTCACACCTAGAAAAAGTGATAAATAAGCAAGAAAGTAGAAGAACTTTATTTAAACGTGCTGTTAAATGTTACTTTTGTTCCAGCTATGGCCACTATAGTAATAAATGTCTTGGTAGGCAACGAATGAAAGCAAATAATGCTGCACTCATCGATACTTCATCAGACGATGATAGTGAAATTGATTCGGAACTTATAAATGTTTTACCAGCGAGTGAATGCGAAAGTGTGGCAGCAGTTACTGACATATTAGACTTTAAGAAATGTGACACATGTCACCAGTTTCATGCGGATGGTAAATTGAAATGTGGGTACGTGATACCATTCTCCAATGAAGATGCTAATGCAGCAAGTGCCTCCAGAGGTAAACTGAAGTTCTACGATGCATTGGTCAATGATCAACCATGCCATTGTTTACTCGATAGCGGCAGCACTTTACTTGGTTTAAGAAAAGAACTGGTCAGACCAGAAGATTACACGGGTGAATTTGTCAAATGCCGTACTTTCTCTGGAACCATTGAGAAATACCCACTGGCAAAAGCGCATATTAATACCCCGTTCCTTACCGGCACATTTACCTGCGCAATCCTGCAAGATCCCTGCACGGATCTGATTTTAGGCTGTTTAACTTCATTGAAGCAGTGTACTGACGACGACATAATAGCCTGGAAACATACAAACATGGCTAATGCTGTAACAAGGTCAGATACGCAAACACACTATACTGACTTGCAAAATGAGATGTTACAGTTGTTAACACCCAGCGGTGCCGATACCAACAGTACTCGACAAAAATTTATCGAGGCACAAAGCACCGATCAAACTATCGCACCTTATTTTAAATTGTTAGGTGAGCGAGCGAAAGTCACTAAAAATGCATCTTGGTATTTTAGAAAACATAACGGAATTCTCATGCGTTATTACACAAATAATAACCATGAAATTCAGCAAACGGTGTTACCTGTAACATACCGACAAACTGTGCTAAAGATCGCACATGAGTCACCGTTTGCTGGACATTTGACCTAAGACAAAACCAGAGCCAGAATTTTGTCACACTTCTGCTGGCCTAAATTTTGTACTGATACAAAATTTTTCTGTCGTTCATGTACTATTTGTCAACATCTTGTAAGAAAGGGAAAGCATGTGACGGCCGAAGTTCAACGGTCATTATTAGCATCTAGACCATTTGAGTGTGTAGCGGTCGATATTGTTGGACCCCTAAATCAGGTGTCAAGCAAAGGAAACCGATTCATACTTACTCTCGTTGATCTATGCACCAGGTGGATCGAAGCTATTCCACTAAAATACATCACCTCCAAAGATGTGGCAAATGTATTTTTGTACCTATTTTGTCGTTTTGGCTTCCCACGAACTATTCTACCGGATCGGGGAACGCAGTTTATTTCGGCTGCTACGCAAGCCTTAACACAATTGTTAGGAATAGAGCAGCATTTCTGTACCCCGTACCACCCAATGAGCAACGGGATCATAGAAAAAATTAACGGGTATCTCAAACACATGCTGGCTAAAGTAACAGCAGAAAACCCATCTGATTGGGACACGCTATTGCCAGCAGTGCTATTTGCCCACAGAGAAATTCCGCACTTGAGTACGGGTTTCTCACCTTTTGAATTAGTATATGGGGCGAACCCTCGAGGACCCCTAACAATTTACCATCAGCTAATTACTAGCTTACCAGAAAATCCAACAGCAGTAACACCGTATGAGATGGTAACAGAGACACGCGATAGAATAATGAAAGCGTGTGAAATAGCTAAGGCATCTTTGGAGAGGAAAGGACAGATGTACCGTGACTATGCAAATAAGGGTGCTAAAACTATACACCTTGAACCAAATCAGAAGGTTCTGCTTTTACTACCGGATAAACGTAATTTGTTACTAACATCGTGGCAAGGGCCATTCAACGTTGAACGTAAAATATCAGATGTCGATTATGAAATATCGATAAAGGGTAAATTAAAGATATTTCATATCAACATGCTGAAACCATACTTTTCACGACAAGAACTACAGACAGACGAACAAGATGCACCCACACATATTAATCGGACGACAGACGTACACAACACAATTACACCAGGTAGGGCGACACATGACAACGACATCGCAAACACACTTAGCAAGGTAACAGCACACGCAGCTAGTACAACAACAGTACTGTACGAGACAGATGACGACGAAATAGAATTACCTGTCCCTACTGTAGACACGATTGGGACCATCGACAGTATAAAGATAGAAACCAAACCTACAGACGAGCAACGACGACAGATGATAGAATTAGTGACGGAGTACAGAGACATTTTCTCCGACATCCCAGGAAAGACAGACAGAATAGAACACTCCATTATTCTGACTGACAACACCCCAATCAAGTGTCGACCTTATTCCATCCCTCTAAATTATAGGGCTAATCTCGACAAAGAAATACTATCTCTTGAGTCGAGTGGAATAATTCAGAAATCTCAGTCAGAGTATTCTTTCCCTATCGTCCTTGTCGCCAAAAAGGACTCAACTATTCGACTCTGCGTCAATTATGGACGTTTGAATAAAATAACCAAAATTGATGCTGAACCAATCCCAGCATGCGAGGATTTGATCCTTGATATGTCTACATCTCGCATCTTTAGGAAGCTTGATCTCACGAAAGGTTATTGGCAGGTCCCGATGCAAAAAATTTCAATTACTTTAACAGCTTTCTCCACACCTTTAGGACTCTGTGAGTAGCGATTTCTTCCTTTTGGCCTTCGTAATGCTCCAGCGACTTTCGTCCGTCTAACTAGGGATCTTCTTCACGGGGTGACCAATACGTCTACATACATAGATGACATATGTATTCATACTGAAGACTGGACGTCACACCTACAGAAACTACGACATGTCTTCGACAGGTTGCGAGTATTCGGGCTTAACGTCAAGCCCACTAAAGTAGAGTTGGGCATGGAAGAGATTAACTTCCTAGGCCATACCATCTGCAGGGGCCAACTCAGAACAGATGAAAGAATCGTGACCAAGATTCTAAATTTGACTATGCCAACGACCAAGAAACAGGTCCGAAGTCTACTTGGTCTTGTGAATTATTATAGTAAATTTATTCCCAATCTGGCGGAAATCACCAGTGTTTTTTCCAACATTTTGAAAGCTTCGGCTAAACTAAATGTGCAAGATGCAGGATTAATTAGTGCTCTATCAAAATTGAAATATTTATTCAGTGTTTCACCTATCCTGCGTTTGCCTAACCAAGATCTTACCTATTTCTTACGTACAGACGCAAGTGCTATCTCCATATCTGGGGTACTAGGACACTTCTACGAAGGGAAGTTCCACCCAGTAATGTACGTAAGTCGTAAGATCAGCCAGCTGAATCGAGATACTCAGCATCAGAATTGGAGGGCCTCAGCTTAATCTATTGTGTTGGAAAACTTCATAGGTTTTTGGCAGGAGCACAGTTTGTGATCGAAACCGACAATTCTCCGTTGTCTGTTATGCAGTCTGGCATTCCCCACAACAACAGAGTCTACAGGTGGGCTTTGATACTGCAGAACTATGCATTTACCATCCAGCATTTAAAGGGGAGATTGAACTCGTTGGCAGACACTTTGAGTCGACCGTCAACCATAGAAATACCTGATATACAGGAAGAGATTGACCAGAGATCACCAGAAACAGTGACACTGTAATTGCTAATTAGATCAGTGCCGTATGTGGTGAATAAGTTACACTGTAAGTGCGTTATTATCGCCAAGCTGATAGAACTGTGTAAGAGTAACAGTGCCATTATCAGTGAAACGAACAGACGCATAAGTAATATGTCTGCAGGGCTAACATATATATAAGCCATATTAACATTGAAGTGTTAGCTGTGAACCTACATAAAATGGTAGGGAACTATATATTTATATACTATCCAGGAAGGAGAGCATATAAGACTTTGGCGAAATGAACTATGATATTAAAATAGTCTACAAAGAATAATGCTCCATCTTCACACCTGAAAGGACGACATTAGTTAGTGTAAATTATGTATAGAAATGTAACTGTGATATATATATAACATTGTTTTATAAACAGTATGCATAACCTCATTTTTCTATGAATAATTGAAGTGCAAAATGTTCTAATGCATATATAACTTTATTTATCTTATTTGATAGTTAGAAGTCACTATCATTTAGTTAATAACCCATTTAAGTTAACACCGATAATAGAAATGTAATTGTTAGATATTACTTTACCATTATTACTGCATAATCATAATCATTTATAAATTCATGTAGTTAAAATATCATTTCTAAACTAACCCAACCATTTAGGAATTAACATCATTTCATTTACAAATAACACTTTAAGGTAATTAACCCAATTTGCTTAAATGTAAGTAATTAGTTAGATTATTTCCCTTAGGATAATTTAGAACAGCACACCAAATTAAATTAGTTAGTATTACAGGATCGGTAACAAACCATCCTCACAAACATGTATATTTTGTATAGGCATGACGCGTGCAAACAAATCGCACAGTCATTTGGCGTGAAGACTTGTATAATTCAGCCAATCATTTAATGTAAGGGTCATTTACGTGATATTATGAACCATATTTTAATGACGATTGAATGTTCTAGCAATAATGGTATGAAATTGGATGAAAGATGTGTAAATGAGAGGATAGAATGTATACAATACTAAACATTGAAAGAAAGAGAGAGAGAGAGAGAGAGAGAGAGAGAGAGAGAGAGAGAGAGAGAGAGAGAGAGAGAGAGAGAGAGGTAGCGGCAAATTTTTTGTTCACCGCTTAAAATGCTTTGTTGTGACTTGTCTGTGTCAATCTGTGTAACCAATGTGTTATCAAGTTTTATGTGTGTTACTGCTATACTTTAGTAGATTAGATAGGGAAAATACTTTGAGCATCTTGAAACGGAGTTGTGGTCATAAATAAAAATAACGAACATTTGTAACCATAATAAACCTATTTACGGCACTCGAAGGAATACACACATGTAGAATAGTAACGCATACACACGTTAGTAAATTAAGTACACTGTAGTTTATTAGAAAACACGCAAACAAACAGGAAAACGAACACATAAAAGTTGCACACACCATTTATTTCAAAGAACAGTAACTCAAATCAGGGGACACAATAACTTCTTAAAAACCTTAATGTAACATTGAAAATATGTCTTCTCAAGCGGAAGCGATAAGGTGAAGAGTAGAACTTTATGTATACGAGTTGGAGTTGATATTATTGGGAACATGAACATTTAATGCTCATGTGTTGTACTCATAACAGAGTCAACTTGTATTAGGTTGTCATTTTGGGCAATATGAGGACAGGTCAAAAGACATAAGTCAACGGACGGAAGTCAGAAGACAGAGGGTCAAAAGACGGAAGTCAGGACATAAGTCATAAGACAACGGTTCCGGATCAAAACAATTCCCAAGAAGATTTATAGCCAACTATACTGATACTATGGGCTACTCAATTAGCCGAGTGAAGAAATAGAACAGTGTGAGTAAGGAAAGAAGAGAGTTTGTTCTATCCCCAGAAGAGAGATTTACAACTTATTGGATCTTTGACAAAATTGGACAGCCAATTTTCTTTTGTGACCATACAACGTGTTACAAGCATGAGTTGAAGGGTTGTAACAATTCACAGAGGGGAGAAGAGCCTGTCAAAATCCCAATAAGTGTTTAGAGAGTTAAGAATATAAGTAATAGATCTAAGACAGAGTCTAGTAGAAGACACCAGACAGGAGAGACACCAGCGCTATAAATAGCTTCACAACGGGACACACTTGTGTCAACCAAGGGAGCATTGAGTACAGCTGAGCGAGGGTTTCCCCAAGACACTGGGAAACTCGCTTCTACGAGTAACCGTGGAGTACCAGGTTACTCGAGTGAGCTGGCCAGCGTGCTGGGTCACTATGCACGCAAGACTCGCCAGCGCACGGAGAATCCAACGTCCGTGTTTGAACACGCAATGAGTAGCGTGAGGGGAGACCAGGACTCAGACGACTAGAGAATAGACGTGTTCCTTACGAATGCTATAAGTTTCTAGACAATAGTGATTGTTAGGCTTTAGATTTCATTCAGTGATTAATAGTATCATTATCACTTCTTCATTGCATCTATGTAACGTACCATGCTGTTTATTGTCATTGAAGTATTCCGCTCGCAGAGCTTGTTTATCACTAGCTCTAAATAAATTGCATTCCTTTTGCAAATGACACGAGTTATTATTTCGTGTGGTGCAAAAGTAGGGGAGTCCTGAAAGACCTGTCGCAAGCAAGTTGCTGACACACTGGGAAGAAGGAAATACTACAAAGTAATATAAAAGTAAATATACATAAATGGATATAAATGTATATAAATAAAAATACAACTTAAACAAGTGAATCGGTAGAATTTTCTCTGAACAGTCATAACATCTGACCGGAGTTGCCTCGAAGACATTAGAACTAGAATCGCTTTGCCAAAGGTAGTCTTTTGTAAGATGAAACACATACTGACAAATAAAACGGTATTATTTGCAACTAGAAAACGAGTGATAAGATGTTATTGTGGTATTGTACATTGAGATGGGAGATAGATATCTTCAAATCCGTGAGGCCAACTACTAATTGAAAACCAGAAATAGCTCGGAAGACTCCCGAATACTGGACCAGACACATCGTTTACGATTCCACTAAGATATCAGGTAATGTTTTCTAGTAAAAGGCAAAGAGAGCACAGGAAAGACACTGCATTCAGAGAGGAAAATGCTCACTCTTTTTAGACTAAAAGGAAATGGTACCCCTGTCACACAGCTCTCCTGATCTGATATGTGATTTAGCACTATGACATTAATATTTACCAAAGTTATACACACGTAACTCTGATAAAAATGCAACTGACTCCTGTGAAGTTTTAAACGATTAAAATAATGATTGTGATGGTATGAACACTGGGCATCAAAAGTAGTACATTAATTATTCAACACTACTGTTAATTAGACACAGAATGTAAATAATGCCAATTGTCTACAATAATGCCAATTGTCTCTGGCTTAACTGAATATAGTTGACTGTATTAGTTTCTTTAGCTAAGATAGAGTTATATTTGCACTGTAAATTTTATTGGCGATTGGTAAATTGAGGTTATTTGTTTTATACTCAGTTTATGTTCAGGGTGACACTGTTTAGCTCTGAATGGTAAATGTTGATAAGTGGTTTTCTACTCTTAACTGCAGTAGGAAGGTCGAGTCTCTCATCATTCAGTGACGAATTGAACATTCATGATACTGATGTACCCCGTTTAAGTACTCAATAAACTGCCACCTAATCGAACAACAAGACATCAAACATGTACCCGCGCTCATAAGAAAGTTGGGGGGGGGGAGAGACTGGTTTAACTCACATGTGTAGGTTAGCCAGACCCTTGTTTGTTGCATGTAGTCATACAAGAGATCCATAGCCGCACAATGGGTCCATACATCTTCTGTCTTGGTCCCATGTAATAATGCGAATAATATAGATGTGTGTTTGTGTGTGTGTGTGTGTGTGTGTGTGTGTGTGTGTGTGTGTGTGTGTGTGTGTGTGTGTGGATATATGGATCAATATAACTAACAAATCACGTCTCAAAAGACATATAACCTCATATTCATGCATTTTGTTTCCCAACCATCCAGCATAAGCAGGTGCCCAAGTCACCTAGTTTACTGAGCGGCTCTAGATAATGACACTCTAACCAAGCTCTGGTGATATCCCCCTTCGAGTGTATATTGTTCTCATATAATCACAACATGCTCATTTCACACATAATAAGAATAATTATTGAAGATCGTGCACATTGTAATATATAAAAAAAAAAAAAAAACTAGATTATAAATAATAGTGTAGAAATATATGGTAAATCTTCTCCTTAATTGTAAAGCAAGCAAAGAGGATACTGAGGACTGATATTACTTCTTAATGAGAATTGTACCTCGTTTAATTTTGACTAAGAAAAGGGGGATGGCCACTAGATATCTTATAACAAAGGGAAATAGTCAATATATATCTTCATAGTATTTCATTTAGTGAGACGGAATCACTACACCCTATTCTAACATAGGGAGAGACATACTGACTGAAGGGTTCGAATCCTTCCTAACATAGTTATATTAATACAAGGGATGTTACTTTAAGTGTTCACTCACCGTGGATCCAGAGATCCAGGGGTTCTGAATCTCCCTGTCGTTAATCCAACTGAAATCACAATTTGCACTTAGGCTTTCATTTTGCCACTGACACACATCATACTTCTGTATGTAAGTTATACCGAAGTAAAATACTCTCTCTTGCTGGGTGTTAATTGCATTCCGCCTATCATCCATGGGGTAATGTAATTATCTGCGGACATCTCTTTTAGGCATAGATTGTTGTTTATAATTAACATGTCTGATCAATTAGGAAATTCTCTGGAAGGTGTTTTACTTGCACTGATATACGAGGGCGAGTCAATAAGTAAGTCACAGTTATGTGCGTTGGCAGGTAAATGCAGTTGGTGTTTTCTTCAGGTGACATTAGGTGACAGCAACATCGAACGTTTTATTCCCGTTCGTCAGGTGGCGTTAGATGTCTCATGCGCATGCGCAGAGCATAAATAAAATGTCGACTGTACTTACGGAGTGTACAACCAAAGAGTTGTGTTTTTGTTGAGTTGCTGTTGAGCTTTTTTGTGGCCAAAAAGACTGCCTGAAAAGGACATTCATAAGTAAATGCTTCCTGTTTATGCTGACAAATGTTTGTCCCGTAAAGTGGTGCATAGCTGGGTAGACAAATGTTCTCAAGGACTCTCTAAAATTGTTGATGAAATCCGATCTGGTCGTCCTGTTGAGATTGCAACAGAAGCATCCGTGCCGCGGGTGGAGGAGATGATTAGAGGTGACAGGCGAGTAACAACAGACTCTGCAGCATCTGCAATAGCGTGCTCACATGGTTCAGCATACAGCATAATGCATGATCGATTGAAATTTAAGAAAGTGTGCTCAAGGTAAGTACCCAGATAATTGAAGGAGGAAAACAAAATGAACCGATTAGGCCTGTCCTTGCATCATTTCTTTCGATACGAAGATGAAGGAGAAGACATTCTGAACAGGATTGTTACTGGGGACGAATCATGGGTGCATTACTATCAGCCCGAATCAAAGCATGATTCACTGCAATGGAACCTCTTCGCCTTGTGTCAAAAAATTAATTCAAGATTACGCCATCAGCAGGGAAGGTTATGCTGACAGTATTCTGGGATTATCAAGGTGTCCTTTTAACCAGTTTCAAGAAGAAAGATGACAATGTGAATTCTGAATCGTACTGTGAAGTTCTACCGATGCTTCATGATGCAACTGGACGAAATATTCCAGGACTGCTGACTAAAAGAGTGTTGCTTCTTCATGACAATGCCAGACCACATACCGCTCGATTAACTCAGGAGAAAATTAACCAGCTAAGGTGGAAAGTTCTGCAACATCCACCTTTCAGCCCCGACTTAGCCTCTAGAGATTTCCACCTTTTTGGTCCACTGAAAACTTATCTTGGCGGGAGACATTTCGCGAATGACGCCGAAGTTGAATGTGAAGTGAAAACGTGGTTTATAAAACAGAGCACGCAGCTCTATGCATTCGGTTTGGGAGGACTGATAAAACGATGCAATAAATGCATCAATGTTGGTGGAAATTATGTTGCGAAGTAAAGGGACAATGTATGTATACAAATAAACAGGTTTCAAGTTATTATCATATTTAGTTATTTTTCTACAGCCATTTGTGTCTTACTTATTGACTTCCCCACGTAATAAGGAAATCCTTTTTCCTATAAAGTAAAACACACATTGCGTGTTGCGCTAGGAAATATTTGAATTTTCAGCGTTTATAAAGCTGTCGGTTGGGAATGGAATTATAATCAAGTTGTAGATGGGTGGTACATTGCAAATGTCACAGTTACATAGAACCGTTGCTTTTGTATGTATATGATTCGTGAACAATTATCAGACACTTTACAAACGTCTAATAGTGAAAATATGGTTTCTGAGGCACATGAAAAGTATACCATAGACAGACATAAAAATTAATGACCAAGTCCTACAAGAAACACGGTAAAGTCGTAAATTGATGTGAGAAATTAAACGTAGACAGTTACGATTGTCTTTTTTGGGCACTTTATGAGAAGAAATACATTTGCGAACTTAGTGACTACTGGCAAGATTGAGGGAATAAAACGAGGGTTAGGAAGAGAAGAATATACCTGGATGGTTTGACTACGAGGCATAACCAAGACAAGTGACTTTTAATGGTGTATCCGACTTACAGTGGAAATTGGAATATTCTTACAAAAGGGTATCTGTGTCAATGATGTGTTTTATTTTCTCATGTACACTCTTGAATTATATGTTCATTGTACAACACTTGGAAACTGATTATTCTAAAAGGAATGCTCATGATATCGCCATCGCGATTCAACTCGATGTTCTGACGATGAGATAGTTGGTTCATTCCACACACTAATCTGGTGGGATTTCAACGTTGACTTCTTGTACAGAAAGCAACGGCAAACTATTACAAGTAAAACTGCTTGGAAAAAACAACCTTGAGTTGAGTGAGGTGTCCCACAAAAAGCATGCAATATTTAAACACAAATAACTAGGTCCATAGATACTTACATGCTTAAATATTTAAATTATACACATGAACCCAGCATATAGTCTTGAAGGTTATAAGGTCCAGTTATCTTCTCACTTCTCCAATTCTCCAGTGGTGCACCGGTTTTATGTCTCCCTTTATTACGCATCACGTGGCATAACTGCAAGAAGGACACAACCGTCAAAATACCTTCTTTACTGATGTAGAGTAAATTATGTTTCGACAGTGAGTACGAAAGAACGAAGGCTCACTGGGTAATGAACTTTAGACACGTCTAGCAAATCTGGAGGGAATTTACGTGATCCTAGAGAAATACTACTAATGAATCATGGAAATAGAAGGAACAATACTTAAGGGGCAGGGGATGCTATTCACCGGATTTATAATTTCAATAAATCCCTCTCCACAAAGCCTCTCCAACACCCTTCAATCTATTGTTTTTATGACGGATTCTGTTAAATAACAGTTGTGAATGTTCCATGTTCTGAATACTTCTTTCTGACTAGGGTTTAACATAAGACCTGTCTCCAGCTCCCTTATACACAGACCATATTTTAGAAAATTAGAAGCCATGAGTGGAATCACTTTTGGTTGTTACTGCCACGGCGCTAGAAGTAGTTACTGTGCTATCGCATTTCTGTACCAATGAATTTTT
This sequence comes from Cepaea hortensis, assembly GCA_963921405.1. Classification (NCBI taxonomy): domain Eukaryota; kingdom Metazoa; phylum Mollusca; class Gastropoda; order Stylommatophora; family Helicidae; genus Cepaea; species Cepaea hortensis. The sequence continues at coordinate 3,638 of CAWUFQ010000070.1, read as the reverse complement.
GTCTGGTGGTGCCTGTCAGGGTCCCAAAGGTCGGACACATAGGACAGAGGACAGAGATAGGACAGGGCTAGAGTACGGATAGAGTGGACAGGACTATACGCCCATGAATAGAGAGGACATGGGGTAGAATGACAGGACTGTGCCCTTGAATGACAGGACAGGTTAACCTTGGACAGTACGACGTAGGACGCCTACCATTAACAGTCGGGTGAAGGACAGGACGACATCATTATTAACGAGAGACTTAATCCAGCACGACTATCACCAACGGCACGAGGTCAAGGACCACGTGACGGCTGGCCTGTGCAAGAAGTGGCAGACGGGTCGAAACTGTGATTGAAGGAGGATATCTGACTGAGAGAGAGAGAGAGAGAGAGAGAGAGAGAAAGAGAGAGAGAGAGAGAGAGAGAGAGAGAGAGAGAGAGAGAGAGAGGGACCCGAGTATATGATAAAAGTGCTTTGCTAATGCGAGTGATTGTGGCAATGATCAGCCTGCGCGCTAGAGTGTGAGCTGATTCTCGAAATGTGAACGCGCGAGAGTGTTACGGAGCGCTGTGCGATATTATTGTTGTAATTGTAATCTTGTTGTGTAAACTGATATAATCTATTAAATAGATTACTATACACATTGCTTTGACGATTTCTTGTACATGTGTAACCTGCCAGTTGAACCCAATTACACGAGCTACCTAAGACACTGACAGTACCGTGATCTTATCACTGTAACCATCTCTATTATTATATTAGAATATTGTTAAGCTCTTCCACTGTGTAAAGTCCAAAACAACAAACTATTTAGAACACAGCTTGGCATTTCCTTTAGAACACAACAGTGGCGGCGTTTTATATAATTGTAATGTACTCTAAATATTGTACAATTCACAGTATCGTTTATACAATACAATTGGCAATCTTACACAATACTTAGAGTCTCGGCAATTACTAGAATTCTAACTATTATGGTAGCGGCACAGTTTGTGGCCACCGCTACTTGAAACGGGAATCAGGTCCGCACTGTGCAGTGGCTCAATCCCCAATTATCTTGAAGGTAACCCTTCGTCCTTTTACGGAGCGTTCCAAGCGCTTCTCACGCTATTGTGGCCAACCTCCTGACGGGTCACTTTGCACTGTCTCATCGTACAGACCACATTCTTTCCTGTACAATGCCATGATCTATAACACTATAAACCCGATCATGGCAGCTATAACATCGTTAACCTTACACATGTGAATGATACGGTATAGCTCGCACAGTTTCTCGATTAGCTGTTCCTTGGTATTCACACATGTAACCACATATAAGAAGCAGGTATTATATAAGGTTTATAGGAGTAAACATTATTATTATCTCTGTACCCTTGTATCTAACATGCACCCGTGTTAAAAAGTCCAATATGTACAGACAAGTCAGTGAGCTCACGGGACAAGTGCGAATAAATACACGTTGTTTAAAATGTAAAAAAAAACAAAACACGGAAAATAGTATTGGAGGAAGGTGCTATAACGAAGAGATAGAACGAAACTATAAGGTAATTATATGATGGAGAAAGGGAAGAGTTAACAGAAAAATGTAAACTAGAATGTCCCCTATTCAAAAAGAAAAAGTCATTGACGCTATAAATAATATGAAGAAAGGAAATAAGCAAATGGAGCTTAGTGAATAACCACATGGATTTGTGGAAGGAAAATATTTAGCAGACAGCCTTGCCTTGATTCTTTTATAACAGGGGTATGAGCGTCGGGCGTTCAGGTTGGAAACTTTTACACTTGGCTAGTGATAGTAGAACTTGTCACAGTAGTATAGCCTTTGTAATGGCAATAGTAAGTATAGAACAAAGAGAATTAATAGCAGATACCGAATGTTCTAGGCTAGCGCCATATACCTACAGACTATGTCTTGGAAAGTAGACACTACTAATAATTACGATATATTTGTTATTCTAATCGTATTCGCCGAGTTGAAAATTACATAGTCACAATGGAAATAGTTAAAATAACAGCCAACGTACTAGAGCGAGAAAGATAGAGATGATTCTGAGAGAGAGAGAGAGATAGAGAGTGAGGGAGGGAACGAGAAAGGGAACGAGAAAGGGAACGAGAAAGGGATAGATAGAAAGAGGGAATGGAGAGAGCAGGTGAGAGGGAATGAGAGTTCAGGAGCGGTAATGAGATAGAGAGGAAATGAGAGAGAGAGAGAGAGAGAGAGAGAGAGAGAGAGAGAGAGAGAGAGAGAGAGAGAGAAAGGGGGTGGGGAGTAAATGACAGTGCGGGAGAGCGATTGAGATAGAGAGGGAGACAGTGATATGGAGAATAAGACAGAGAGAGAGAGAGGGAGAGAGAGAGAGAGAGAGAGAGAGAGAGAGAGAGAGAGAGAGAGAGTGTAATAGGCTGACGAAACTATGGCCTGTCCCTTCTCGATGGTTTCAGTATTCATAGGACCCCTCACCCCCACCCCCCTCACACACACACACACACACACACACACTACAGCCGACATGACTATGCAATGCATTGTTCTGGATAGCGGTTTTAATTGATATGTCATTAATCTGTCGCAGTCTGCTTGTCTTATGTCAGACGGTTGACCTGGTGTTACCATTGTACATAGCTCATATCACTTTCTAGAATAAACCAGTCTGTGTTTTACGGACTGGCGTTGGCGATGACAGCTCTTCTCCTCGAATTTCTTAAGAGAAAGCCTTAGTAACGAACTGGTTACAGTCGTGCATACTGCGTTGGAAACTGCGTGTGACTTGGGTGAACTAATCGATCTACTGTTCAACAAGTTAAAGTGGCGGATTGAGCGCGGTCGTTATAGTTAGGGTGCTTGACCCAGCACCGGAAACCGATAGGTAGGCCGTTTGTGTAACCACTTAACCTGTTGCGAAAGCAATACCCCCTTTGACCGGATGTAACCCTTAACAACGTGTCCCGAATGCACCCCTTAAGCATGTCACTGGAGGCAATGCCTCCCCTTAAACACGTAGTCACGTGCAAAGTCAAAGTCTATCGGATATAGTAAGGTTCCTTAACAATGAATACATGGGCGACAAATCTTCGAACACCCCACCTCCACACAGGAACAAGTATACTTCTACACTTGATACCCCAGACATCCCCATAGCTATATCACGTCACCATTATTACACATAAACATTTGATACTTTACCCATCGACCACACAGGCCTCAAAACGAAACTTCGACAACGCCACCTATAATAACCGTCATCTTTTAATTTTTAATTTTTAACTTCTCGTAATCTGTAAGCCCAAACCTGCGTGTAAGACACTAAGATCCCCTACATCCTATGATAACCGCCATCTTTTATTTTCAATTGAAAAGAAAAATAAATTTTTGAAATTAAGTCGCATATAATATAACTTTTCATCTTTAAAGTGGGTGGCACCTTGCAGTCTTGACAGACCACAGTATATGAGTTGGAATATGGCCAAAATTCATTCACAATGCCTGGGCTAAGTGGGTGGCACTTTTGCAGTCTTGACAGACCACAGTATGTGAGTTGGAATGTGGCCAAAATTCCATCACAATGCCTGGGCTAAGTGGGTGTCATCTTGCAGTCTTGACAGACCACAGTATGTGAGTTGGAATGTGGCCAAATTCCATCACATTGCCTGGG